>VDCT01000424.1:0-569721 GCA_009763385.1 Coix lacryma-jobi var. lacryma-jobi | reverse complement strand
GACCCAAAGATCCGGGAGGAAGCCTCCCGTTGCACGGAGGGTTCCTCCACCTGTAGATGAAGTGAAGAAGCCATCCTAGAGCTAGAGTAAAGGCGCCACAAAGAAGCGCTTCTGGCCCTGCTGCTAGCACCTCCATCGATATCTAAGCTGATGAGCTTTACATACACACGCAGATGCAGATGCGTGTGTGCCTATATAGTGGCATTTCTGACCCCCTGGCGTCTGCGTTTATACTATTTTTTTTATAATAAAACATTACTGTAGTACTTAAGTGAGGGGCCGGCTCAGCGCATCTTTCTTTTTTTTTTTGACAACAGCGCATCTTTATTTGACCAGCAGGCGCAGGCGTTGTGCTCGTGCCCTTGTCGTCTCAGCGCGCGCTGCCTTGCCGTGACCGCCTGTCGACGTCCTCCGTGTTGCCGCCACATGGCGAACGAGGAGGCCGGATTTAATCAAGTGGGTCACAAGACAACACTACAGACGCCGGCTCGCCTGCACAAGAACCAGGAGGATTCGGCCAATAGCTCCACTATTGGTGTTGTAAAAAAAAAAGGCTCCACTGATGGTTGCTGATCATATATTTTTGAAAAAGAAGAAGAAGAACAAGAAGAAGAAGAAGAAGAAGAGATCTAAGTACTAATTGGTTCGTACTAATTAGTCCGTGGGATCGATTCAGTTGTTTACTAATTGATCTATGCAATGTAGTACTGCAACTGAAGTGTATACTATTAAAACATACCCCCTCCGCCCTGAAATACTATAAGATCGATATCTAAGTAATTTAAAACATATTTTGTGTTAAATCAAACGACGCATATAACCTTATTACCTGACTACCATAAATATATAGTAGTAGTTTGTTGTCAGATTGGTAATTATTAGTAGTTTGTTGTTAGGAAGGTATATTTATTTATTTTTAACATAAATAATACTCCCTCCATATCGCATTTAGATGACGTTTAGGACAGCGACACGGTCTCCAAAGTGTAACTTTGACCACTTATTTTTTAAAAATATTTGTTGTAAAAGGGTATATGTATACTTTTATGAAAGTACTTTTCAAGACAAATTTATTTATATGATTTTTATATCTCCAAACTCAATAATTTAAAAGTTATTCATGATTTATATTCCCAATGTTTGACTCAAACTTTATCCAAAATGTCATCTAAAAGCGATACGGCCGGAGGGAGTACTATCTTCATTCTAAATTAAAAGTCATTTTTTTACTACATCAAAATTTTCTATGTTTCTAGACATACATATATCTAGATATATAACAAATTTGATGTAAAAGAGGCAAAACAATTTATAGTTTAGAATGGACAAAGTAATAGAAGCCGTTGCATGGAGGCGCGAAAAAAAATGGTTACGTCTTATATACTTTGATGGATAGAGTGTCTCGTGTTTTAATATTGTAAGTTTGATCAATTGTAGATAAAAAAGTATTCATATTCATAATATTAAATAAATATTATTAGATTAACTATGAAATGTATTGTCATAATAAAATGATTTAAAGTCACAAATAAATACTATTCACTAGAAATTTGGTTAAACTTGTTTTTTTTCGGAACGCAACCTATAGTTGCATGTTTTGTTGGACACAAGGAGTATATAACTACTGCTTAGCCGCCTAAGTCATGTTTAATATTTGACGCACCTGCGGAGTACCAACTACCGCTGACAAGCTAATTAAATCTCACATAGATGACACGACGAAGAAGTACAAACTATTGCCCATGAGCTAATCAGCCATAATTAGCTCTACTTTTCAGTATGGAATAATGTTTTCTCTCACAATAAAACAACATCAGCCGCAACCATATGTGGAGATGTTGATGGTTTGCTTTATTTCAGAACACTACCTTCCTGCTTCCTTATTAAGAGGGAGACAATAAAGCTTCAAGTCTGCAAATGCTCAAGCTTTTTGCGAGCTAAGCTTTTGGACACAAATGGTGAACGTATAACTTTTGGTCATAGGATATGATGTAGAGGTGGAGATGTTGATGGCTTGCTCATGCACAAACTTCATGTTTGGGAGCTTCTAAACTATTTGTACTTTATGATGTTGAACTTTACCTTAATTAAATTGGGCTAGCAGCTCCTGTATGCATGAATGAATCAGTGTCAATAATGTTTTATGCTCATATTAATCGATTTCAATGTTTGTATGGTTAACGTATATTGTAATGAATGTTTATGCATTGATAATAGATAATTTGGGGGGTCATTATATAGATTAGCTAGCGACATAAATATTGTCTCTATATGAATGATTCATGTTGAACTATTAGTTGGTAAAAGTATTTATAGCATCAAACTATGTGTCGCTATATATCGCTTCTAAGGGGTCGCTAAAAATATGTCGGTCAACATAGATCTATAGCGACCGACGAAAAGTCACTATATCGATCTATACTGATTGGTTGTGCATCTATCCTGCCGAATAGAACCTTTAAATGCGGGTCGAGATAGGTACTACCGTGTTACATGTTTCTCCCAAGTCCCACACTCCATAAATTAAACCCAAGATGAAGCAGTAAGAGCATCTCCAATAGTTTGGAAAAATGACTTGTTATCCTTATTTTATTGGGAAAAAAAGAAAAAATGTTCTCCAACAGATTGGTATATGACTTGCAAAATTTTTCCAAGTTGGAATCGAAGGCCATCTACTTGTTATATTTACCAAGTCAGCTTCACTTGATATCCGGCGTTTCTATGGTATTTTTACCAAGTTAGAATCCGCCACTTCTCCCGCCCCTACTTTTCTATGTTATTTTTACCAAACTATTGGAGATAAATAAAAAATTTACTTGCCAAAGTTTTAGCAAGTTGCTAAATAACAACTTTTCCCAAGTCAATTTTTCCAAACAATTGAAGATGCTCTGAGAGCATCTCCAATGGTTTTGCAAATGAGCTTTGCATTCTTGTTTTTGCAAAAAAGTCTAAAAATCTCCTATCCAACGGTTTGGCAAATGATCTTGGCATTTTTAGCAACTTGACAAATATCAGGTGATATTTGACATATATGCCAAGCTGCGGTTCGCTTGGCAATCGCCCTCGCGTGCTACTCCCGCGGGATATTTCCCTCTCGCGCGTATAATTTTTTAGTTTTGCCAAGTCTAAATGCAAAACCATTGGAGATTGACTCCTTTTAGCTTTTCCATATTAATTTGAGAGTTCGCAAATACCATGTTTTGTCAAACAAAAAATACAAAATCGTTGGAGTTGCTCTAAATAAATCATATAATAATGCAGTAAATAAAGTCCAGCTGAAGCGGCGGGGTGAGCGGGCTGTCGTTGCCCACAGTCCCACACGCGGGAGCCAAGGAGGCCGAGAATTTGAGCGGTTTGGTTGGGTTGCGCTTCGCTGGGCTGGGCTTGGCTAGGGTGGTTCAGATCCCAATGAAGTTTAGCACTAGCATTTAACAGTTTTTCTCAAAAAAAATCTAGCATTTTATTATTTCACTTGAAGTTTCGTATTTGCATGCATACACATACTGCTCCCATATTCAAGCGTTTAAAAGTTCTACTAATTTGTATGTGATAGTATATTTTTCTAAAATTTATCAATTAATTTTTTTACCTCTAACATAAATAAAATAACATATAAATTTGGAATGGAGGCAGTAACATATATGCTGACAATGTAACAAGTCTACCACATACCAAAAGTACTTATGTAATATACCCTCCTCATTTTCACAATACTTAATGATCTGACTTCACTGTATAAAGATCGACCGCTTGTTTTTTTACTAATATTTGTACAAATAGCTAAGAATTAACGACACTATTCTTTCAGTGGTAGGCAACGTGTTCATCAACAACGAGACGCCTATGGTGACTTCGTCAATTTTGAGATTTGTCGATCCAACTCGATTTTTTGTAGGTGCTCATAGAGGTAGAGTGTGCGTACGTGCGTTCATGGTAGGGGTAGGGTGAATGTGCGCTCGCATTTGCGAGCGTCTGCGTTTGTAACTGAGTCTCACGAAAAGAATACACGACATGTTTAAAAGTGCTTTTTTTAGTAATAAAATAAAAACCCCTCAATGATATACTCTCACTTTATTTAACCGTAAATATTTGAATGAATGAATACTGTAAGTCAAAGCGTGGTTAGAAAAAGTCGGAGTTGCCAAGTATTTTAAATTTGAGGTTTGTAATTCATCATCCTTTCGGTGGCACAGAAAATGTTAATTAATACTAAAATTATATTTGGATGTGCGCTTTCATTTTATTGGGATGATCTTTCAGCAAACGGGCTCTCGGGGCCCAGGTCGTGAAAGCTTATTAGGCCCAGATGAGAATCCTACAGAAGTGTTTTTTTTTTTCAAAACAAAAATGAAAAAATTAGGCAAAAAGAGAAAAACGCCGTTGCCGGGGATCGAACCCGGGTCACCCGCGTGACAGGCGGGAATACTCACCACTATACTACAACGACCACATTGTTTATTGCTTGAGTTGGGTTGTTTATTAGTGTGGTTCTTGTAGCCTGTAGGGGTAAGGAAAAATGGCGGTTTGTGGCTGCAGGAAAGGCATCAGGAGGAGATGATTAGCTAGTGTGCCGTGTGCGTGAATTATTACATACATCAACCACTCAACCATGCGAGAAATTTTTGGGCGCAAGAGCAGCAAGGAACATGTCAGCAACCCCAATCGGATTGCTCACGAGTAGCTCTATTACAGATAATTCTAAGGTAGAAGATGAACAATACAACTAAAGGTAAAGGTAATTGTAGATTGATAATTTGGTTGATATTTTTGATTGATGGCTTGCTTGGGTCTTCTGACCACCTTAAGTAGCTGGAGCCCCCTTCGGCCAACCTGGCTTGGGTCCACATGACAGGTGGTACCTGACAGAACAGTCACGAAACGCTTCCGGGCAACGCTTGCGACAGTTTCAGAAAACCCATGATTTAATTTCACTTTCAGCTATGTCATGTATGTATAGGGGTACAAGTAGTACTACTTCTCTGGCTACAATGAAAATTACTGGACTGACAGGATAACATTGTTGATAGATATGGTTATCAGATCACGTTTTCGACTCTTCTTTACTTGACATGCATGTGTCTATTTTAAATATTCTTGGCAGCTACGGTTTGATTATTTACTGATGAACTAAGGGACTCGCTGTCGTACGAGGAGGAGCCCTTGCTGCAGCTACACTGGGTTGATGAAGAAGGCCATTAAGGAGGACAGGTTTGAGGTACTGTACTCATGCCTGGTCTGTTTTAGAATGGTTGGATGATGGGTATACAAATTGATGGATTATTATTCCAACCTTCAACCATTCTTTTATGACGATGACTTTGCTCAAATGTTACTGAACTACCAAATTGGATGCATGATTCCTTTTGGCCAGATTGATGCCACTAAAAATTCAGAGGAAGTCTTAGGGGCAGGAGGCATGTAATTCTAAATCGCATCTGCTGCACTCTCATTCTCATGGTTGGAATTGCATGCATTTCACTATTCTAGCCTCATGGTTGGTACATTGAACTTTCAGTTGTACCACTATTCTCTTCCAGCTTATCAGAGCAAGAAATTGCTAAGAAACTCTTCCAAGAGTTTTTTTTTCCAGAACGTGAAACTGGTATATAGTGTTACAATACTACTAATGGTGTTTAATCTCCTCCTTAATAGACCACCATCATGACTCTATTTACAATAGGATTTACCCCCTCTCATTAACATGTTTATGAGGCTTTATGGGGTATTATTCCCTTGTGTAACCTCCATGGAGGACCTTGTATATATACCCATGGTGGATCAATGGAAAAGAAGAGGACACTACATATTCTTGTCTCAATTGTCATTTACATTGTCATTCCAATTACAACACGTTATCAAGCACCGTTCTACCAACTGAGCTACGATCGCAGAGGTAACGATGGCGACTCACCGCGATCTTCCCTCTGCCTCCTTCGTTCTTCAGCTTGTGATGATGGCATACCAACGTGCCATCACACTTGGCGTAAGCTTCGCCAACCACCGCGTCCAAGCGACGCTCTTCGACGACCTCCGGGAGATCCTTGGCGAACGCCTTAACAACCGCCGTCGAGGTGCACGCAGGGGCTTCCCCCAGCGGGCTTCTCGCAATCGCGGACTCCCTCGAGGACGACGGGCTGACCGCCGTCGTGCCATCGACGACGTAGTGGTCCCTGCACCACCGTCGGAACCGCCGGTTGCGCCGGCAGCGGCTCCACTGCAGCCGCCGTCACCACCGCGGGCTCCCACTCCGAGCCTCCAGCTCCGGCGGCACCTCTGGCGGTACCACCGGCGTCACCGCCGGCATCACCGGTTGGACCGGCGTCACCGCTACCCGCACCGTACTTCTGCCCGCTGCACGGCTTCGGCCATGCCCGGCGTACAGTGCGGTGGCGTACAGCGCGAGCGAGCCGTCCTGCACGGAGTACGTCGTCGACAGCCCATCCGCTAGCTTCGACGTGATCGCCGACTCGTCGCTGGCACCACCAGCGGCTTCCCCGGTGGCTTCACCACCACCAGAAGCGCCGTCTTCACCACCACCGCCTCCTCCTTCTCCACCCCCCTGTTGGGCCGAATGGCCGGCCCAGGCCCAGGTTGGGGCCTGCGAGCTTTCAGCCTGGGTCTGGTGGACTCAAAATAGTGTTTTTGGGCTCAATTACCTCAGTTTTTGGCCCAAAACGTAGTTATCTTTATATTTCCCTTTTACAGAATAATTTGTATTTACTTTGAAGCATTTTTACTGCTTTATTTACATCAGAATTATTAGTCTATTTACCTTCAGTTTTAGACATCTGATGTACTGCTTTAAAGTATTTACATACTTTGCATTATGAATACAATTTTCGTACTTGTTCAATGCGTTTTGTTTATTTCAATTCCCTATAACAAGTACTTATGCAAATATTTTGGTTGAATTTTTCTCTCATTTGGAATGTTTTTCACTCGATGTCACCTTTGTTTCGACTATGAACATACAAGGATTACATCTAGACGTGAAATAATAAAATTATGGTATACACCTCATGGTGATTACCTTTTGTTCCACTAATCGAGAAAAATTCCCGTTATTTCAATTCAAGTTTACCTTGATTATTTGCATTTGTATTCAATTATTACAACCATGTCTTGGATTTAATTAAATCTATGCATACTCACATGTAGGCATCATGGCTACCAAACTAGCCGCCAAAGAGTTCGAGTCCCTCGCTCTTGATGGCAACAACTTCCCCACATGGGCGATGGATCTCAAAGTGAGTCTATCGCTGCGCGGATTATACTCGGCGATCACACCGCCTGAGATGGGTGTAGACCCCTTGTCTGATACCCACAAGTACAGTGCCTTATTTGTAATAAGGAACCACATCCATCCTGATCTCAAAGCTGAGTATCTGATGGAAGAGGACCCACGCGCTCTCTGGCTTGCTCTACAGACACGGTATGAACAGCAAAAGGCAGTTGTCCTTCCAGAGGCTGTCAATGAGTGGAACCACCTCCGCATACAGGATTTCAAAACTGTTGGAGAGTTCAACCATGCTGTGCACAAAATCAGTTCCAAGCTGAGATTTTGTGAGAAGGAACCAAGTGATGAAGACAAAATTGAGAAGACTCTGTCTACCATGCGTCCTGCACACATAATCCTTCAACAACAATACCGTCAAAGGGGGTTTACAGCTTATTCTGAGCTGATTAAGACATTGCTTCAGGCAGAAAAGCATGATGAGCTCCTCATCTGGAACACCAACCAAGGACCGGTTGGTGCTAAACCTTTGCCTGAAGTGCATGCTAACACTCAGAAACAAACACAGCAGGATGTCACTCATAATGGCAATCCTGGAACCTCCAAGTCTAAGAACAAGCGCAAGAGACAACGCAAGTCCCGTGGTGCTAAGAGGAATGATAATTCTAAGTCGATTAACAAGTCCAACACTTGTGCAAAGTGTGGTTGCTACAACCACCCGACTAAGAAATGTCGCACCCCTAAGCACTTAGTGGAATTGTACTTGAAATCCGTTGGACGTGGGCGCTCTGATCAAGGACGTACCAACCAAGGTGGAAAGAAATTTGAAGCACACTTCAACTCTCATCTTGATGCCGCAGCACAAGACGCCCCAGGATGCTCCAAGTCCGCCGCAGCGGATGCAAGCAACATCATGGCACTCCTCCCACCTGAAGGGGAAGATGAAGACTTAGACAACATGCTCCTAGAATATGGTTCTGGAGATATGTTTGGAGACTATGAATAGACTCCCTAGTCTTCTTAGATTGCCTAAATATTATGCCCATGAGTTGTAATAAATTACTGTCTTTTATTTACCTTAATTATGGCACATTTGATGTTTCATTGTAATAAGCACATTTAAATATCCATATGTTGATTAATCTATATTTCTATGTTGAGAATTTTTATTTTTATTCTCCATTTTATATAGATTGTACGGGAGTCAATCCGATGGATGAGGAAATGTGTCTTGTTGATAGTGCTACCACTAACTCTATACTTAGAGAAATAAAATATTTCCAAAATCTCACAAAGAATAAAGGAATATTTTAACATCGCTGGACGCGATGCTGTAATAGTCGGTTCTGGACGAGCCACTATTATGCTACCTATGGGTACAACGATAACAATTGAGGATGCACCTTGTATCCCCGATTCAACTCGTACCCTGCTTAGTTATAGAGATATCCGCAAAAATGGGTTTCATATTGAAACTCACAATGACTATAATAAGGAATCCCTTCTCATTACAAAGGACAACGGATATGGCAAACAGACACTAGAAAAATTTCCCTCGCTCCCGTCTGGATTGTACTATACATATATCAAACCCGTACGACATGTTGCGTACAAAGTAATTTTTCAGAATGTCAATGCATTCCAAACTTGGCATGATCGCCTTGGTCACCCCGGCATAGGGATGATGAGAAAAATTACGAAAAATTCTGTTGGTCACAATCTAAGTGATGCAAGATTTTCCCAATCCTCGGATTTTATTTGCACCGCATGTGCAACTGGGAAATTAATTTTGAGACCCTCTTATCTCAAAATTCAAGCCGAACCGCTCAAGTTCCTTGAACGCATTCAAGGAGACATATGTGGTCCCATTCAACCTTTGTCTGGACCGTTCAGGTACTTCATGGTTCTAATAGACGCATCTACACGATGGTCTCATGTGTGCCTCCTTTCCACACGGAACCATGCATTCGCTAAGATCATTGCTCAAGTTATCAAACTTAGAGCAAATCATCCTGAACATCAAATCCAGTCAATTAGAATGGATAATGCCGCTGAATTTTCCTCACGTGCCTTCAATGATTATTGTATGGCCTTAGGAATTCAAGTTCAGCATTCGGTCCCATATGTGCATACTCAAAATGGTTTGGCTGAGTCTCTCATCAAGAGAATCAAACTTATTGCACGACCATTACTACAGAATAGCAATCTCCCAACCTCATGTTGGGGTCATGCAGTCTTACACGCTGCTGACTTAATACAATTGCGTCCAACTGCTTATCATGCAACCTCCCCGTTGCAACTAGTACGTGGAAATATTCCAAACATTTCCCATCTGCGTAAGTTCGGTTGCGCTACATACGTACCGATCTCACCACCGCAGCGTACATCTATGGGCCCTCACAGGAAACTGGGGATCTATGTGGGATATCAATCTCCGTCGATCATAAAATACCTGGAGCCCCTCACAGGGGATCTATTCACGGCCCGGTATGCTGATTCTATCTTTGATGAAGATCATTTCCCGGCATTAGGGGGAGAACAAACAAACCACAAAGAATGCCAGGAAATCAATTGGGATGCCACAGCTATCTCCAATGATGATCCACGTACATCTGAGACTGAACTACAAGTTCAGAAAATCATCAATTTGCAACACATTGCAAATAATATGCCAGATGCATTTACTGATTATAAGGGTGTTACAAAATCCTACAATCCTGCGAGAAATGTGCCGGCAAGAGTAGAGGTACCAAATAAAACTACTCCACTCCCAAGTAAGAGGGGGAGAAGTACGACCATTTCCAAGGATGCAGCTCCTAGCAAGCAAAGGAAAAAGAAGAATTCTTCCAACCAAGTAAATGCAACTCAACCTCATGTTGAGCAACACCCTGTGGAGGTCCAACCTTCACATCCCACATCAACAGTGCACTCAATTACTGATGTTGGGACATCGGAATGCCCTGATGCAACCATTTTGGGAAATGATGATGCATCTCAAAGGGTACACGAAATTTCCATCAACTATCTCGAGTCTGGAGAATCATATGACCGAAAGACTACATTTGTCGACATGCATTTCTCCGCAATGGTTGCTGAACTCCTCCAAAATGATTCAGATCCTAAATCCATGGCAGAGTGCAAAAAGCGCTCGGACTGGAATCTGTGGAAGGAAGCAATTCAAGCAGAAATAGCCTCGCTTACTAAAAGAAAGGTATTCTCTCATGCAATGCCTACACCTTCAAAAGTATTCCCTGTGGGATACAAATGGGTTTTCATCCGAAAACAGAACGAGAACAATGAGGTGGTGAGATACAAAGCAAGACTTGTAGCACAAGGGTTCACGCAGAGACCCGGCGTTGATTTCAATGAAACATACTCTCCAGTTATGGATGGAATAACATTCCGATATTTAATATCTCTGGCTGTACAAAATCATCTATCTATGCAGTTGATGGATGTAGTGACTGCATATCTCTATGGGTCACTCGATTCGGACATATATATGAAGGTCCCTGACGGGATCCCTATACCGAATCAAAACGCAAACCGCAACATGTATTGTGTAAAGCTTCAAAAGTCACTTTATGGCTTAAAGCAGTCGGGAAGAATGTGGTACAACCGACTCAGCGAGTACCTTCTGCAGAAGGGATACTCCAACAGTAATGATTGCCCATGCGTCTTCATCAGGAAGTCCCAAACGGGATTTTGCATTATATCTGTATATGTCGATGATTTAAATATCATCGGCCACCAACAAGATATTGATGAAGCCCGCAATCATCTAAAGACGGAGTTCGAGTTGAAGGATTTGGGACACACCAAATTTTGCTTAGGCCTACAGCTTGAGCACCTTCCAACTGGAATTTTTATACATCAGTCTGCCTATATCCAGAAAGTATTGGAGAGATTCAATATGGATAAATCTCATCCTTCCAAAACTCCTATGGTTGTTCGGTCTTTAGAAATGGAGACTGACCCATTTAGACCACGGGATGAAGGAGAAGATGTTTTGGGCCCTCATGTTCCATATCTTAGTGCCATTGGAGCGCTCATGTACCTTGCAAATTGCACCAGGCCTGATATTGCATTTGCAGTGAATTTACTAGCTAGATACAGCGCTGCTCCCACCAAACGTCACTGGACTGGAGTAAAGCATATCCTCATATATGTGAATGGCACAAGGGATCTTGGACTATTCTTTAAAAGAGGCCCAAATTCAGATATCGTTGGTTACGCTGACGCTGGATATCGATCTGATCCCCATCATGGCAGATCTCAAACAGGCTTCGTGTTCCTACACAACGAAACAACCATCTCGTGGAAGTCATCGAAACAAACCTTGGTGACTACTTCCACCAATCATTCTGAGATAGTAGCACTATACGAGACCTCACGTGAATGCGTTTGGCTTCGCAGGATGATTAACCACATACAACAATCTTGTGGTCTAGGTGTAATTAACTCACCAACCATTATCTATGAAGATAATGCAGCTTGTGTTACACAGATGGAGACAGGTTATATCAAAAGCAATATCAATAAGCATATTTCTCCTAAGTTGTTCTATCCTCATGAGCTGCAACAACAAGGAGAAATTGATATCTTGCAAATTAAATCTTGCGATAATCTCGCTGATTTATTTACTAAGTCACTACCAGCCTCCACATTTGAAAAATGTGTTAAAGGGATTGGTATGCGACGTCTTAGAGATTTGCAAGGTTCAGGGGGAGAAATCTCCTAGATATTGACTTGTCACAACATCATATTGTACTCTTTTCTTTTTATGAGTTTTTCCTCACAAGGTTTCTCATAGAAAGTTTTTAATGAGGCAATATTTACATAAGCTCATGTCATATTTCTTATTTTCCCCATAGGGGTTTTTAAAAGGAATATCAAAGACATGTATTGCTATCTAAACTATACATGAGTTTTCTCCTGAAAAGGTTTTTCTCATGCAAGTTCACAAAGAGGCAATAATCATAATGTGCTATACTTTTTCCTTTTTCTCCCACTAGGGGTTTAAGGAGTTTTAATAGCATATCTACCAATATATTTCCTCTTTTTGTCCTACAGGAATTTTTGGAGGAACAATACTTTTTCATTGATCTCAAAGAGGATTCGATTAAGGGGGAGTGTTACAATACTACTAATGGTGTTTAATCTTCTCCTTAATAGACCACCATCATGACCCTATTTACAATAGGATTTACCCCCTCTCATTAACATGTTTATGAGGCTTTATGGGGTATTATTCCCTTGTGTAACCTCCATGGAGGACCTTGTATATATACCCATGGTGGATCAATGGAAAAGAAGAGGACACTACATATTCTTGTCTCAATTGTCATTTACATTGTCATTCCAATTACAACATATAGTATGAGGGAGTAGTTGTGCTGCGACGCAAAAAAAAAAGAAAAAGTGGTTAATAGGTTCAAGGTCATCACCGAATTATGTTCCATCTTACCTGTCAAAACTGCGCAGCTTGGACATATATGTTTTATCTCTTCTTGTGTTTTGCTTGTAGAAAATGAGCACTTGAATGTGGTCCCCGGATGCTTTTCAATAAATTACACCACTTGATATTTTGAGAAGCTCTGAATTCAAATTGTGTGGGGGCTTAGGAAATTTGACATCTTTTAGTTATTAATACTTATAGTTAACTTATTACTTTTTTGTTGGGCATTGTCAATGCTTCAGGGTGTGGATTCCATGGAAGCATGTGGCTGAGCTGAGCTTCTTGTCTGGGCATTTATTTCATGATGAACTTGGGGAGTTGGGTGTGTTAAACAGTCAAATGGAGCATTCAGTTCTAGTGAGAATTGGATTGGATATTGAGTTTGTGGGAGCTGTCAAGGACAATATTCATGGCTATTTTTTTTATTTTGGTTTAGCGCACAATAGTAATTTGAATAAGAATTTGTTGCAGTGTTTTCAATTGCACAACTTCGGAGAAGAGGACCAGTGTGTTCAGTTGCTATTAGCAACGATGACCTCTATGTAAATTTGGTGTTGTTTGGTTAGTCATTTTGCCGAAAGATGCTGCAGGGCATATGTCATACTGTCATAGCCAATGGAAACTGATTTGCGTGACCGCATTTCAGACTGCCGATCATACTTAATTAAGGGCTGGCGGTTAAGCAGAGACAAGATAAAAATGTTGGGGAATCGACGTTGCTGCCTTGTTGTTGTTGCTCGTACGTCCACCGTACCTTCTCTTGAAAATCTCTAAAGCATCCTCGATCAGTGGATTCCTTCCTTCTACTCGAGTAGTATTTGCTTGTAGAAGTTCCAGTTGGGGTCAGTCTCGGTGATGCGAGGCTGACCAAAAGGGTGCTCCCTGACGAAACCAGGTACGTCGTCTGCAGCGGCAAGGCTCTCCAGGTACAGGCGAAGATCTCCACCGGGTCCTGTACGTTAGGTTCATGTTAATTAATTAATCGATCCCTAACAAAATGCAATGTAACTTGTATTATATTACATTGGTATGCTGTCGAAGCCTGATTAATTAATTGTATGAGCATATATATTACCCAATGATGAATCATGCATGCGGTTCTTGTAGTTGTAGGCGTAAGGGAAAATGGCGGTGTGTGGCTGCACACGCAGGACAGACATCAGGAGGAGATTAGTATGCGTGAATGAATTATTACATACATTCATACATCAACCAGTGAATCAGTGATGGAAGAGAAAAAAAAAGAGAGTGAGCTGCATATATATGCATGGTATTATTAATTTGTTATTACCGGGTTGCGCAGAGCTTTGTAGGGGGAAGCATCCAGGAGGAGAGTGTTTGAGGGTGAAAACTCCCCCTGCAGCTTCCGAGGAAGATCACCAGCATCCTCTTTGCTCCTCCAGAGTTTCTTCAGCTCCTTGAGCACCAATGGCTTGTCCTTGTTTTCAACAGTGTACAACCCGGTAGCAGTGCACTTTGATGCGTCCTGCATGCAGTTCGATCGTGGCCATGCAATGCAAACCGAAAATCCGGAGCAACAACCACACAGACACACACACATATATATATAAAGCCCCGAGACCCATATATATATGATCGAGCTAGATGCATGGATCAGTAGGTTTTAATTTAACTACTTACCCAACAGAACAACAGGCGATGCTTGAAATTTTTCATGAGGATATCAACAACTGGATCCACGTTATATCTGGATCGGATCAAGTAGAAGAGAAATTTGTAGCCATAATTAAGGCGGGGGGCATGCAAAGTATTAAAAAAAAGATCAATTACAGCACAAGTAATGATGATGAGTTAAAAAAAAATGGGCAGAAGAAGAAGAAGATTAGCACGCACCTCAGTCTTGATGACCATACCCCCACCTCAAAGTTGCGAAAGCAGAAGTTCAGAAAGTCGTGGCAGAAGGGCCTTTTGAACACTGGGCAAGCAATAAGGATGATCAAAGTTGTGCTAGCTACAGAGTAGAAGATTAGAAAGAATATATATATATGAATGCCCATCGATCAGTGCAACTTTATTATATACCTAGTCTGCCTCGGAACGTCCCATGCGACAGATGGGCGTTGTGAAAGTCTCGGTTAATGTCGCCAAGCACGCCATTGACACTCAGAACGAGAAGCTTCTTCTTCGTCGTCTGTGCTTCTACTAGACTGGCAGGAACTGGAACTGGAGCCTTGCTGTTATTAGCAGCCGCAGATTCCTCATGATCAATCTTGTGACGACGTCGACCATCAGCAGCAGCAGCATCCTCCTTGTTTCCAGCGGAAGCAGGTATTACGAGACTTGTCGTCATCGTCGTCGCTGCTTGTTCCGCCACCATCGTCACCGTCATCGTCTTCGTCTTCTCCACCACCTCATCAAGTAGCTTCAGCGTGCCGTCATCGTCATCAGCTGCTGCGGGCGTGCAGCCGCCGTGCACAAGACAAAAAGACGGTAAATAAATCGAGATGCATATATATATCCATGGACGATTATATGTCAAATCGCGCGAATGAACTGCTTGACCTAGCTTGATCAAGCTACACATGCAACTATAAGTATATTGTACTGTGGTAACTATGTACTGTACGGATCCGTACCTGAAGCGGCGGCGGCCTCCGGCGAGGCGACGACGGCAGCGGCAGCGGCAGCGGACTCCGTCTCCGTGGCGGCGACGACGGCAGCGGCGGCGGCCTCCGGCGAGGCGACGACGACAGCGGCAGCGGACTCCGTCGCGGCGACGACGGCGGCGGCGGCGTCAGCGACGTCGTCTCGCTCCATGGGCCTCCACCTGCGCGCTGGACTGGATCGAACTGGAAGGGGGGTCGACGACGTGGATGTGGATCGTCCTGGCTGCAAGGAGCTGCTTCGCCTCCCCCTGGCCGGCCAGGCCCACGATCTCATCGGCATTTAATAAGGAGAGGGCGGCGCGGGAGGCGGGAGGCGGGAGGCGGAACGGCGGGAGGAAGCTGAAGCTGAAGCTGCCGCCCCGCCGGCCCACCAACACCAAGGTCGTTTCCCGATGCCACGCGAGCGAGGGAGGGAACCGATCGACGAGCCGGGGAATTTGCGCAGTCGGCTTCTCTCTTCTGGCGGCGGCTAACTGCTGGGTTGGCCCACTTTCTGCGCGGGAGCTGCACCCATGACCCACCACGTCAGCATTTTATTTTTATTTTTTTGGGGAACTTTTTTCGTAAATATATTTTCCGGTGCATATTTTTGATAGATGATGATGATATGCAAAAGGGGAAAAAAACTCCAATTCACAGATATTTTGTCAGCAAAAACTCCAATTCACAGGTTAGGACGCACAATACCCACCTGGTTTTGTTGTCTTTTTTTTGGACTCATCTACATTCAGGTGTTGTTTAGTTTTGAGAAATATTTGGGAAATGCACTGTAGCACTTTTGTTGTTATTTGACAAACTTTGTCCAAACATGGACTAACTAGCCTCAAAAGATCCGCCTCAACGTGTAAATACTAAAAGTACAATTAATTATTATGTTTACCTGCATTTAATACTCTATGCATGCAGCTAAAGATTGATATGACGGATAATCTAGAAAAAATTGGGGGAAGTTGGAGAAACTAAACAATGCCTCATCTACGTTCTGTTGTCTGTTTCACTCCTAGACAACAAACCACGGGTATTGTGCATCCTAAGCTTTGTGTAGACTTAAGATATCTAAACCCATGTAGTGGTTTATTTCGGTACACCGAGTTTCATAGGTTTACGGTCCACGGTCCACGTAGTACGTGTCTCTCGATGCTGTCAGGTGGTGGCTCCGGTTGTGGGGCCACGTAGGAGAGGAAGAGAAGACAGAGGTGGAACGTGGGCGAGAGCATGGCACAAAGGATGGCGTCTGCGACGTGTTTTGAATCTGTGTGACCTATTGACGCTCCACTCAGCAACCTTACCACTATGCCATGGCTCAGACTGGTGTGGTTGCACCGAAGCAATATGATGATGAGAGGCAGAAGAATGAGTGTAGGGCAGTGGCGGAGCCAGGATTTAGATCTTGGGTATTCCCACAACCAAAAAAAATCCAATGCATAGTAGCATGTTTCAAATATAGTTTGCAAAAGTATTCTATCATAAACAGTACAGTACTAGAATAACAAATTGTTAGCTATCTCAGGTTCTCTACTTGCTATCTCATGGTCAATAGATGGAATGCTTTCATTATGAACTTTCTCATTTGTTTGCACCACAATAGATGGAACCGGATCTGCAGGTTGGGCCTCACTCCCTGCCACCGATGTTACTGCAATTGGTTCTGGAATTGATGTGGAACCTAATTCTACCTTTCTTATCTTTGCTGCTCTATCCCATAAACTCTTCAAATCAACTGTTTTCTTCTTCATTTTGCAAAATGCAAACTACAAATAATCTATAGCAAGAAAATATACACACTATCAACTAAATATCACTAGTTCATAGTCAATTCGAACATTACTAAATCCAAATTACGAAATTGTTATTGGGGAAAATCCCTCACCTTCCGCTCAGTGCAGCACACTCTACTCGATGGCTTGGCAGTTGGCCCCAAACTGACAGCCGGCCAGCCGGCCGTGGACGGCGGACAAAGGCCGGCCTAGCACGCCACCGCGCGTCCGCGCGGCGCTGCAAGGCCTGCAGCCTCTGTCGCCCGAGCGGCCGAGCAGCGAGCTCGACGCCGCCGTCGCCGCGACGCGCGAGCACGCGGTGCACGGCGCACCAGCGCCCCAACAAGCAGCAAGCCCTCCGCCTGTCGCTCGCGGCTCGCCTTGCCTGCTTGCCGCGCCCAGCGCCTAGCCGGCCGCTCGCCGCCGCCGGAGAAGAGAGAGAAAAATTAGGGATTGCAAAATGGGGAATCGAGAAGACCGAGCTAATTTTTCTGCGACTCTCGCCGTCTCGCGTCGGGCACGGGGCATCGTACGCACATGCGAGCTGAGGACTGGAGGCCGGAAGGGAGGAGGCATGGGCTGATGCCTGATGGGCCGTGGGCGCATGGCTTACTGGGCCAATAGGCCTTCTGCCGGCCAGGAAACTGAAAACGAATGAGCAAATAATCAAATGACTCCCAAATACATTAGGGAGAATTATTTATTTGGCCTCAAAAAAACTCTGGTTACTTACGTGGCCCTTTTTCTTTTGAAGTTGTATATATGGCCTCAAAACGAAACTTTATTACTTATTTGGCCTTCTGTTAGATTTGAGGGCATAACGGTGTTAAGTATTGGGTAAAAAGACCATTTTGCCCCTGCGCCTAAAAAAATAAAAAAACAGTATATATATAAATAATATATATATGAACAGTATATATATAAACAGTATATATAAAAACAGTATGTATATAAACAGTATGCATATATACTGTTTATAATATATATATATATATACTTTATATAATATATATATACTGTTTTATACACTTTTTTATTTTTTTTAGGTGCAGGAGCAAAATGGTCTTTTTACCCAATACTTAACACCGTTATGCCCTCAAATCTAAAGGAAGATCAAATAAGTAACAAAGTTTCGTTTTGAGGCCATATACACAACTTCAAAAGAAAAAGGGTCACATAAGTAACTAGAGTTTTTTTGAGGGCCAAATAAATAATTCTCCCAATACATTATACATATGAGTATACATGTATATATACTTATTGTTGTGCAAAAAAAGTTAGGTATTCCCAGGAATACCAGTGCATCACTGTAGATCCGCCCATGGTGTAGGGACATTGGGAGGGAGCCCCAGCCCGTGGAGAAGGACAATGCAAACTCCACGACTACAAAGATGGGACATCACAAGAATGTCCATGGTGGCGAGATCTAGCTAATTAGGACGGGAGACTGGAGGCAGAAGGGAGGGCGGCAATTCCACCTAACAGGTGGATCCAAGTGCCAAAATGCTAGTCCCAGTGCAAAGTTTATATCACTACTACAGAAACAACCCTTTAGCCCCGGTTGGGAAGGGGCTTTAGCCCCGGGACTACTAATCCAGGACTAAAGGTGGGAGCCTTTAGCCTCGAGTGCTCCGAACCGGGGCTAAAGGCTCCCACGAGAAAAAATAAATTTGCGTCACCTCAGGCACGCTTACCAACTGAGCTACACAACCCACGTGATACAGTTCTGGACGTTTTCCTTTTGAATACACTCGTGAAGGCCCTTTAGCCCCGGTTGGTAACACCAACCGGGGCTAAAAGGTCACCCTTTAGCCCCAGTTGGTGTTACGAACTGGGACTAAAGGCTGGGGGACCTTTAGTCCGGGTAGGTAATACCAACCGAGACTAAAGGCTCACCTTTAGTTTCGGTTGGTTTTACCCACCGGGACTAAAAGTCTTTAGTCTCGGACGCAATTTGTTGCCGAGACTATAGCTCAATTGATAGATCGTCCAAAGGTCAATTCTGTTGTAGTGTATGGCGTTCAGACTACCAAATGAAATAAAACTTGGATGAAACACCCCCCTCAATGCAAAGTTTCATTATAGAGTTTCATAGACATTTAATTTCATGACTCATAGAGAGTTGGTACTCGTTCGTACTTATATCACAAAATTATATCATAAAATATGTCTATATGACAACATATTTATAATGCAAATAAAGTCCAGATAAAACTCCCACCAAAACTAGCCTAAAGGGATTGGATACCTAGTTTAGGTAATTTTAGGGTGCACAATACATAGTTTTCTAGTTTGGCGGTATATATATATTAAATAACCAAGCATAGGTAAAGGAGTTTATATGATAGACTTTTTCATTATAGCATAGAAAAATATTGTTAGCATTGTTTTTTCTTAAACAAGTGTATTTAGTTTCGGATGTGCGCTTTTTATGGGCGAGTGATCCTTGAGAAAGATTTGCGTGTGGCCGATGTTCATATTTTCACTTGCGACGAGAAACGACCAATGTTTTCAACGTGGCCCTGCCTTCGTTTCCTATGTGGCCAATGTTGAGCGAATTGGCAGCCCACTCGCGGACAGGCCCAGTTCGTGAAAGCATAGGCAGGGAGAGTGGCCCAGACAAGAATCGTAGGCTGTTTTATATTTAACTTATTAATAGAAAAAAAGAGCTAAATATTTTTTTTTAAAAAAAAATATTGCGCTGTTGCCGGGGATCGAACCCGGGTCACCCGCGTGACAGGCGGGAATACTCACCACTATACTACAACGACCTCAGTTGGTGGTGTGACGGCCGTTTTCTTTATGTTTGCTAGCGTTGCATTAAGCCATGTGACTTTTGAGTTCAAAGAACTTTCACTTCCATTTTTTTTGTCCATATATATATATAGATCTTAACCATCACATTTAGCTATTTGTCAATCAAAGTACATACTCTTATACACACTCTCTCTTATTGGACCGTATAGACGCACTACTACAAAAAAATATTTTTGCGAGACAGTGCCAAAACATTAACCAAGACGATCACTAGGTCTAATGCATCAACATGTTACCAATCAGCCAGTGGCACTTGAACACCACATAAGCCGTGATTACTCTCCTCTTAATATACTCTGAATGTGATCACACTCGCTAAATGTCTTGATCGCCAAATCAAGAGCCCTATAGGTTATACCTTTGCATTCGAGCCTCTTTGTTCCTCCTCTTCTCTTCTTCTCTTCATTTCACCAAATGTGAAATACTTGATCACTTTGATTGCATGTGGCCATCAACCATCTTCTCCGTAGTTATCACCTTGCTAGCTCCACCACTTGACTTGGTCATAATCCCTTCTCATTAGCTACACACATGCTTATTAGCCATAGAATTAGACCAAATAGGTTTCATCAATTATCAAAATCAAACTAGGGCTTTCACTGTCGCCAATAACGACATCGACATCCTCGCAGCAGCGCAACCCATGGTTCATGTCATAGATATGGTCTGGATCCTTCCTCCTGGTCCTAATTGCAGTGACCGAATCTCGACGGCCACTGGATTCTTCAGGCCCCTTGCTGGAATCCGCGTCCACGTCGGCCTCAAATCGAGGCCGCACCAAAGAATCTGCCCCAAATCGTTGAAGACCTGGCGAGATGATGGCGGATCTTCACCTCATTGTCGGCGTAGGCTGCACCATGTCGATGAGGCTTCTGCTCGATGGGGAGGAGGTTAGCCGGTGCCACCGCAAATTGACACCGTCTGCGTCGACGAAGCTTCCACCTCTAGATGAAAGGAACGCATTGAGTAGGGAAAAGGGGGGAAAAGGGAGAAGGGAGCTATTTTGATTTTTTTTTTAAAAAAATAAAAATAAAGACCCGTTATGACGCAATATTCATGAATCAAAGACCGAGCGTGGCAAAATACGTGACGAAAACAGAATGGACCGGACACATCAATGAAACGTATCCACTCGAAAAGGAAACCGTGTCTCTAGCGCACGCAGCGCGCGCGTCCAATAAGAATTTGACATGCCGATTGATGGTGTATTGGTGTGGTGCACTCACCACTCAGCCCAGGACATGCATTGGGTTCAGTAGCGTCACAGTCGCAGCCCCTGCCCGATCGATGAACAACTATTTATCTTTCTTTCCATCTACTATTTATCTATCTACAGCATCTATCTATCTACTGTATATGGTACAGCACTGCACCTGCACGAAGTGACGCAGCTACCGGCCGGTCCAGTTCAGGTTCAGTTCAGTCCGGGCCGGTCCACTCCACTCCATTTACTAGTAGTAGTAGAGCTAGCCAAAGTGTACCAATTATTGGCCTGGACCACGCAGTGTATATGTAGTGTGGGGTGGTGCGTGATATATAGTATATAGCTTCCCTTTGCTATCTTCCTTTCCCTTTTTCTTCACTAGCTTTCCATATATATACATATAACATATATGAGTATATATACGCCTACACGTACATATATGTAGCTTTCCATATATCGAAGCTAGCTAGACATTCTAATAAGGCCATATGAAGTGTAGATGTTGAGATGATGAGACTATCACATATTCATAGGTGACTCAACTTCGATGGATATACTATCAACCTTCTTGTTTGAATGCACATGTATCCATATATATAGATTGATGTGCATATATACATGTGCATCCCCCTAATAAATAGATGAACATATATATAGTTGCCTGAATATGTAGTGCCTGTGTCGACTCAGAGACTCAATAAGGTATATGGCTAAATTTTGGATCAAATGAAACTTACAATTTGATATTATAGATGTTGATGTTTTTTTTTCTATAAATCTGGTAAGAGTTAGTAGATTTTTTTAAAAAAATTTAGGCCCAAACTGAACCGACTTATAGTTTATAACAAAGGTCATTTTTTTGTGGCTTCTAATATTTTGTTGTAGCCATCTTTCCTTAAACAAAGGGGGAGTTTCATCTCCCTCCGTCTTAAAATAGAGGTCGTTATCACTTTTCGAGGAGTCAAGTTTTTTAAAACTTTGACCAATTATATATAAAAAATATTAATATTTATAATACATAATTAGTATCATTAGATAGATCTTTGAATGTATTTTATAACAAATTTATTAGAAGATATAAATATTACACATATTTTTTATAAATTTAATTAAAGTTAAGAAAATTTAATATGTACGTATCCTCTAGCGACTTCCTTTCTGGGACGGAGAGAGTATATTACTACTATAATGTCCTACTACATACTAACTCGATGGGTAGTACTGATGAGCGTCGTCACTGTTTGATGTTTGTTTCTCACTGTGCCTTTTGTTAATGCATGCTACTGTATCAGAAAATCACCATAATCAGGCCAGGTTCAGAGGATGGAGCTGAGACTGAGACAAATAAAGTAAAGGCTGACTGCCCGCGGTGGGGCCGCCTCAGCTCATCCCATCGATTCGATCGAGCGGCCGGCATGCTTATGCTTTGTTGTTGCCACTCGGTTGGTCCGGCCTCTCGATCTACTCTCGGTTGTTGGTCCGATCCTGAGATACGTACAGATCGATATCTGATCACTGATCTCATGGCCGGCGGCCGGCCGGACGCATCACCATCGCTGAAATCTCCTCTTTTTCCGCCCACTCACGGCAATAGCTTTTGTTGCAATGCAACGCAATAGACGCATGCATGCCCTGTCTAGTCTTCCCGGCCAGTTGCATCGTGCATGCTGTAGCTGTGTTGAATATTTAGTCATTTTAGGACATGTTTTAATCTAAATAAGGAGCTCGCGAAGCCATTTAGCCTCAACAGTGTCGGTATAAAGTGTCGCTAGTTCTGCTTCCATTGTTGATCTTGTTAAAATGGTCTGCTTGCAAGATTTCTAGGAAACAACGTCACCTCCAAGTGTGAATTCATGACTTTTAACTCATCAGCATCAGATATCCAATTTGCATCAGTATAGCCCTCGAGTCGGGTACTCAACGCAGTGAATGCCAAAGCACTCATCAGTATCAGATATCTAGTTTATATCACTATAGCCCTCGAGTACCTTCGGGTACCTAGCATAGTGAATGTCAAAGCTCGTTGTCCCCTTTAGATAGCGCATTTTACTCTTTCAAGAGCACGCCAGTGATCATCTCCTGAGTTTGATACAAACCGGCTCAATTTACTCACAACAAATGAGATGCCAGGCCTCGTTGCATTAGCTAAGTACATTAGCGAGTCAATGATTTGGGAGTATCTCAATTGATCCCTCATTATTATTCAGTTCTTTCTTAGAATCAAATTTGGATCATATGGAGTGGACACAGGCTTACAGTCACTATAACCAAAGCGACTTAGTACCTTTTCCACATAGTGAGACTGCACAAGTGTAGCCCCACCATTGTCTTATCTTATTAGCTTAATGTTTAGTATCACATCAGTTACTCCCAAATCCTTCACGTCAAGTCCTTGACTTCCTCAAACACATTGATGTTAGTCCCAAAGATTAGTATGTCATCCATATACAAGCACATGATTACTCCTTCTCCCCCACCATAGCGGTAGTACACACATTTATTAGCTTTATTCACAACGAAGCCAACAGATGTCATAGTTTTATCAAATTTTTCATGCTATTGCATAGATGCTTGTTTTACGCCCTACAAAGACTTCAATAATTTACACATCTTTCCTTTTTGACCTTCTAATACGAACCATCAGTCTGATCCATGTAGATCTCCTCATCTAACTCTCCATTTAGGAAAGTTGTCTTAATGTCCATTTGATGAACGAGACGACCATGAGATGCAGCCAGGGCATGCAGTGCTTAGATTGTGGTCAATTGGGCCACTGGTGAATAAGTATCAAAGAAATCTTCGCCTTCTTTCTGGGTATAATTAACTCTTAGCCACAAGTCTTGTCTTGTACTTTTCAATCATACCATCAGGCCTAAGCTTTTTCTTGAACACCCATTTACATCCTACAGGCTTGCACCCATAAGGACGATCAACTATTTCCCAAGTTCCATTAGACATAATAGAATTCATCTCACTCTGAACCGCTTCTTTCCAATAGTCAGTGTCAGGAGAGGAAAATGCCTCAACAATGAAGTGTCATCCACGAGGTATATAGTGAAGTCATCACCAAAAGACTTTATAGTCCTTTGTCTCTTACTCTTTTAGTAACTCCACTATTATCCTCCTTAGAATTTTCCACACGTGTCTGTTCAACATGTTCCATTGGCACATCAGGGGGAGCAGCGGGTTCTTGACTATATGTGCTATGTACATTTCCTCTCATAGGAAATTCATTCTCAAAGAATGTAGCATCTCTGGACTCAACTACTGCACCGATACACATGTCAGGTACTCCAGAGTATACAATTAAGAATCTATAAACCATGTTGTTTAGAGCATAATCAAGGAATACACAATCTACAATCTTTGGTCAAAGTTTGCGCTTCTTGATAATCGACAAATTAACTTTTGCCAAACATCCCCATGTGCACAAATATGATAGTTAACCTCTTCTTTTCCCATCCTCGAATGGTGTTACTTCTTTATTCTTTGTAGGAACTCTACTCATGACATGACATGTCATCAATACAGCCTCACCCCACCATTCCTTGGAAAGTCACGCAGTGTCTAACATGGCGTTAATCAAATCAGTTAGAGTACGATTCTTTCATTCGGCAATCCCATTCAATTGGTGGAATATGGAGGTGTCCTCTCATGAATAATTCCTTGTCCCTCGTAGAATAAATCAAACTCATATGAAAAGTATTCTCCCTCACGATCAAACTGCAACCATTTGATTTTTGTCTCAAGTTGGTTCTCTACTTCAACTTTGTAGATTTTAAAATAATGCAATGCTTCATCTTTGGTTTTTAGCAAGTACACATAACAAACGTAGTGTTATCATCAATAAGAGTCATCGAGTATTTCCTTCCTCCTTTGGTCAACACACCATTAATCTCGCACAAATTTGAATGAATGAGGTCAAGTGGTGCCAAGTCTCTTGCCTCCTTCACAGCCTTGTGGGGCTTGTGAGGTTGCTTCGATCTATTGAACACATGCATGACACTTAGAGCCTTTGACCAAGTCAAATTTAGGGATTAAACTCAATTTAGCTAAGTGTGTCATACAACCAACACTAATATGACATAGTCGTGAATGCCAAACATTAGACTCACCATCATTTCTCACATGATTCACAATTTTTTCACAAGAATCGAACAAAGAGAAGCAGAACAAGCCTCCGCTTTCATAGCTCTTACCAACAAATGTTCCATACTTGGATACAACACATTTATTGGACTCAAAAGCAAGTCTAAAGCAACTCTACACAATAGAGATCTGTTGATAAGATTCTTCTTGATGGAGGGGACATGCTACACATTCTTCAGTTGCACGATCTTTCCCAAAGTAAACTTCAGATTAACCGTACCAACACCAAGTACAACATGTGTACCGTTTCCCATCAACAAAGAGGAACCTCGCCCTTCCCGATAAGATGAAAACAAAGAAATGTCAACACACACATGAATATTAGCACCAGTGTCAACCCACCATTCAGGAGAGAAACAAACTGAAAGGATTGTAAGTAAATAATTACTATACCCCGATCCTCCAGATTCACTAACGACCATGTTTGTTGTTTTCTTTTGCTTGTCCTTGCGGTCTAGGCACTTTTTTGCCCAATGGTCAAATGCACCACACGCAAAGTAGAGACCCTTTTCCTTTTCTTTGACTTTTCTTTTAAAAGGTTGTAGCTTTAGGCTGTTGATTGCAAGATTGTTTTTCTTCTTCTTGTGAGCAGCATGAGGGTTCTTCTTCTGCACCAAGTTGGCGCTAGAACCTCCCTCATCATACACTTTCTTACCACGAGTGTCCTTTGCCCTTGCATTCTCTTCAACACCAAAAGTAGCAATGAGACTAGCTACACTGAAAACTTGTCTCCTATGCTTTAGAGAAGTGGCAAATCTCAACTAAGTAGGTGGCAGCGTAGCGATGATGCCGTCGGCCACAAACTTGTTAGGTAGCTCACACTCGTTGTTCTTGAGTTCTTTTGCCAGCATATGTATCTCATGAGCTTGCTCTACTACAGATCGGTCATCAACCATCTTGTAGTCATAGAACTGCTCCATGATGTACATCCCATTGCTAGCATCAATAACCCCGAACTTGGCCTCAAGTGCATCCCACATATCCTTGCTAGTGTCTATGTCCATGTACACTTGCACCATGTTTTCTGCTAATATACTGATAAGAGCCCCCTGAACAAGTTATCTGCCTCATTGAACCTACTCTCTTCCTCATTAGAGAGAGGAAGTTCAATGCGCTTTCCCTTGATCACGTGCTCATAGTGCATAGCGGTAAACCACAACATGGAACGTGCATGCCACACCTTATAGTTGGATCCACCATCTAGCAGAGGTGGTGGTTTTAGAGATGCGGCAAAGCTACCAGTCGAAAAAGACCTATACAGTTTTTGGATTGTTGAATATTTAGTTATTTTACAACATGCTTTAATTCATAAATACGACATCACGACACATGTAATCCTCCATGCATCGCGTATGCGGATCCGCTACCGACCAATGTTGCATCGGATCCTAAACACAGTATCACTGTACGTATCACCATAAGTACTAGAGATAGGTTTAGGTTGTACCCTGAGGTGGATCCTGATCTGGAGAAAAGGAAGCACCGTCACCACAACCAACGCCTGTTTTGGTACGGTTCATGGTGGCCAGCTCGAAGTAGTCGATCAACAATCGACGTAGGCAGAGGTACGCAGTGCAATCCCTTGAACGGTCGTTTCAATCGATGGCTAGTGCAGCCGCTGGATTGAACGGAAGGAGCAATCGCACAGATGCGCTCCTCAAAAACTTTATCGCCAGTCTACTTGCTTGTACAGGTACACTGGCGAATGGAGCTTCGGAGGTTTGCTCGTCAAAGCTCCTCACCGTTGTGATGAGCTCCAAAACACTTCACGGCCATAGCCTTAGCCCCGCGCCAGACGCGCGCATGGTCTCCCCACTCTCCCTCTCACCTTGTTTATTGGGGTTGTAGCAAGCTTCCTATTTACATGTACCACTCAATTAATGAGTGTATCATGTGATACTAAATCCCACTTTCACTAAGCACTCATGATAGGTCTTTGAAATTTCTTTGATTAATTGATATGCTAATTATAGGTTAACCCTAGTTAATCTAAGAGTAGCTAGTACGTATGTATGTGTGCTCCTCTCAGGCCGGATATATAGAGTGCATATGCATGCATGCATGCATAAAAATTATGCCAATACGATGCTGGCTGTCCGGGTTCATGGAATCATGCATGGAGCTGTTTACTGGAATATATAGTTCACTGTTCAAATAAATAAAGTGTGTTCATTGATTTTCTTTAAAGAAGAAACTAAAATTCTAATTTCCCAAATAGCCCTCGAAATCGAATCCCCTCCCGCCTCCGGTGTGACCCGCCAGCAGCAGCAGATCTCGATCATCAGGCACCATCAGTCAGTCTCAGTCGGATCGGATCCGCGGCCGGCGGCCCCCATCGATCATTTCTGCTAGTCGAGGGCGTATCACATCAGATGTTTCAATACTTATTTAGTTTATTGAAAATAAACTAATAAGAAAACAAATTACATATTTCGCTTGAAAACCGTAAGACAAATTTATTAAACCTAATTAATCTATCATTATCACATGTTTACTGTAGCACAACATTGTCAAAACATCAACTTATTAGACTTAAAAAAAATTGTTTCACAAATTACACGCAATCTGTGTAATTAATTATTTTTTAGTCTACGTTTAGTACTTCATGCATTTGTCCAAATATTTGATAAGATGGATGAAAAGTTTTTGCGATAGAAACTGAATAAGTACTCTACGTTTAGCACTTCATGTATTTGTCCAAATATTTGATAAGATGGATGAAAAGTTTTTACGATGGAAACTAAACAAAGCCGCTAGGAAACTAAATCCGGACAAAACATTGAATGCGTCCACACCATGAACAGTCCCGCGGATATCATATCATGTCATGCATGTGGCCGGCCTTGTTCGCTGGAGAGTGCATTATATACATCGCTGTACTTTTTTGTCTAATAAGCTCATAATACATACTCGATCCGCATAGTAGGATGGAGATCGTGCTTGTCGTCTACAGGGCTTTAGATCGAGGCATGATTCTGAAAGGCTGTCACATTCAGGCCATTGGGAGTGTTTTGCGCGGTGGTCAGTGTCCTGATAGCTCTCCTGTACATCCTTTACCGAGCAAGCATCCAGGTGATGTGCTCTCTTCATTCTTTATTTCCCTTGTTTCTTTCTTGTAAGGAGAGGATGATAACTTTATTTACCCTAACCTTGCTTTTTGTCCAATATGTACTTACGTCTCTCTCTGCTTCATCTGATCCATCTAGAAGCTATAGATCCTCCGATCCCCTGATGGTGAAAACCACTGTCGTCGTTGGAAAATTCATTATGCTACTGCGTGTACCATTTTTTTTTGTTAAAAAGCATGCTAAATGCTAAACGATACTTATTGGAGATTGATCCTCATCATATATGTCTATCTATTTTGTACGTCCATCTATCCTGTTTGGCAAGCTGGGTGCAGCTATACGTGGCCATGCAGCCTGCGGGCCTGCGGCCCGGCCCACGACCCGGCAATTTGGCCCGGCCCAAGCACGGCTAAGCCGCCACCCTGGCACGTGGCACGGCCCGAGCACGGCCCGCTGCACCACTGATTTTTTTTTTAAAAAAATAGCCCAAAGAACACAGCCCACCAGCCCACCAAATATACCCACCAGGCCACCACTCTCTAACCCTAGCTCCCCACTCACATCTCTGTCACCCCAGCCCCAATCCCCAACCGCACGGCCGCACTCCACCCTGTCCCTGTCCCCGGCTCCCCATCTCCACTCTCTCCCAAGCCGTCAAGGATGTAGCCCCGGCCCCGCGTCCATGCAGATGAAGTTCGCGACGAAGCCCTGGCCCCGACCACCTACGGCGCCCCTCCAAGCCCTCTCGCCGGCCGCCGCACCCTCACGTGGCCGCGTCCCCAATCCCCGGCTCGCCGCCGCAACCCCACACGGCCACGCCCCACTCAGCGGTGGCGGTGGGCGAGCATGGCGTGGGCGCGTGGCCGGCTGGCCGCGACCTGCTACTCCGCGGCGACGACAAGCCGCCACCAACGATGACTACGCGGCCGTCGGCTCCAGCCTCCAGCTCCCCCTGCGGCCTCCTCGACTGTGGCTCTGCCTTCTGCCGGCCTGCGACTGTCGTTCTTGCGCTCGGGCTGCCCGCGACACGCAGAGGCCCGTCGTGCTGTCGTGCCGGCCCGACGACCCACAGGCTGTGCCTTGGGACGAAGGCCAGGCACGAAGCCCGCAACAGCACGGCCCGTGAGGCACGACAGCACGGCGAGGCACGAGCCCTATCAGGCCGGCATGGCACGACGTCGGGCCGGGCTGGCACGACACAGCCTGTTGGCCATCTATAGGTGCAGCGCTAGCTGCAACAGCTGGAAGGATCAAGATGTCCAAGAGAAGGTGAATTGAGCTAATCTAAAATTTCTCGTAAGAATTAAACCTACTCTAGCCCAACTTCACCCCTTGTGCCTAGTACTGTATCTAGAAAGACTCTCTCACGCAAAAGACTATCACCTAGGTTCTAATCCTGTTCTAGCATGGCATTTCAACAAATGTAAATTGCAAGAATTGAAATGCTGAAAGTAATTGTGTAAGTAAAGAGAGGAGAGAAACGTCGCGATGTTTTACCGAGTTATTGAGGTGTCGGCACACCCTCTAGTCCTCGTTGGAGCACCCGCGCAAGGGTATCGCTCCCCCTTGATCCGCGCAAGGATCAAGTGTTCACTACGAGCTGATTCTTCGTCACTTCGTCCCGGTGAATCGCCCACAACCGGTCACAACTTGAGTTGGGTCATCCATAAGCTCTCCGGATGATCACCAAGCTCCCAATCACCACCAAGTCGTCTAGTTGATGCCGATCACCAAGAGTAACAAACTAGAACTATCACTTGACTGAAGCAAGGCCAAAGATATCGATGCATACACACTTGCTACTCACAAAAATCTCACGATTAACAAATCTCACAACCTCACTAGCTCTTGTACCCCCTTGCTCACTCACGGATGTTTGCTGCAGATCAAATGGGCAAGAGACCCCACTTGGAGGAGGTGGTGGAGTATTTATAGTGCCACACACAATCCCTCCATGAAGGGGTAAAACTGCTGCAGGAAAAGGGGCATAGGACACTACGATGTCTGCATCGGACGCGTCCTATGCCTCGGGCAACGGTAACGTATACTGTCTTTGATAGCACACGTCACAGTGGCTTCGGACGCTGGCAGCGTCCGATGCCACCCCATCAGACGCGTTCGGCGATGGCGAAAACCCCTCTCGGAAACCTCTCTGCATGAACATCGAAACCCTGGTATGTCCGCTGTTAGCGTCTGATGTGACGCTGATTCACACGCTAAGTGAATAGTGGTACCTGTGCGTCCGACGATACCCCCTTGGTGCGTCTAATGCACAGGTAAACGCAATGTGCACTTCTTGTTGGCATTTGACGTCCGATGCCAGCAGAAGCAGTGTTCGATGCCCTTCTGAGGACCGAAATGACTTCGGATCGCGACGCTGCCTTAAGGACTTTCGATCCTCATGACCTATGGGCTATCTCTGAGCTATCTAGAGCTATGAAATAATAAGTGTGCACCACACCTACCTCAATAGACTCACTTAGATCAAGCTATCCATTCGCACTCCCCTTTATAGTACGACCAAAGAAAAAAACAAAGACCTAAACTACTCTAAGTGTCTCTCAACACCAATCGACACTTAGAACTAGCCTATCTTCGTCTTCGTCGTCCATCCTTTAAAAACCAAATCGATTTCCATCGCTACGGGGCATGAAAACCATTTTCCCATACAATTGTCATTATTGTGACCTAACTCATACTTTTTCTACAAAACACACGTTAGTCACAATAATCTTATGTTGTCATCAATCATCAAAATCCATTAGGGGTCTAGATGCTTTTAGCAGCCAACCAGCGGGACTCTAAAAAAACCAGCCAACCAGCAGAGTCATTCTACCTTCAATCCATTTTGAAATGATTATTTGTGCTACAAAGTTTTATAACTTTTCAAGATCTACAACATTTGTTTTTGTCATTTCTTCATCTGAGGTGTTTGATGAATTTGAATTTTAAATGTGATGTAAATATGAGGAAATTGAAACGTAATTTCCCTTAGGGGTGTTTGGATCCCTTCATTTTGGAGAAATTGAAATCTACTTAATAAACTAGGCTATTTGGATTAGAATATGACATTCCACCACTTTTCAATGTTCGCATATAAACCTACCTCAAATTTATAAGGTAGAAGATTGAATTAGGTTCTATAGATCACCACGCTATGTTTCTACTTTGTAACTTATAGCACGTTCTTCAACTCGCTCCCCTACGGTAGAAATGCAACACATAAGTGTTTCTCTCATATAGTCGACAATAATATACTAATCTATACACAACCATATTAGCTTAACTAATATATGTCTAAATTATAATTCCTAAAATGAATTTAATTCCATGGATCCAAATGGGTCCTTAGATAAATGATTTTGAATAATAAAGTTACCAACTACGAAGTTGCATAACTTTTCGAGATCTATAAGTTTTGTGTTGGTCATTTCTCCATTCGAGATCGTTTGAAAATATTGAATTTCAAATGTGAGAATTCGAATGTAATTTTAGTTGGAGAGATATGATGATTCCAAATGAAAAGGTTGTCAACTACAAAGTTGCAAAACTTTCCAAGATCTACAAGTTTTGTTTAGGTTGTTTCTCCTTTCGAGATCATTCCGTACCACTACACATTCAAATTACACAATTCACTTGTGACTATATAGATATGGATCGATTCATTTGTGTGAACTCTATGTAATGTTATAAATCAAATATTTAAGCATTAAGACGATTTCAAATGAAAAGGTAGTTAATTATAAAGTTGTAGATCTCGTCGAGTACTACAACTTTGATATAAGGTTCGTTTTTTCAGACATCATATAAGAAAGTTATGAAGTTTTTCGTGTGCTATCCCTACGGGTTCAAACCACGGACCGACAATGAGAGTATCAATGACCTAAATACTATTGTCAGTTGATAATATCTCTGCCGGTAGCCAATATTCGACATGGACCAGGAGGCCCTATAACTGTCAATTTTTAAGAAACCGGTAGTGGTGATGGCGATAGTGAATGTCAATTATGTAGTAGTGATATGGTCATGAATGAACAACATAGACTAGGCCCAGGGCAAGAGCACAACACATAAGCATAAACTCCCACCATTCTAAATTATAATATATCTTGTTTTTTAAATAAATTATTTATATGTACCTAGACTGTCGGTGGTACAAAAAAGGGGTACCCCCAATCAACGCAAACACCCGAACGCTCCGTCTCCGTCTCGCCTAGCCCTCCAGCCATGCCTCTGGCTCACGCTCCATCTCCGTCTCTCGCCCGAGCCTTCCCAGCCAGCTCGGGCGAAAGCTTCTCGCTCCGTCTAGCCCGAGCCCTCCCATGCAGGCCCTCGGACGACGCTCCATCTCCGTCTCGGGCCCGAGCCCTCCAGCCAGGCCTCGGGCGAACGCTCATCTCTCTCCGTGTCGCCCGAGCCCTCCCAGCAAGGCCTCGGGCCGAACGCCTCCATCTCTCTCCGTCTCGCCCCGAAGCCCGCGCCCATCCAGGCCTCGGGCGAACTCTTCAGTCTCCCGTCTCGCCCGAGCCCTCCCAGCAAGGCCCTCGGGCGAACGCTCCGTCTCCGTCTCGCCCGAGCCCTCCAGCCAGACCTCGGGCGAACGCTCCGCCTCCGTCTCGCCCGAGCCCTCCCAGCAAGGCCTCGGGCGAACGCTCCGTCTCCGTCTCGCCCGAGCCCTCCCAGCCAGGCCTCGGGCGAACGCTCTGTCTCCGTCTCGCCCGAGCCCTCCCAGCCAGGCCTCGGGCGAGCACGATCGCTCTACGTCTCGCTCGAGCCCTCCAGACCTTGGGCAAAGGCGCGCCCCCACAACCTCGAGCCTTACACACGGACCTCGAGCTGCACAGACAGCCGTACCAGCCCATACCACGCATTTAATGCCTTCACCTACTCCGGTCATATCCACTAGTGCACGGCGTGTACCACAGGTAACTCGGTGTAAAGGTCAAGTCTCGTTTTCACCACAAGCATGGGCAAAAAGGCACCAGTGCAGCACTGTTTCGGCCATGCCAGGCACTGTAACCCTCGAGGCCGGCTACGCGCCCCTCGAGCCAGGCACTGTAACCCTCGCAGGCCGGCTACTCGCCCCTCGAGCCCTGCACTGTAACACCTCGAGGCCGGCTCCGCGCCCCTCGAGCCCCCGTGGCACCACCTCGAAGCCGGCCTCCGCGCCCTTCGAGCCCTAACTACTTTCGTGCTCTTGGAGGACAGGTACCCCAAGACCCGGAGGGACCCCGCCGCGTACTGTACATTCCGGGATGGGTGCTGTACGGCTCCCGCCTTGTCGCGCCACCACGTCCGCACCCAGGATGGAAGCCACGACCCAAGGACGCCTCAACAGCGACAATCACATCGGCTCCAGTGGCCCCGACAAGACAGAGTTCCTACCCTTCCCCGTATGGGGCACCATACGCCCCGACACCTGTAATACTTTCATGTAACCTTGGCCTCCCCTTGCTCTATAAAAGGGGACGCTAGGGCCCTCATTCGGGACGACGAAGACAACACACGAGTCCACGCACAGACACGAGTCCGGACTCCGGTCCACGCTCACTGAGCTTGTATTCTCCCCTGTACAAGCACTTAGGTGCAAGTAATACAAGAACATCTCCCCTCGCTGGACGTAGGGCCTTCTTTGCCCGAACCAGGATAAATCCTTGTGCCCCCTTGCATCACCATCCAGGAAGAGAAGCACGCGATCATATTACTTGTTGGTGTGACACCCCCGGGTACGAAACACCGACAGTTGGCGCGCCAGGTAGGGGTCTTCGCGTGCCCGAGCCGATTTCTCGTTGACTCCTGGATGGCTTCATCCCCTCTTCCGTTCTCGGCTGGTGCCGTCGTCTGGTTCGGGAGCCTCGAGTTCCTGGCCACAGGCAACGGCAACGAGCTGACTCTGCTCTCCACGGAGGGCCTGGGCGGAGTGCGTGTCACGCCACCCCGCGCGGGGGGCGTGACGCGTCGCCCTCACCACCACACGTCGCCACATCGCGAGCGGCGCCATCGTCACCGTCGTCGTCGGGCGCAGGCGGTGCCCGCGGCAAACCCCTACGCCCCCGTAGCCGGTGCAGGGTCCCCAAGGGGAAACCCGCCCGGCGCGCGGCCGGAGACCTCCAGGGCGCACTCACGCCCGTCTAGCGACTTCGCATTAGTCATGCGTACGGACCAAGAGCCAGGCCAGAGGCCTCCAAGCCGTGCGCCGTCGACACCGCTCAGCCTCCTCCCGCACGGGTCACGCCGCGCTCGACGCCAGCGGTTCCCGGTCAGCCTCGGCAACTCTGCGGCTGTATACGCCCACCGCCTCGACGAGCGCCATCAGAACCAGACGGTGGCGAACCGGGAGCAGCGTTCGGGCGCGCTGCTGCAGGCCATGGCCAGCCTGGAAATCGTCCACCCCGCGTGCGTCGACCGCGACTTCTTGCGACCCTTCGAGCCACCTCGGCGAGCCACCGTCGGAGAGTGGTACCGCGAGTTGCGGTCCCAGCATCGCCCAAGGCGGTGTGCCGTCAACAGCTCCGACTCCGACGAATACGACTACCACGACCCCGACCTCTGGGACCCCACCAGGGAGTGCTTCCAACTCGAGGGAGTTGTATGCGATACCGAGGACGAAGGCGACGACGACAGGACGGCCCTCGACCTAGAGGGACCTAGCGACGTGGCCGCGGCAGGCGGATCACGCGTTCTGGGAAGGGACGAACCTCGAGCACCGGCTGTACCGCCTAAGCACGACGATGGCCGGGCGGCACAACTCGCACGTCCTGTACATTCCGGGATGGGTGCTGTACGGCTCCCGCCTTGTCGCGCCACCACGTCCGCACCCAGGATGGAAGCCACGACCCAAGGACGCCTCAACAGCGACAATCACATCGGCTCCAGTGGCCCCGACAAGACAGAGTTCCTACCCTTCCCCGTATGGGGCACCATACGCCCCGACACCTGTAATACTTTCATGTAACCTTGGCCTCCCCTTGCTCTATAAAAGGGGACGCTAGGGCCCTCATTCGGGACGACGAAGACAACACACGAGTCCACGCACAGACACGAGTCCGGACTCCGGTCCACGCTCACTGAGCTTGTATTCTCCCCTGTACAAGCACTTAGGTGCAAGTAATACAAGAACATCTCCCCCCGCTGGACGTAGGGCCTTCTTTGCCCGAACCAGGATAAATCCTTGTGCCCCCTTGCATCACCATCCAGGAAGAGAAGCACGCGATCATATTACTTGTTGGTGTGACACCCCCGGGTACGAAACACCGACACATGCTTACAGTGAGGTTATCGGCACTAGGAACTAGCGCAAAAAGAAGACGAAGCACACCGTCGATGAAGACCGGCGAAGTCGGCGTAGAGGGAAGAAGACGTCCAGCGAGCAGTCGCGACGGCGCTTCCCAAAAACCTTATATGTCCCCTACCCCGTGTAAGGACACGAGGAGACGCAGGCTTCGGAGATCCTGCTCTCCCGGCACCGATGGCACGTCGGCGGCGGGATGGGGTCGACAGTGACAGCATAGCATTCGGGCAGAGGAGGAGGAGAATATGTTGTACTGAGGACGACGTCTCGTCCCTCTTTTATACACACGCCGCAGTTGTATATTTGGAAAGAGACAACCGCATAATCACAATATTAATATGATTGAACCTACCATTAGCGGACGAATCAATCACCATTAATACGAGAATAATTGCTTGCTAAAACAGGCCAGCGCAATTTTCTCCATGCATGCAAAAATATCGAGTGGCAAAAGGAAGCCGCGCACCCGCAAGGCCTCGGTCGGACCATTCACGCGCATGTCGTGTGCCCCCGCGCGAGTCGCCACGCCACGCCACGCCCGGCCCGGCAAGGCGAGCGAGCGCGCGTGTGTGTTTATTCCTTTGCCTCTCCTCAATAGCTTCAACCAGTTGGAGATGGCTCAACTATATAAGTTGGCCTCACTCCTTCTGGAGTTGCAATGTGGGACTAAAGTCCCCGACCATACCATGCATGTGTGAGTGGGCCTTTGGGATTTATTTGGAATATTTATTTGGGTCAAGCCCAAATCTTCTAACAATCCCCCACCAGATCCCAGAGGCACTCTTCATCCTCCTTGTACCAAAATACTGTTAATATACCAGCTATTCAGTGGAGACCGGTTAAGGTTGAACATCCACCTAGAGCGACAAGCTCGGCTCATCCACAACTGCACAATGGACTAGGCCTTGAATTGACAGTTTGGTGCGAACAAGCTTCACTTGACATCTTGACTGATACTAGGCTGCCATATGCCTACCCCGCGAGTGGAGCGTATAAGTCATACTCCTATCTCACTTCATGAGCGACTTAGAGAGTTCCCAAATCTCACAAACTGCGACTAACAGTTAAGCTCACATAGGTGTGTTCTTACACAGATACTTTGTAGGACAGTATCTTGCTACGAAGCCTCAGAAGACATTAAGACAAGGTCAACCTGCCTTACAGAAATGAGAGTACTGCATCTCCAATGGAGTGGGTTAAGTAAAAATGTACTCTCCCATCAACCAACAGCTTGTTTTTCCCAGGTCCTAATTCATGGGATCTCCGATCACATAGGCTAGGTTACTACTGAGGTTAACTCACATGGGTCTTAGTCCCATCTCCTTCGATGCATTATCAATCACAATACGTGATAGTCCCTTGGTAAAGGGATCTGCTAGGTTTTTAGCTGTCTGGATGTAGTCCACAGCTATTACTCCGGAGTTTATCAATTTCCTGACAGACTTCAGTCTACGTTTCACATGTTTGTTGGACTTCGCATTATCCTGTTTATTTTTCACCTTCGTAATAACCGTTTGGTTATCACAGTTTATGAGAATAGCAGGAATTGGTTTTTCAACCACAGGTAAGTCCATCAACAGTTCTCTCAACCATTCAGCTTCAGTAGAAGTTGTGTCTAGAGCTGCGAGCTCTGCCTCCATTGTTGATTTTGTAAGTATTGTCTGCTTACAAGATTTCCAAGAGACGGCACCACCTCCTAAAGTGAATATATATCCACTAGTGGCCTTTAGCTCATCAGCATCTGTAATCCAATTTGAATCACTATAACCTTCAAGTACACCTGGGTACCCTGAATAGTGAATCGCATAGCTCATTGTACCCTTTAGATAGCGCATTACTCGATCAATACCACGCCAATGATCATCTCCTAGACTAGATGTGAATCTACTCAACTTGCTTACAGCAAATGAGATGTTAGGGCGGGTTACGCTAGCTAAATACAACAATGAGCCAATAATCTGGGAGTATCTCAGCTGATCCTTTCCTAGCCTCCGATTCTTTCGAAGAATTAGACTAGGATCATAGGGTGTTGGAGAATGTTTGCTATCCGTATAGCCAAAGCGGCTCAGAACCTTTTCCACATAATGAGACTGCAAAAGAGTAATCTCATTCTCGCCCTTATTAAGTTTAATATTAAGGATCACATCAGCTTCCTCCAAATCCTTCATGTCAAAGTTTTGGGATAAGAATGATTTTACACCATTAATCTCATCGATGCTTGTCCCAAAGATCAGAATGTCGTCAACATATAAGCACAAGATTACTCCTTTGCCCCCACTATAACGGTAGTACACACAGGTATCAGCCTCATTTACAGCAAACCCAGCAGAGGTTAAAGTATTATCGAACTTCTCATGCCACTGTTTGGGTGCCTGCTTTAGACCATACAAGGATTTGAGTAACCTGCACACCTTGCCCTCTTGTCCTTGTGCTATAAATCCATCAGGCTGCTCCATATAAATTTCTTCCTCCAGCTCTCCATTAAGGAAAGCTGTCTTCACATCCATTTGATGGACAAGAAGACCATGGGAAGCAGACACGGACAATAACACTCGGATTGTAGTTAATCTAGCAACAGCTGAGTAGGTATCAAAGAAATCCTCGTCTTGTTTTTGTGTGTAACCTTTAGCCACAAGCCTCGCCTTGTACTTTTCAATAGTACCGTCAGGCCTAAGCTTTTTCTTAAATACCCACTTGCAGCCAACTGGCTTACAACCCATTGGTCTATCTATTACTTCCCAAGTACCATTTGCCATGATGGAGTCCATCTCGCTACGGACTGCATCCTTCCAATAATCTGCATCAGGTGATGCATATGCATCTGCAATGGTAGTGGGTGTATCATCCACGAGGTAGACAGTGAATTCTTAACCAAAGGATTTTGCAACCCTTTGTCTCTTACTTCTTCTAGGAGCTACAACATTGTCATCCTCTTCATTACCAAGTGGGTTTACAATTGGTTCAATTATGGGTATGGGTTCAAGAGTAAATTCAGTTGACGAACTAGGCAAGGAATAAGCACCTTTCATCGGGAATATATTCTCAAAGAAAGTAACATCCCGTGACTCTATAAGTGTATCAACTAAAATATCAGGCGTCTCTGATTTTATCACTAAAAACTTATATGTCGTGTTGTGGTATGCATATCCCAAAAGAACACAGTCAACAGTCTTAGGTCCGAGCTTGCGCTTCTTATTAATTGGTACGCTAACCATTGCCAAACAGCCCCACGTACGTAAGTAATGAAGTGAAGGTTTTCTTCCTTTCCATCCCTCATACGGAGTCACATCACTATTTTTAGTGGGAACCCTGTTCAGAACATGACATGCTGTCAAAACAGCCTCCCCCCACCATGCCTTTGTCATACCGGACGTTCCTAACATGGCATTTACCAAGTCCATTAGCGTCCGGTTCTTTCTTTCGGCAACCCCATTAGATTGAGGTGAATATGGAGGTGTCCGTTCATGAATTATTCCATTCTCCGAACAGAAGAGATCAAACTCATTAGAAAAATATTCACCACCACGATCAGACCTAACACGTTTTATTTTCTTTTCCAATTGATTTTCCACCTCAGCTTTATAAGTCTTAAAATATTCTAACGCCTCATCTTTCATTTTTAGCAGAAACACATAACAATATTTTGTTGCATCATCAATTAAAGTCATAAAATATCTTTTTCCTCCCTTTGTCAACACACCATTCATCTCACAAAGATCAGAATGTATGAGCTCTAATAATGTCGTGCGCCTCTCGTCTACAGCCTTGTGTGGCTTACGAGGTTGCTTCGCTTGCACGCACGCTTGACATTTAGAGCCTTTGACAGTCGAAAAATTCGGAATTAAATTCATGCTAGATAGACGCGACATACAACTAAAATTATTGTGACACAAACGTGAATGTCATACATCAACCACCGAATTGTTCGAATCACAAATATGGTTCACCACTTTATTACAAAAATCAGAGAGAGAAAAGCGGAACAAGCCTCCGCTATCATAGCCTTTGCCAATGAATTGGCCATACCTCGAGATGACTACTTTATTAGACTCAAATACCAGTTTGAATCCATCTCGACACAAGAGGGATCCACTAACGAGGTTCTTCTTTATTGAGGGGGCATGCTGCACATTCTTAAGCCGCACGATCTTTCCCGAAGTGAACTTCAGATCGACCGAACCAACACCAAGAACAGTAGCATGCGAGCCGTTTTCCATCATGACGGTTGAACCTCGTGTGTCCTGGTAAGATGAAAACATGGAGATATCAGTACAAACATGAATATTGGCTCCTGTATCTATCCACCAATCATTAGATTGACATACAGAAAATACGCTCGGTAAATAATTACCGTACCCAGATCTGCTAGGATCGCCAATAGTCACGTTGGCAGATTTCTGCCCTTGCTGATTCTTCTTTTCTTTGCGGTTCTTGCACTTCTTGGCGAAGTGCCCAGTCTCACCGCAAACGAAGCACACAACCTCGTCCATGTTCATCTTCTTCTTCTTGAACTGAGTAGTCTGATTAGCCCTTTGCTTGTTCTTACTAGCGTGCTGCATCACGTTGGCGCTGGACTGCCCTTCAGGTGCTCTTGGTGGAGCATCCTTTGCCCGAGCCTTCTCTTCAACATCAAGACCACCCAACAAATCTTCAACGGAGATTTTCTGTCTTTTATGTTTGAGAGCTGTGGCAAAGTTCCTCCATGTAGAAGGCAACTTGGCAATAATGCCATCCGCCACAAATTTATCAGGCAAGACATGACCGAGCTGTTCGAGTTCCCTCACAATGAGTTGGAACTCATGAGCCTGTTCCACGACAGAACGGTTATCAACCATTTTGAAGTCGTGGTACTGCTCCATCACGTACAGCTCACGCCCAGCGTATGAGGCCGAGAACTTATGTTCAAGCGCCTCCCACAGTTCAACAACACTTTTGATGTTCATATAAACATCACACAGTTGGTCCGACAGAACGCTAAGAACGCATCCGACGAAAATCGTCGTAGCCGCAGTGAAATCCTGCACCTCTTTCTCAGATCCGAGAGGTAGTGCGGGAGGATCACTAACGACCCAAAATACGCCCATAGCCGTGAGCCACAACTGAGCTCTCGTCTGCCATCTCTTAAAATTCACACCAGTGAATTTCTCCGGTTTCATCGCATCAGTAAAACCAGCCATCACTAAATGCCTATAAGGTTTTTGGATTGTTGGAAATAATAGCAATTTAGTGATGCATAAATTAATTCCGACAATTAGGAAAAGATAAATAGCATGCATCGTAGATGAATAATCTACCACTAGCAGAAAGATTCGACACATATCTAGGCTATGTATCGCTAGTAACATGAAGAACACGAAATAGAAGAACAGTAAGATCGAAGGCATGCTTACAGTGGGGTTGTCGGCACTAGGAACTAGCGCAAAAAGAAGACGAAGCAGACCGTCGATGAAGACCGGCGAAGTCGGCGTAGAGGGAAGAAGACTTCCAGCGAGCAGTCGCGACGGTGCTTCCCAAAAACCTTATATGTCCTCTACCCCGTGCATGGACACGAGGAGACGCGGGCTTCGGAGATCCTGCTCTCCCGGCACCGATGGCACGTCAGCGGCGGGATGGGGTCGACAGTGACAACACAACACTCGGGCAGAGGAGGAGGAGAATATGTTGTACTGAGGACGACGTCTCGTCCCTCTTTTATACACACGCCGCAGTTGTATATTTGGAAGGAGACAACCGCGTAATCACAATATTAATGTGATTGAACCTACCATTAGCGGACGAATCAATCACCATTAATACGAGAATAATTGCTTGCTAAAACAGGCCAGCGCAATTTTCTCCATGCATGCAAAAATATCGAGTGGCAAAAGGAAGCCGCGTACCCGCAAGGCCTCGGTCGGACCATTCACGCGCATGTCGTGTGCCCCCGCGCGAGTCGCCACGCCACGCCACGCCCGGCCCGGCCCGGCGAGGCGAGGCGAGCGAGCGCGCGCATGTGTTTATTCCTTTGCCTCTCCTCAATAGCTTCAACCAGTTGGAGATCGCTCAACTATATAAGTTGGCCTCACTCCTTCTGGAGTTGCAATGTGGGACTAAAGTCCCCCACCATACCATGCATGTGTGAGTGGGCCTTTGAGATTTATTTGGAATATTTATTTGGGCCAAGCCCAAATCTTCTAACAATCCCCCACCAGATCCCAGAGGCACTCTTCATCCTCCTTGTACCAAAATACTGTTAATATACCAGCTATTCAGTGGAGACCGGTTAAGGTTGAACATCCACCTAGAGCGACAAGCTCGGCTCATCCACAACTGCACAATGGACTAGGCCTTGAATTGACAGTTTGGTGCGAACAAGCTTCACTTGACATCTTGACTGATACTAGGCTGCCATATGCCTACCCCGCGAGTGGAGCGTATAAGTCATACTCCTATCTCACTTCATGAGCGACTTAGAGAGTTCCCAAATCTCACAAACTGCGACTAACAGTTAAGCTCACATAGGTGTGTTCTTACACAGATACTTTGTAGGACAGTATCTTGCTACGAAGCCTCAGAAGACATTAAGACAAGGTCAACCTGCCTTACAGAAATGAGAGTACTGCATCTCCAATGGAGTGGGTTAAGTAAAAATGTACTCTCCCATCAACCAACAGCTTGTTTTTCCCAGGTCCTAATTCATGGGATCTCCGATCACATAGGCTAGGTTACTACTGAGGTTAACTCACATGGGTCTTAGTCCCATCTCCTTCGATGCATTATCAATCACAATACGTGATAGTCCCTTGGTAAAGGGATCTGCCAGGTTTTTAGCTGTCTGGATGTAGTCCACAGCTATTACTCCGGAGTTTATCAATTTCCTGACAGACTTCAGTCTACGTTTCACATGTTTGTTGGACTTCGCATTATCCTGTTTATTTTTCACCTTCGTAATAACCGTTTGGTTATCACAGTTTATGAGAATAGCAGGAATTGGTTTTTCAACCACAGGTAAGTCCATCAACAGTTCTCTCAACCATTCAGCTTCAGTAGAAGCTGTGTCCAGAGCTGCGAGCTCTGCCTCCATTGTTGATTTTGTAAGTATTGTCTGCTTACAAGATTTCCAAGAGACGGCACCACCTCCTAAAGTGAATATATATCCACTAGTGGCCTTTAGCTCATCAGCATCTGTAATCCAATTTGAATCACTATAACCTTCAAGTACACCTGGGTACCCTGAATAGTGAATCGCATAGCTCATTGTACCCTTTAGATAGCGCATTACTCGATCAATACCACGCCAATGATCATCTCCTAGACTAGATGTGAATCTACTCAACTTGCTTACAGCAAATGAGATGTTAGGGCGGGTTACGCTAGCTAAATACAACAATGAGCCAATAATCTGGGAGTATCTCAGCTGATCCTTTCCTAGCCTCCGATTCTTTCGAAGAATTAGACTAGGATCATAGGGTGTTGGAGAATGTTTGCTATCCGTATAGCCAAAGCGGCTCAGAACCTTTTCCACATAATGAGACTGCAAAAGAGTAATCTCATTCTCGCCCTTATTAAGTTTAATATTAAGGATCACATCAGCTTCCTCCAAATCCTTCATGTCAAAGTTTTGGGATAAGAATGATTTTACACCATTAATCTCATCGATGCTTGTCCCAAAGATCAGAATGTCGTCAACATATAAGCACAAGATTACTCCTTTGCCCCCACTATAACGGTAGTACACACAGGTATCAGCCTCATTTACAGCAAACCCAGCAGAGGTTAAAGTATTATCGAACTTCTCATGCCACTGTTTGGGTGCCTGCTTTAGACCATACAAGGATTTGAGTAACCTGCACACCTTGCCCTCTTGTCCTTGTGCTATAAATCCATCAGGCTGCTCCATATAAATTTCTTCCTCCAGCTCTCCATTAAGGAAAGTTGTCTTCACATCCATTTGATGGACAAGAAGACCATGGGAAGCAGACACGGACAATAACACTCGGATTGTAGTTAATCTAGCAACAGCTGAGTAGGTATCAAAGAAATCCTCGTCTTGTTTTTGTGTGTAACCTTTAGCCACAAGCCTCGCCTTGTACTTTTCAATAGTACCGTCAGGCCTAAGCTTTTTCTTAAATACCCACTTGCAGCCAACTGGCTTACAACCCATTGGTCTATCTATTACTTCCCAAGTACCATTTGCCATGATGGAGTCCATCTCGCTACGGACTGCATCCTTCCAATAATCTGCATCAGGTGATGCATATGCATCTGCAATGGTAGTGGGTGTATCATCCACGAGGTAGACAGTGAAGTCTTAACCAAAGGATTTTGCAACCCTTTGTCTCTTACTTCTTCTAGGAGCTACAACATTGTCATCCTCTTCATTACCAAGTGGGTTTACAATTGGTTCAATTATGGGTATGGGTTCAAGAGTAAATTCAGTTGACGAACTAGGCAAGGAATAAGCACCTTTCATCGGGAATATATTCTCAAAGAAAGTAACATCCCGTGACTCTATAAGTGTATCAACTAAAATATCAGGCGTCTCTGATTTTATCACTAAAAACTTATATGTCGTGTTGTGGTATGCATATCCCAAAAGAACACAGTCAACAGTCTTAGGTCCGAGCTTGCGCTTCTTATTAATTGGTACGCTAACCATTGCCAAACAGCCCCACGTACGTAAGTAATGAAGTGAAGGTTTTCTTCCTTTCCATCCCTCATACGGAGTCACATCACTATTTTTAGTGGGAACCCTGTTCAGAACATGACATGCTGTCAAAACAGCCTCCCCCCACCATGCCTTTGTCATACCGGACGTTCCTAACATGGCATTTACCAAGTCCATTAGCGTCCGGTTCTTTCTTTCGGCAACCCCATTAGATTGAGGTGAATATGGAGGTGTCCGTTCATGAATTATTCCATTCTCCGAACAGAAGAGATCAAACTCATTAGAAAAATATTCACCACCACGATCAGACCTAACACGTTTTATTTTCTTTTCCAATTGATTTTCCACCTCAGCTTTATAAGTCTTAAAATATTCTAACGCCTCATCTTTCATTTTTAGCAGAAACACATAACAATATTTTGTTGCATCATCAATTAAAGTCATAAAATATCTTTTTCCTCCCTTTGTCAACACACCATTCATCTCACAAAGATCAGAATGTATGAGCTCTAATAATGTCGTGCGCCTCTCGTCTACAGCCTTGTGTGGCTTACGAGGTTGCTTCGCTTGCACGCACGCTTGACATCTAGAGCCTTTGACAGTCGAAAAATTCGGAATTAAATTCATGCTAGATAGACGCGACATACAACTAAAATTATTGTGACACAAACGTGAATGTCATACATCAACCACCGAATTGTTCGAATCACAAATATGGTTCACCACTTTATTACAAAAATCGGAGAGAGAAAAGCGGAACAAGCCTCCGCTATCATAGCCTTTGCCAATGAATTGGCCATACCTCGAGATGACTACTTTATTAGACTCAAATACCAGTTTGAATCCATCTCGACACAAGAGGGATCCACTAACGAGGTTCTTCTTTATTGAGGGGGCATGCTGCACATTCTTAAGCCGCACGATCTTTCCCGAAGTGAACTTCAGATCGACCGAACCAACACCAAGAACAGTAGCATGCGAGCCGTTTTCCATCATGACGGTTGAACCTCGTGTGTCCTGGTAAGATGAAAACATGGAGATATCAGTACAAACATGAATATTGGCTTCTGTATCTATCCACCAATCATTAGATTGACATACAGAAAATACGCTCGGTAAATAATTACCGTACCCAGATCTGCTAGGATCGCCAATAGTCACGTTGGCAGATTTCTGCCCTTGCTGATTCTTCTTTTCTTTGCGGTTCTTGCACTTCTTGGCGAAGTGCCCAGTCTCACCGCAAACGAAGCACACAACCTCGTCCATGTTCATCTTCTTCTTCTTGAACTGAGTAGTCTGATTAGCCCTTTGCTTGTTCTTACTAGCGTGCTGCATCACGTTGGCGCTGGACTGCCCTTCAGGTGCTCTTGGTGGAGCATCCTTTGCCCGAGCCTTCTCTTCAACATCAAGACCACCCAACAAATCTTCAACGGAGATTTTCTGTCTTTTATGTTTGAGAGCTGTGGCAAAGTTCCTCCATGTAGAAGGCAACTTGGCAATAATGCCATCCGCCACAAATTTATCAGGCAAGACATGACCGAGCTGTTCGAGTTCCCTCACAATGAGTTGGAACTCATGAGCCTGTTCCACGACAGAACGGTTATCAACCATTTTGAAGTCGTGGTACTGCTCCATCACGTACAGCTCACGCCCAGCGTATGAGGCCGAGAACTTATGTTCAAGCGCCTCCCACAGTTCAACAACACTTTTGATGTTCATATAAACATCACACAGTTGGTCCGACAGAACGCTAAGAACGCATCCGACGAAAATCGTCGTAGCCGCAGTGAAATCCTGCACCTCTTTCTCAGATCCGAGAGGTAGTGCGGGAGGATCACTAACGACCCAAAATACGCCCATAGCCGTGAGCCACAACTGAGCTCTCGTCTGCCATCTCTTAAAATTCACACCAGTGAATTTCTCCGGTTTCATCGCATCAGTAAAACCAGCCATCACTAAATGCCTATAAGGTTTTTGGATTGTTGGAAATAATAGCAATTTAGTGATGCATAAATTAATTCCGACAATTAGGAAAAGATAAATAGCATGCATCGTAGATGAATAATCTACCACTAGCAGAAAGATTCGACACATATCTAGGCTATGTATCGCTAGTAACATGAAGAACACGAAATAGAAGAACAGTAAGATCGAAGGCATGCTTACAGTGGGGTTGTCGGCACTAGGAACTAGCGCAAAAAGAAGACGAAGCAGACCGTCGATGAAGACCGGCGAAGTCGGCGTAGAGGAAAGAAGACTTCCAGCGAGCAGTCGCGACGGTGCTTCCCAAAAACCTTATATGTCCTCTACCCCGTGCATGGACACGAGGAGACGCGGGCTTCGGAGATCCTGCTCTCCCGGCACCGATGGCACGTCAGCGGCGGGATGGGGTCGACAGTGACAACACAACACTCGGGCAGAGGAGGAGGAGAATATGTTGTACTGAGGACGACGTCTCGTCCCTCTTTTATACACACGCCGCAGTTGTATATTTGGAAGGAGACAACCGCGTAATCACAATATTAATGTGATTGAACCTACCATTAGCGGACGAATCAATCACCATTAATACGAGAATAATTGCTTGCTAAAACAGGCCAGCGCAATTTTCTCCATGCATGCAAAAATATCGAGTGGCAAAAGGAAGCCGCGTACCCGCAAGGCCTCGGTCGGACCATTCACGCGCATGTCGTGTGCCCCCGCGCGAGTCGCCACGCCACGCCACGCCCGGCCCGGCCCGGCGAGGCGAGGCGAGCGAGCGCGCGCATGTGTTTATTCCTTTGCCTCTCCTCAATAGCTTCAACCAGTTGGAGATCGCTCAACTATATAAGTTGGCCTCACTCCTTCTGGAGTTGCAATGTGGGACTAAAGTCCCCCACCATACCATGCATGTGTGAGTGGGCCTTTGAGATTTATTTGGAATATTTATTTGGGCCAAGCCCAAATCTTCTAACAATCCCCCACCAGATCCCAGAGGCACTCTTCATCCTCCTTGTACCAAAATACTGTTAATATACCAGCTATTCAGTGGAGACCGGTTAAGGTTGAACATCCACCTAGAGCGACAAGCTCGGCTCATCCACAACTGCACAATGGACTAGGCCTTGAATTGACAGTTTGGTGCGAACAAGCTTCACTTGACGTCTTGACTGATACTAGGCTGCCATATGCCTACCCCGCGAGTGGAGCGTATAAGTCATACTCCTATCTCACTTCATGAGCGACTTAGAGAGTTCCCAAATCTCACAAACTGCGACTAACAGTTAAGCTCACATAGGTGTGTTCTTACACAGATACTTTGTAGGACAGTATCTTGCTACGAAGCCTCAGAAGACATTAAGACAAGGTCAACCTGCCTTACAGAAATGAGAGTACTGCATCTTCAATGGAGTGGGTTAAGTAAAAATGTACTCTCCCATCAACCAACAGCTTGTTTTTCCCAGGTCCTAATTCATGGGATCTCCGATCACATAGGCTAGGTTACTACTGAGGTTAACTCACATGGGTCTTAGTCCCATCTCCTTCGATGCATTATCAATCACAATACGTGATAGTCCCTTGGTAAAGGGATCTGCCAGGTTTTTAGCTGTCTGGATGTAGTCCACAGCTATTACTCCGGAGTTTATCAATTTCCTGACAGACTTCAGTCTACGTTTCACATGTTTGTTGGACTTCGCATTATCCTGTTTATTTTTCACCTTCGTAATAACCGTTTGGTTATCACAGTTTATGAGAATAGCAGGAATTGGTTTTTCAACCACAGGTAAGTCCATCAACAGTTCTCTCAACCATTCAGCTTCAGTAGAAGCTGTGTCCAGAGCTGCGAGCTCTGCCTCCATTGTTGATTTTGTAAGTATTGTCTGCTTACAAGATTTCCAAGAGACGGCACCACCTCCTAAAGTGAATATATATCCACTAGTGGCCTTTAGCTCATCAGCATCTGTAATCCAATTTGAATCACTATAACCTTCAAGTACACCTGGGTACCCTGAATAGTGAATCGCATAGCTCATTGTACCCTTTAGATAGCGCATTACTCGATCAATACCACGCCAATGATCATCTCCTAGACTAGATGTGAATCTACTCAACTTGCTTACAGCAAATGAGATGTTAGGGCGGGTTACGCTAGCTAAATACAACAATGAGCCAATAATCTGGGAGTATCTCAGCTGATCCTTTCCTAGCCTCCGATTCTTTCGAAGAATTAGACTAGGATCATAGGGTGTTGGAGAATGTTTGCTATCCGTATAGCCAAAGCGGCTCAGAACCTTTTCCACATAATGAGACTGCAAAAGAGTAATCTCATTCTCGCCCTTATTAAGTTTAATATTAAGGATCACATCAGCTTCCTCCAAATCCTTCATGTCAAAGTTTTGGGATAAGAATGATTTTACACCATTAATCTCATCGATGCTTGTCCCAAAGATCAGAATGTCGTCAACATATAAGCACAAGATTACTCCTTTGCCCCCACTATAACGGTAGTACACACAGGTATCAGCCTCATTTACAGCAAACCCAGCAGAGGTTAAAGTATTATCGAACTTCTCATGCCACTGTTTGGGTGCCTGCTTTAGACCATACAAGGATTTGAGTAACCTGCACACCTTGCCCTCTTGTCCTTGTGCTATAAATCCATCAGGCTGCTCCATATAAATTTCTTCCTCCAGCTCTCCATTAAGGAAAGCTGTCTTCACATCCATTTGATGGACAAGAAGACCATGGGAAGCAGCCACGGACAATAACACTCGGATTGTAGTTAATCTAGCAACAGCTGAGTAGGTATCAAAGAAATCCTCGTCTTGTTTTTGTGTGTAACCTTTAGCCACAAGCCTCGCCTTGTACTTTTCAATAGTACCGTCAGGCCTAAGCTTTTTCTTAAATACCCACTTGCAGCCAACTGGCTTACAACCCATTGGTCTATCTATTACTTCCCAAGTACCATTTGCCATGATGGAGTCCATCTCGCTACGGACTGCATCCTTCCAATAATCTGCATCAGGTGATGCATATGCATCTGCAATGGTAGTGGGTGTATCATCCACGAGGTAGACAGTGAAGTCTTAACCAAAGGATTTTGCAACCCTTTGTCTCTTACTTCTTCTAGGAGCTACAACATTGTCATCCTCTTCATTACCAAGTGGGTTTACAATTGGTTCAATTATGGGTATGGGTTCAAGAGTAAATTCAGTTGACGAACTAGGCAAGGAATAAGCACCTTTCATCGGGAATATATTCTCAAAGAAAGTAACATCCCGTGACTCTATAAGTGTATCAACTAAAATATCAGGCGTCTCTGATTTTATCACTAAAAACTTATATGCCGTGTTGTGGTATGCATATCCCAAAAGAACACAGTCAACAGTCTTAGGTCCGAGCTTGCGCTTCTTATTAATTGGTACGCTAACCATTGCCAAACAGCCCCACGTACGTAAGTAATGAAGTGAAGGTTTTCTTCCTTTCCATCCCTCATACGGAGTCACATCACTATTTTTAGTGGGAACCCTGTTCAGAACATGGCATGCTGTCAAAACAGCCTCCCCCCACCATGCCTTTGTCATACCGGACGTTCCTAACCTGGCATTTACCAAGTCCATTAGCGTCCGGTTCTTTCTTTCGGCAACCCCATTAGATTGAGGTGAATATGGAGGTGTCCGTTCATGAATTATTCCATTCTCCGAACAGAAGAGATCAAACTCATTAGAAAAATATTCACCACCACGATCAGACCTAACACGTTTTATTTTCTTTTCCAATTGATTTTCCACCTCAGCTTTATAAGTCTTAAAATATTCTAACGCCTCATCTTTCATTTTTAGCAGAAACACATAACAATATTTTGTTGCATCATCAATTAAAGTCATAAAATATCTTTTTCCTCCCTTTGTCAACACACCATTCATCTCACAAAGATCAGAATGTACGAGCTCTAATAATGTCGTGCGCCTCTCGTCTACAGCCTTGTGTGGCTTACGAGGTTGCTTCGCTTGCACGCACGCTTGACATTTAGAGCCTTTGACAGTCGAAAAATTCGGAATTAAATTCATGCTAGATAGACGCGACATACAACTAAAATTATTGTGACACAAACGTGAATGTCATACATCAACCACCGAATTGTTCGAATGACAAATATGGTTCACCACTTTATTACAAAAATCGGAGAGAGAAAAGCGGAACAAGCCTCCGCTATCATAGCATTTGCCAATGAATTGGCCATACCTCGAGATGACTACTTTATTAGACTCAAATACCAGTTTGAATCCATCTCGACACAAGAGGGATCCACTAACGAGGTTCTTCTTTATTGAGGGGGCATGCTGCACATTCTTAAGCCGCACGATCTTTCCCGAAGTGAACTTCAGATCGACCGAACCAACACCAAGAACAGTAGCATGCGAGCCGTTTTCCATCATGACGGTTGAACCTCGTGTGTCCTGGTAAGATGAAAACATGGAGATATCAGTACAAACATGAATATTGGCTCCTGTATCTATCCACCAATCATTAGATTGACATACAGAAAATACGCTCGGTAAATAATTACCGTACCCAGATCTGCTAGGATCGCCAATAGTCACGTTGGCAGATTTCTGCCCTTGCTGATTCTTCTTTTCTTTGTGGTTCTTGCACTTCTTGGCGAAGTGCCCAGTCTCACCGCAAACGAAGCACACAACCTCGTCCATGTTCATCTTCTTCTTCTTGAACTGAGTAGTCTGATTAGCCCTTTGCTTGTTCTTACTAGCGTGCTGCATCACGTTGGCGCTGGACTGCCCTTCAGGTGCTCTTGGTGGAGCATCCTTTGCCCGAGCCTTCTCTTCAACATCAAGACCACCCAACAAATCTTCAACGGAGATTTTCTGTCTTTTATGTTTGAGAGCTGTGGCAAAGTTCCTCCATGTAGAAGGCAACTTGGCAATAATGCCATCCGCCACAAATTTATCAGGCAAGACATGACCGAGCTGTTCGAGTTCCCTCACAATGAGTTGGAACTCATGAGCCTGTTCCACGACAGAACGGTTATCAACCATTTTGAAGTCGTGGTACTGCTCCATCACGTACAGCTCACGCCCAGCGTATGAGGCCGAGAACTTATGTTCAAGCGCCTCCCACAGTTCAACAACACTTTTGATGTTCATATAAACATCACACAGTTGGTCCGACAGAACGCTAAGAACGCATCCGACGAAAATCGTCGTAGCCGCAGTGAAATCCTGCACCTCTTTCTCAGATCCGAGAGGTAGTGCGGGAGGATCACTAACGACCCAAAATACGCCCATAGCCGTGAGCCACAACTGAGCTCTCGTCTGCCATCTCTTAAAATTCACACCAGTGAATTTCTCCGGTTTCATCGCATCAGTAAAACCAGCCATCACTAAATGCCTATAAGGTTTTTGGATTGTTGGAAATAATAGCAATTTAGTGATGCATAAATTAATTCTGACAATTAGGAAAAGATAAATAGCATGCATCGTAGATGAATAATCTACCACTAGCAGAAAGATTCGACACATATCTAGGCTATGTATCGCTAGTAACATGAAGAACACGAAATAGAAGAACAGTAAGATCGAAGGCATGCTTACAGTGGGGTTGTCGGCACTAGGAACTAGCGCAAAAAGAAGACGAAGCAGACCGTCGATGAAGACCGGCGAAGTCGGCGTAGAGGGAAGAAGACTTCCAGCGAGCAGTCGCGACGGTGCTTCCCAAAAACCTTATATGTCCTCTACCCCGTGCATGGACACGAGGAGACGCGGGCTTCGGAGATCCTGCTCTCCCGGCACCGATGGCACGTCAGCGGCGGGATGGGGTCGACAGTGACAACACAACACTCGGGCAGAGGAGGAGGAGAATATGTTGTACTGAGGACGACGTCTCGTCCCTCTTTTATACACACGCCGCAGTTGTATATTTGGAAAGAGACAACCGCGTAATCACAATATTAATGTGATTGAACCTACCATTAGCGGACGAATCAATCACCATTAATACGAGAATAATTGCTTGCTAAAACAGGCCAGCGCAATTTTCTCCATGCATGCAAAAATATCGAGTGGCAAAAGGAAGCCGCGTACCCGCAAGGCCTCGGTCGGACCATTCACGCGCATGTCGTGTGCCCCCGCGCGAGTCGCCACGCCATGCCACGCCCGGCCCGGCCCGGCGAGGCGAGGCGAGCGAGCGCGCGCATGTGTTTATTCCTTTGCCTCTCCTCAATAGCTTCAACCAGTTGGAGATAGCTCAACTATATAAGTTGGCCTCACTCCTTCTGGAGTTGCAATGTGGGACTAAAGTCCCCCACCATACCATGCATGTGTGAGTGGGCCTTTGAGATTTATTTGGAATATTTATTTGGGCCAAGCCCAAATCTTCTAACAGAGAGTAATTAGTTATTTTTAGTCTATATTTAATACTTCATGTATCTATCTAACATCTGATGTGAGGTGAAATGTTCTTTTTAGGTAAGAACTAAACAAGACCGATATGGCCCTTCTTTTTCTATTTGCATGTAAAAGCATGTACTGTATAGTGCTCCGGTGTGAACCTAACTCTTGATTAACAGGTGTACATTTTCTCTTTCTCTTGTATTAAACCATTGTGGGTGTCCTTACTAGGCTGTTATGAAAACTACTCGTGTTATGTAGGCACCACACAAAGCCTGAGAAAAAGTTGACTGGAGATTTTTTGTAATGCCACTGCCATCATGTGTAGTAGTAGGCGTTGGAGGATTGTTGCTGCTAGGCACCACATAAAGATTTTTTGTTTAATGCCACGGCACAACATGTAGTAGTATTGTAGTAGTAGGCGTTGGAGATTTGTTGCTCACGTGAAACAAGCATAATAGAGGAGGCTCCGTGTGTAAGCCTGAGCAAAATACCCGCTACCAATTACTTGTACCTGAGTTACCCGAACCCGAGGTATCCGATCCTAAATTCGGATACTAATTTTGATTACCTGAAATTAGTTTGGGTAATTCAGGTAATATCCCCCGGTATCGTACCCGAATTACCTAAAGTTGTATTTTTGTCTTTGTATTTATCATGTGTTGTTAGTTGAATAAATGAATTTATCATTTAATTAGTATACTATTCTCTCTGTTTGAACAAATGACTCTAATATGTTATTCTTTGCAAATTAGTGTTGAAATTCTATATAAGATGATGCTAAAATTATGTATGAATTTCTACTAAAATTTTGTATAATTTGCTCTTTTATATGAATTCGGGTATATCGGGTAATACCCGAACCCGAACTACCGGGTACCCGAAATTGCGGGTAGTGTTTTTTCAGAACTAAATTCGTTGAACAATTTTCATTACCCGAACTTTGAATTACCCGAATTAGCCGACCCAAAAAAATCGGGTAACCCGAACGTCCAGGCTTATCCGTCGCCTAAAAAGTCTACTAGTACAGTACTCCCTCCGTATCGTAAATAGAAGACGTTTTGGAAAAGATTTGGGTCAAACATTAGGAATATGAATCATAAATAACTTTTAAATTATTAAGTTCAAAAATGTAAAAATCATATAAATAGATTTATCTTGAAAAGTATTTTCGTAAAAGTATATATATCACTTTACAACAAATATTTTTAAAGAAAGAAAATGGTCAAAGTTATGCTTTGTAGACCGTGTCGCTATCCTAAACGTCTTTTATCTGTGATACAGAGTGAGTACCGTGTAGAGGAGGGCGTGACTGCGTATGTTTCCCAAAAGTTTTCAGGTTTTTCATCGTATTGAAACTTTAGACGTATGCACGAAGCATTGAATATAAATAAAAAATAATTAAATATATTTTTTATTTATAAATATCGAGAAGAATCTTTTAAACCTAATTAGTCTATATTTAGATAGAGTCTATCAAATAAGAACGAAAATGCGAGGCTGAGGGCGAGGGCGCCTGATTGAGTTTGGTTGGTTGGTGGCTGTCTGCTGCCTTTCCCATGCACAGCCAAAGCCCAAAGGTACAGGTCGAGCTAGCTAGGCTGCTAGAGATAAGCTAGGTCTGGCTACTGCTTGCCACACCACACGTGCGCCGCGCCCCCGTACGTGCCTATCTCTCCCTCGCGAGCTGGCCGTACGTGCCACACGGACAAGACGACGACGGTGTGGCGTGGGCACACCTGACCTGGCCTCACCTCACGGCGCTGTGGCTGTGGCTGTGATCCAACAACTTTTATTAATTTTGTCCCTTGCATTGCATGCACCTCTATTCTATCCTCCTCCATCCGTCTTGTACTGTACCGGCGGCGACCGCGGGGCGATCGAGCGAGGCCTGTTTTGGCCACGCGCGCACCCGTTCGTTGTTCCATCATGGACATGGAGCGCGAGGCGGCGGGCGGCAGCGGCACCTCACCTGTCCGCCGCTCCTCTCCAACTCCAACCGATCGTCGTCGACGACCTGCAGCTCAGCTCGAGCTGCTGCAGGCTGCAGGTAGTCGCGCCGCGCGCATGCATGGGGCATGGCCACTCACCAGCAACAACCTTCCTCCCATTCCCATCAATCCACGTCCACCTGCCCGGCGGGCAGCGCCCGGCAGGAGAGAGCATGCAAGAGAGAGAGACGCATGCAGACGTGTATATAAAGGACAACGCCCCTCGTTATTGCGAGGAATTAATACGAGCGGGCGCATGCGATGCGAACAAAACCAGCATCACTTTCCACCCCACCCATCCAATGCAAATGCAACGGCCCCCCGGCCAACGGCCCAGGCGCGTCACGCGTGGATCATTTAGCGTACTGTTGTGCAGGTCTTTTTTCCCGCTAAACGAGTCTGCAGGATCTCTTATCGCACCGCACTGCAGATAGTTTAAGGCCCCGTTTGGTACAGGTCAACTTCACTAGTGAAGCTGTTTTTTAGAAAAAATAGCTTCATGAGCAGCTTACTAGGTGAAGCTGAGCTGTTTTGAAAAAAGTGTTTGGCAAAACAGCTTCACCAACAACTTCATGCATGGTTGAGAGAGAGAAATGGAGGTGTAAGCTATGAAAAACTACTTTTTTCAGCTTCATGGGTGAAGCTGTTTTTGTGAGAGGGGGAATAAAACAGCTTCATGGGTGAAGCTGTTTTGCAAAATGGTGTTTGGCAAAAAAAAAACAGCTCACAACAGCTCACGAAGCTGTTGTGAGCTATACCAAACACCCCTAAACCAAGCGGGCTAACCACGAGCGAACACAACAGTGGACAACACCCACCACGAGCATGTGCAGCATGGTTCCCACTTTTTTAATAAGCTAAAAAAAATGTGATAACTCACAAACTAAAAAACCAAATTAAATTCCTATTGCACCGTTAAATTTGTTTCAATAAATCCTTCAAAATAAGATCTCATATGGATATATTTAGATAAAGTCACAAGTAAACCCCACTGTTGATAGTTGGTATAGAGTATGAGATATAGAGGATGATGAATGCGGAAGAAATATGTATAGATGGAAGAATCTTAATGACTAGAACGGATAGATGATAGATTTAGAGGACCAAGAGTGCGGATGGCCTAAAAGCTGCTGGCGGCTAGACCCTTAGGATCTGTTGAGCAAAATTTATTGTGGCTACGGCTATTGCTGCGCCTGCTCCTGCGCTTGTGGTTGATATTACTTTTATTGTGAAAGAAAAATTATATCGTGACTGATAAACAAAGCTGATAAGCGCTGGTAAGTTTAAACGGACATGCCCTTAGCGACTAGACAGGCCATGTGTCACGTTAACCTGAATTGATTACAAAATCCGTAATCACAAAGGAAGTTTTTTGATTTTACAAGAATCCGTAATCCGTAACTCATCATCTAAAACACTTCTGGAGACAATCTAGATCCAAAACCTTTTTTTATACCATGAATACATTATAACGATTAAACGATGACATACATGCGACCAAGAGAAACAATATACTCCGTACAAAGTTCGAAAGAATCTATGAACTCTATAAAGCTAAACCCCACTAGCTATTTCTCTAAACATGCAAGCTATCTAACTAGGCACCTCACTAGCTAATTCTCTCAACATGCAAGTTATCCAACTAGCCAATGCACTATCACATATAATTAACATTCACCACTAGCTATTTATCTTAACATACAAGCTGTCTAACTAGGCAATAAACTATTACATATAATTAAAATTCACTAGCACATGTAGCTGTAATATCAATGTCAGGAAGATACATAGTATTTTATTCTCCATATCATCATATCACGTAATTCGCTAATCTGCAATTCCCACAGCAATATCACGTAATTCACTAATCTACAATTCCCGCAGCAACGCGCGGGGTAGTCCACTAGTTTCTATTATTGAGAAGGATCAGCATTGGTAGATGGGCCACCTCATGGAAATACGTATATTTTGTCGGCCCGGTTCGCGTCAAGCCTGATCAAACACGATTTCGTGGGCCTGGGTTCACGAACTCACCACTGTTGGCGGCACGAGTCGGCAGCCCGCGCGTTACTTTATTTTTGGCCTAGGAAGGCCCAGTTGCTCGTTCCAGGTAGATCGTTTTTTTTATTTTTTTCCTCCTTTTTTCTTTTTTGTTTGGTTCTATTATTCTTGTCATCTTTTATTTTCTATTTTTCTTTATTTATTTTCATATTTATTATTCCTTTTTATTTTTCAATGGTCTTTAATTTTTATTTTTGTTTTCTATTTTTGTATTTTATTCTTTTTTATTTTACTTTCTTTTGTTCTATTTTATAATTTTATGTTTCACTTTTTATTTGTAGACACACGTGCTGTTTATGTAGTATATATGTAATGTTTTATGGTGTAGTTTTTATGTCCATAAGTAGAAATGTAATATTGCACGATGTATTTTTGTGATTAGTAAGCATACATTGATTTTCTCATATATATTTTTTGTGATGTTCAGTAGCATTTTTCTTCTTTTTATTTGACTCTAATTGATTACTTCACTAATTTAATTATTCTATATTTTCATGATATTTGTGATGTGCATTTATACATATGATGTTCTATGTTATATTTAGTGATATTTGTGTAGTGTTAATGTGATGTTCTAAGATAAATTTGTGATGTCCGGTAGGATTTCTTTATTTGACTATAATTAATTACTTCACTAATTTATTCTTATTTTATATTTTCATGATATTTGTGATGTTCATGTATACATATGATGTTCTATGTTATATTTAGTGATATTTGTGTAGTGTTAATGTGATGTTCTAAGATAAATTTGTGATGTTCAGTAGGATTTTTTTATTTGACTATATTTAAGTACTTTACTATTTTGTACATTTCATAATATATGTGATGTTCATGTATTATACATACATGCAATTTTTTGTGATGTTCATGTAGTGTCAATATGATATTCGGTGATTATCTTTAAATATATGTTTATCATGAGAAAAATGTTTGTTACGAAAAATTATTGAAATGCATTCATATGGGGTCTTGCTTTGAATAGTTTATTGTAAGGAACATGATGGTGCAATCGGATTTTAGTTAGGATATTTAGTGTAGGAGCTATGACTCTTTTCTTTACTTCCAAAACCATGGGATATGTGTTGATCTACTCCATAGCTGCTGCCTGCCTCGTCTGCTGCGTGGACGCGGACCAGATCGGCAACGCAGGCCCAAATACGCGTGAAATGGCCCAATTTTGTGGGTCAGCAGATAGGAGCCCAGCAGAAGTCAAACACGCGGCTGCTGCTGCCTGGTTGGGCCAGGTCCAGGTACAGCCCAAATGGTACAAGTCCGGGCCTTTTCCAGCCCAGATTCATTGGAACAAGACAACCTGAGTTGGAACTGTTTCCTCGGTGTGAAATTCCTAGAAAGTACATGTACCTTTTAATAAATAAATAAATAAATAATACAGTAAATATACGTAAATAAATACGTAGAAAGAACATTCGAACTTGGTCATCTCGTACGACTCGGCCTGTGGTTTCTGCGCACTTTCACTTTGAGCCTCGTCCGAACGCGCATGGGATATGTGTAGGAATGGAATGAATAGCACGTGTTTTGGATTGCGCGCCAAGTGTACGTAACGGGCCTGCAGATGCATGCATTTCTCTTGCTCACAGACGACACAGTCCACGCGCGCGGCGATGGAGACGCAGTACTGTCTTCGGTCTTCCCTTGGGTTGGGTGAATAATCCACGGCAAGTTACCGCGCGCGCGTCTTTGGCATGCCGCCGCTGTCAATACTCCACGTACGTAACGCTATACGACGACGAACAACGAACGAACGCGCGCGCGTTCCAGCTCTATCGTTTGTTTTTATTTACTCTGTTTTGTTGACGAGCCAGTGTTGGGAACACACTTGCCCAACCTCCGCACTTGTGCAGGGGAAGGAGCGAAGGTGACCAAGCGTCGGATGCGGTAGCGAAGGTGAAACGGAAGTGGAAAGTGCTCGAATTCCCAAAAAGTCGTGGTTTACACTGTTCATCCCCTCGGTATTTATAGGGAATGCCAAGGGGTACGGGCCACATTACAAAAGGGTACAGCAAAGATTCCTCGCCTCCGCGCAGGGAGGAAGGGCAGAAACGTAAACACACAGCTGGAGCGGAAACCCTAATCGGTCACACCCCGGCGCGCCGCCACCTGGCCCCCCGTTCACCTTCGGGGAGAGGTGCGGCGGTCTTGACCTTCGGCCGCGCTCACCTCCGGCTGCACTTGCCTCCCGGGAGAGGCAAGTGAACACGCTTGCTGCTTGCCTGGACCCTCGCTCCAAGCGAAGGTGGTGTCGACGGTCAGCGAAGGTTTCCTGCTGTGCGCCCATCGCCTCAGACCTGCACAGGAACACAGCAAGAGAGCGAGGGTTGATCCCGCATTCGGGGGTCAGGGTAGTGGCCTCCGATGGTTGAGAGACCCCGCAAGCACGCCAGGCGTTACGCGAGGGCTGATTTTGAGCACCAGTTCGGGCGGCGCTTCTGTCGAGGGTCCTTTCCCCCAACAGTAGCCCCTCGTTGTCTTGGATCTAAAAGATTGTGTTTAGGCCCAAGCAGCGCCTTTAAAAACGGGACCCTCGGCAGCGACGCCCGCGGTTGCTTTGGGCCGGGCCGTTGTGGTGTTGTTTTATACTATTGAAGCCTGCTTCGTTTTTTGTGCCGCGTTCTTTGGTTGTCGTGCCGACTGTCGGGTGAGGGCTTCGTCTCCCGGCCTATAAAAAGCACGAGTAGGTGTGGAGTTTCGATTGTGCTCTCTGTTGCTATAGCCATCTTGCTGTTGCAATTTGCTTGTAGCGAAGGTTTGTTTGAGCTTGTCTGCGAGGGTTGAGATAGGCGTTCGTTGTGCGGTAGTGTTAGCAGTTGAAGAGATGGCAAGGTTGAAGCAAACTGCTCGTGCTGTTTCCCCCACAGCCGCGGATGAGGGGATTACCTTCGAGTTTGGTTTGAGCCGGGTTTGTGCAAGTGAGATTGCATCTTACGTGCGGTGGGGCTGGATTGAGGAGGGCAAGGCGAGGGCTAGCAGTGGGGAGACCGTGCCGAAGCCGGATGCAGACGAGGTTGTGGTGTTCGAAGAGTTCTTTTCGGCTGGCCTTCGCTTCCCAGCTGACCCCTTCGTGACTTCGGTCCTGCGTAGGTTCAACCTGCGGTTTCATCAGCTTACGCCTTCGTGCTTCACAAAGATGTCGGTCTACGTCTGGGCCTGTAGGTCTCAGGGGGTTGTCCCTCATGTCGAGGGTTTTGTTCGCACTCATCGCGTTCACATGCAGCCTCGCAAGATTATGGACAGCGAGGGCAGGACCAGCATTGGACAATTTGCGGTGTACACTTTTTGCCATCGCGCCGGCGCGGAGCTGCCGGTGCAAGCGCAGAAAAACAAGTGGAGCAGCGGGTGGCAGGAGTCCTGGTTTTATTACAAACTCAGTGACGGCTCCGAGCTTTGCGGCGAGCTTCCGGTGCTTGGAGATGTGGGCGCCGAAGCTAAGATGAGCATCGAGGCCCATGCTGCTGTTGATTGCCTGAGGGTCGTTGCGCGCTCTCAGTGCGCGCGTGATTTGGTGGAGGAATATTGCTGTGCCAAGATTTGGCCTCTTGGCCGGAGGCAAACTTGGTTCGTTGTGGAGGATGACCCGAGGTACGAAGGTAGGGGCTTGAAGAAGCCTAGTTTGGATCTAGAGAAGGTGTGGGAAAGAACTCTTAAAAAATTTCCGAGGCGCGAGGATGGGAACGAAGCTGTTTTTAAACGAGTTCAACAGTGGACGGACGAGCTCGTGGGGAAGCTTTCCCCACTGGAAGTGAAAACTATCCATAGCTTGGTGGGCGGCGAAGGTCGCGTGAACAGAATGTTTGATATTCTTGGTATTCGGTACGCCGACTGGCCTGCTCCTTCGAGCGACGACGCGCCGAAGAAAAGGAAGCGGAAGGCTTCGGGAGAAGCGGAGATCGTGTCTCGGCCGAAGCGGGGCCGTGGTCGAGGCCGTGGAGGGGCTGGCGGACGAGCGAAGGTGCTTGCGACGAGGGTCGCGACTGGCTCTGTTGGTGCGGGCGCTTTTTTGGCCGCGGCTCGGAGCGGCCGGGGTGCCAGTTCGGTCGGGGCACGCGTGCCTCGCGTTGGAGGGATCGGTGCTTTGGTCCAACTTTCGGGCGACGAGGATGAATCTGATGATGATGCGGAGGAAAAAGCAGAGGGGGAGACGGGCGAGGGCTCATCTGATGAAGGTGGCGAGGGCTCTTCTGAAGGGCATGACACGGATGAGGAGGTGTCCATTGGAGGCGGCCTCGCCGGCGGTTGCTGGTGCGATGGTTACCCAGGGCGCAGATGAGCTTACACGAGATATTGAGCCAGGTAGCCCTCGACGAGGTGCGGTTCCCAGGTTCGCGGGCTCACACCTTTGGGTGGAGGGGTCAGAGTTTGATGGGGAACTTGACTCTGCGCGGTCCCGGGGAAAAAAAACCGTTTGGCGAGGCTAGCCGGTCGAGCCTTCCGGAATATGCCAGGAAGCTTGGGATTTCTGATCCGGCCACTGCGCTGTTCACCAGTCCGGACCTTCGGGATTGCCACTTGCAGTGTAGCCGGAGGAAAGGCGTTTTTTGGGCCGGATCTTCGGCCGCATTTGTGTGCCGGAGGCGGAGGTTCTTCTTGCGGATCAAGCGGTTGGCGATACCTTCGATGATGTTGACGTCAAGTTGGCGGAGCTGATGCTTTTGAACCGCTCAGCGAGGCGGAAGGTTGGCTCCGACATGGAGTTTATGAGGAACCATATGACTGAACTTGAGAAGGAGAACAGCAAACTGGCGCGGAGCCTAGCGGGCAAGGAAGATGAAATGAGAATTGCTTCGGAGAAGGCTGCGAAGGCTCGAGAGGAGGCGGTTGAGCTGGCGAGGCGTAATGCTGATCTGATTGCCGCGGGAAAGGAGAAAGACAAAGCTTTAGCCGAGGCCGAGGGTCGGCTGGTTGATTTGAAGAACTCTTGGCGGGCGAGCATGGAGAACGTCAAACGTAAACTTGATTGTTGTCTGACCGAGGCTGGGGGTTCAGCCGGAGAGCCGTTGCCTGCGGTTGATGCAGAGGCCTTCGAGGGCTGGCTGGGCAACGAGCTTGATGTGTTTAGCTCGCTAGTCTCTAATGCAGCCGATTTTGGTGGCTACGCCGGGGCCTTGGCAATGGCAAGCACGCTTCGACTGGCGGATTGTGATCATCTTCGCAAGGTCAAAAGGCCGAGCCATGTCTTTCCGACGGTTGAAGAGGTTCGCCAGATGAAGGTTGATGACGCAGATGTCCGGAACTGTGCGATGCGTTTGCTTCGCAAGTTTTGGATCTCCGGAGGTGGCCGGGCTCTCGCCTTCGAAGAAGCTGCCGAGGCTACGCGCCAGGTTCGCACCTTTGTTTAAGTTTGTGGGTCTGTGTTGCTTTTGTTTTAGAGGGGTTGCTTGTTGATTTTGGCGAGGTTTGTCCTTTATTTTTCTTGTAGGCTCGACGAGATGCGATGCCCTCGCCGACCACGGAAGATGCAGCGAGGGGTGACCCGAAGCCGCTCCTGAGCCAAGCTGTGGGGGGTTACGCTCGCCGAGATCGAGGCGTTGACCGGGAGCGGGCCGATCGTGGAAGGAGATGCCGCGAAGGAGAACACGGCGGAGGAGGCGTCAGCTGGGACCTCGACTGCCACCGCTGGCGAGGGTGCGGACATCAATCGGGGGGAAGCTGGGCAGGTGTGATGCCTGGGTTTGTGGGGCGAGGGAGGCATTTTTGTAGATACTATGGTTGTTTGTAAAAACTTGGCGAGGCTGAGACATCTCGTATTTTTGTGTAACATGCAGGTTCCTGACGGAACCGTGCTAGACGTGTTCGACGTGACCCCGCTGATGTTGAACTACCAAGATGTTTTTATAACTGGTGAATCATGGGCTCGCGCTAGATTTAAATATCCTTCGCTTTCCTTTGAACGTTTTTGGTGGTCGAAGGTGCGGAGATATGATTTAAAGAATAGTAGGTCGAGTCGATTTTGGCGCGAGGCAGACTATACAGACCGCCAAAGCCGATCGTTATTTGTTTGGGTCTTCGTCGACTTCGCAAGCTGTCGGTGATGATGATATTGACGAGAACACGGCTTTGGAATATTTGTTCGGTCGAAGGGAGCTTGAAACTGGTTCGGATGGGGCGCTTGTGATCCCGAAGGAGGAACCTTCGGAAGCTGTGACGAGGCATAGGTACATGTATAGGGCGAGGGTTTTGCCCGGGGAGCTGCCAATTGTCCCTGCAGCTCCTTTGTTGTGGGGACCCCTGGTTCCAGTGGGGAGGGGCTGAGATGGAGGCCGAAGGTTTGGATGATTTGGAGTTAATTGAGGGGAGCGGTGGTCCCTTGTAAAGATTTTATTTTGGGATATGTTTGTTGTGTAACATTGTTTTGTAACGGTATGAGAAAAGCGTATGGGTTTAGCGAGGCTCGCGCACTTGCATCGTGTACGCTTGTTTTGAAAAAACACGCGACGCCCCCTTATTCTTTAGCGAGGCTCGCGCACTTGCTCGTGTTACGCTTGTTTTGAAAAAACCGCGACGCCCCCTTTTTCTTTTAGCGAGGCTCGCGCACTTGCTCGTGTACGCTTGTTTTGAAAAAACAGCGACGCCCCCTTTTTCTTTTTAGCGAGGCTCGCGCACTTGCTCGTGTACGCTTGTTTGAAAAACAGCGACGCCCCCCTTTTCTTTTAGCGAGGCTCGCGCACTTGCTCGTGTACGCTTGTTTGAAAAAACAGCGACGCCCCCTTTTTCTTTTAGCGGGCTCGCGCCTTGCTCGTGTACGCTTGTTTTGAAAAACAGCGACGCCCCTTTTTCTTTTAGCGAGGCTCGCGCACTTGCTCGTGTACGCTTGTTTTGAAAAAACAGCGACGCCCCCTTTTTCTTTTAGCGAGGCTCGCGCACTTGCTCGTGTACGCTTGTTTGAAAAAACAGCGACGCCCCCTTTTTCTTTTAGCGAGGCTCGCGCACTTGCTCGTGTACGCTTGTTTTGAAAAAACAGCGACGCCCCCTTTTTCTTTTTAGCGAGGCTCGCGCACTTCTTTTGTGATCGCGTTGATGCGCCGAGGCCTGGCTTGGAGGCTCGGGCGGGACGGAGAAAGTGGGGCCCAGCGCCGGGCCTGTCTTGCATGGCTCGGGCGAGACGGAGAAAGTGGCGGGTGCTCGACTTTCCTCCCCTTATCATAGGCGGAGGTGAGTTTGATTTTGCGAGCCCCTGTCGTTTGTGCCAGGGTGCTCGACTTTCCTCCCCTTATCATAGGCGGAGGTGAGTTTTGCTTTTGCGAGCCCCTGTCGTTTGTGCCAGGGTGCTCGACTTTCCTCCCCTTATCTTAGGCGGAGGTGGGTCTGCTTTTGCGAGCCCCTGTCGTTTGTGCCAGGGTGCTCGACTTTCCTCCCCTTATCTTAGGCGGAGGTGAGATTGCTTTTGCGAGCCCCTGTCGTTGTGCCAGGGTGCTCGACTTTCATCCCCGCTTATCTTAGGCGGAGGTGAGTTTGCTTTTGCGAGCCCCTGTCGTTTGTGCCAGGGTGCTCGACTTTCCTCCCTCCCCTTATCTTAGGCGGAGGTGGGTCTGCTTTTGCGAGCCCCTGTCGTTTGTGCCAGGGTGCTCGACTTTCCTCCCCTTATCTTAGGCGGAGGTGGATTGCTTTTGCGACCCCTGTCGATTGTGCCAGGGTGCTCGACTTTCCTCCCCTTATCTTAGGCGGAGGTGAGTTTGCTTTTGCGAGCCCCTGTCGTTTGTGCCAGGGTGCTCGACTTTCCTCCCCTTATCTTAGGCGGAGGTGGGTCTGCTTTTGCGAGCCCCTGTCGTTTGTGCCAGGGTGCTCGACTTTCCTCCCCTTATCTTAGGCGGAGGTGAGATTGCTTTTGCGAGCCCCTGTCGATTGTGCCAGGGTGCTAAACTTTCCTCCCCTTATCTTAGGCGGAGGTGAGATTGCTTTTGCGAGCCCCTGTCGATGTGTGCCAGGGTGCTCGACTTTCTTTCCTCCCCTTATCTTAGGCGGAGGTGAGTTTGCTTTGAAAAGAAAAGGAATGTTTTTCGAAGCAATCTTAGCGGGCTTCCATCGAATGTAGCGCTCTTGAAAGAGATCCGCTTGTTCGATGTTTGGGCGTAGAGGGTTAGAGATTTTACTTTTTTGGGGGTTGTTTGTAGCCTGTATTAATGCTTGGATGCTGCCTCGTTAAAAAACCTTACGCCCCTTCGTAAGGAAAAAGAGTGCAGCTCCTGTTTTTGTTGAATGAGTAGACAACATGAAAAGTATCAAAAATTACATACGCGAGGGCTCGCTAAGGCTCCGCTATGGGTAGAACTTGCGAAGGTCGTCGATGTTCCAGGTGTGTGTGTAGTATTTACCTTCGCGTGTCGGAGAGGTGGAAAGAGCCTGGGCGATTGCATTCTGCGATCAGGAACGGGCCGTCCACTTAGGCTGGAACTTTCCCGCCGTGCTTGCGTTTTGTTTACGGATGAGGACGAGGTCACCCTTCTGCAGGTTCTTGATTCTGACCTTTTTATCTCTCCACTTCTTGTCTCTTTCCTGATATTTGCGAAGGTTGTGAACTGCGCTGCATCTTGTTTCTTCTAGCAAGTCCTTGTCGTTGTATGGCTGGCTCATCACTTGCGAGGGTTGTTCTTGGTGAGATGAATTTTAGTTCCTCTGGTACACGGCTTCTTCTTCGCCAAACAAAAAGTTTGAAGGGTGTGAACTTGGTTGCTCTGCATTCGGAGGTATTGTGAGACCAGGTGACTGCAGTTAGCTCGTCTGCCCATTTGCCTTTGGGTCTGCCTTGCAATTTTTGGATATGGATTGGAAGATTGTTGCGTTGGCTCTTTCGACTAGGCCGTTGGACTGCGGTTGTCGGACTGAGGCGAAGCATAGAATTGTCCGATTTGTGCGCAGAACTCTTTGAAAACCTCGCTGTCAAACTGGGTGCCATTGTCGACGGTTAGATGTTGGGGGACTCCGAAGCGACAAACTATCTGCTGCCAGAGAAAAACCTTTTTACTGCGAGGGATGTTAATGGAGGACAGCGGTCTTGTTTCGGTCCATTTGGTGAAATATTCCACGGCTACCACCGCGTAGCGAAGGTTTCCTGGGGCCGTCGGTAATGGGCCCACGAGATCCATTGCCCACCTTTGTAGGGGCCAGGTTGGGCGTATGAGGGTTGTGGGGCCCCTGGGGTGTTGGTTTTTTTGCTGTCAGTTGACAACCTTCGCACTTCTTGACGATGGTTTCAGCGTCTCAGTCAGCTCTCTAGCGCAGTTGCCAGTAGAAACCTTGCCGGAAAGCCTTTCCTACTAATGCTCTTGGGCCATTGTGTGAACCGCATATACCTTCGTGGATGAGTTTGAGAATGTCGGTACCTTCGGATTGTGACACGCACTTGAGCCAAGGTGAGGTTACCGAAGCTTTGAGCAAGGTGTTATCCATAATCTTGTACCCTCGCACTCTTTGCTTTAGTCTGTTCTCTTCCTCTTTGGAGCTGGGTTCATGGAGTCCTTTGATGTAGGCCATGATAGGTGCTCTCCAATCCTCGCACTGAATTGTGTTGATCAGCTTGATGCTGATCTCGGAAGCTTCGAAGGCTGACTGAGTGGAAACCTCGTAGAACACGTCCGGAGGGAGCTGTAGCTGCTGCGCGGCTGCTTTGGCTAAGCAATCTGCTTCGCTGTTTTCAGTCCTCGATATTGCTTTTACGGTTATGCCGAGGAAAAAGGATTCTAACCTTCGTACATATTGAAATACTTTTGAAGCTCTGGATCTTTTGCTTTGTAGTTCTTTCAATATGCCCCGCAATGACTTGAGAGTCTGTGTTGATGAGTGCCCTTCGGACTGATAATGAACGCAACCTTGAAAGTGCCAGAATCACAGCCTCATATTCAGCGGAGTTGTTTGTGCATTGAAGTCCAGCCTTCGTGCGTATCTCAGCTTCGACCCGGAGGGCGATTAGAATAGCCGAGGCACCGGCTCCAGTTGCGCCCCAGGCCCCGTCGACGTAAACGATCCAAAACTGGTCCTGCTGCAGCTCGCCGGGGCGAGGGTCGGGTGTCCATTCTGCTATGAAATCAGCCAGCACCTGTGATTTGATCGCTGTTCTGCCAACGAAGGTTACAGCATAACTATTAAGCTCGACTGCCCACTTTGCTATTCTTCCAACGGCTTCGTTATTTTTGAAAATGCTCTCGAGAGGTACGTCGAAGGTACATGTATCTCGTGAGCCTGGAAATAGTGCTTGAGCTTTCTTGATGCCATGACGACGGCGTATGCTATTTTCTCAAGCTCCGAATAATTTCTCTTTGGGCCTTCGAGGTTTCTGAAACATAGTAAATTGGGGCTTGTCTAGTTTTGTTGTTTTCGTGGAGCTCCTTGATGAGGACTGCGCTTGCAGCGTGTGGCGAAGCTGCGACGTAGAGTAACAACAAGTCTCCCCCCTGCTTGGGCTGGTTAAGGCAGTCAAGCTGGTTAGATATTTTTTTAGCTCCTCGAAGGCCTTTTGCTGCTGGGGGCCCCAGTGGAAAGGAGCATTGCTTCTGAGTGTTTTCGAAAATGGTAACCCTCGCTCTGCGGATCTTGAGATGAATCTGCTAAGTGCTGCCAAACGACCAGTCAGACGCTGAGCTGCTTTCTTGGTCGTCGAGGTTCCATGTTCATGATGGCATCAATCTTCTCAGGGTTGGCCTCGATTCCTCTGGCTGAGACGATGCAACCTAGCAACTTGCCTTCGCTTACCCCGAAAACACATTTTTCTGGTTTTAGTTTCAGTCCGGCGTACCGGAGGTTGCTGAATACCCTCGATAGGTCTGGAATGTGGTTCTCTTTTAGTTCGCTTTGAACGACTAGGTCGTCGACATAGGCGGAGACTGCATGCTCATCCTTGAAAACTTCGGAGGTCATGCGAGCGAAGGTTGAGCCTGCATTTTTCAAACCTTCTGCCATTCTTCGGAAGCAAAAAGTGCCCGAGGGTTGATAAAGCTTGTTTTTTTCTTCGTCTTCTTCGTTCATCCAGATTTGGTGATAGCCTGAGAAGCAATCGAGGAGGGATAGCATTTGGCAGCCTGCCGCTCTGTCGACCAGGGTGCTTATGTTTGGGAGGGGGAAGTCTCCTTCGGACAGGCTTTGTTCAAGCAAGTGAAATCGACGCACATTCGCCATTTTTTATTCTTCTTTTGGACTAGGACCACATTTGAGAGCCAAGTTGGGTATTTGACTGGGCGAATGACGCCTGCGTCCAGAAGCCTTTTTACCTCAGCCTTCGCTGCCTCCTTTCTTCTTCTGACATCTTGCGAAGCTTTTGTTTGATTGGGCGATAACCTGTCTTGATGTTCAGGCTATGCTCGATCATTGATCTGTTGACTCCTTTTAGGTCTTCGGCGGACCAAGCGAAGGTGTCGGAATTTTCTCTGAGGAAGGTGACGAGGTTGCCTTCTGATCGAGGGTCTAGATTGGCTGAGATGATCACCTTTCTTTCTCCATTACCCTCGAAGAGTTGGACTGTTTGGTTTCGTCCTTTGGCGCCGCCTCACTCACTTGTCATTGCAGCCTCGCCTTCGACGCTGATACCGGGGGTTTGAGGTTTTGACAAATTATGTACATTGCGTTGCCCCGGAGCGACGTTCCCTTCAGCTGTCCTTGCAATGTCCTGGTCCCCGAATACCGCGACGACACCCTTCGGCGCGGGAAGTTTCATGCATAGGTAGGCGGGATGGATGACCGCATTGAACGCGTTTGTGACCCCTCGGCCAAAAATGGCATTGTATGGGTAGAACATGTCGACGACATCGAATGTTATGTGTTCCGTCCTGCAGTTGATTTGGTCGCCGAAGGTTACGGGCAGAGGAATTTTCCCGACGGCTCTTACTTGTTGACCACCGAAACCGTATAGGGGGTTGTCGGCCGGTTGCAGAAGATTTCTGTCAAGCTTCATGCTGTCGAAGGTTGAAGCGAACAAGATGTCAGCGGAGCTTCCAGTATCGACCAGTATTTTGGTGACGGTCCACCCAGCGAGGTTGGTTTCGATCACCATGGCATCTGTGTGAGGGTAATCTCTTAGCTTCATGTCACTGGAATCGAAGGTTATGGGGATGTGAGACCAGCGACCGAATTTATGTGGTCCTTCGACGGCCACGTGGTGAACGCGTCTGGCATGTTCCTTCCTCTGCCGTTTGTTGCCATGGTCTTCGTTTGAGCCTCCGGTGATAGCTAGAATGACACCGAAGGTCGATGTTGGATTGTTGATGGTTGTTTGGTTCGAGCCTTCGGCTTTCACAGGTTGTGGTGCTGGTAACGCGGGATCGGCGGTGGTGGTGGCAGAGCGCTGGTGGCTTGGTGGGTTGTTGGAATTTGGTTTTGCGGGGTAGCTGGGTATGTGACTGTGTAAGGTGGGTTTTGGCGTTGTGGGGTGGTGGTTGGCTGATAATGGGTTTGTTTGTAGAGTGGGTGTGGTTGTTGTAGGGGGGTTGTTGCGAAGGTAGCCGTAGTTATGGGGTATAGTGGTATGTTGGGTTTGGTGGGTGGAAGCTTGGCTTCCTTGTGTGGTTTATGGTTCGGGGGTCTGACATGGCAGGTTTCCCGGATTCCTGGAATTCTTTTCCTTTGGCGAAGCATTCGCATTGCTTTGTTGTGTGCCCCTTTCCCATTCCGCAGAAGTGGCAATACATTTTGGCAGGATCTCGCTGCTGGTAGCGCTGGTTCGGCGGAGGTGGCAAAGCCTGCGGGGCTTGGCTGCTCGGGTGATGAGCGTCCCGTGTTTGATGTTCGTAGCTTGTTGCTTTGTTGATCGCACCAACGTTGCTTTGCTCTTGGCGAGGGTTGCTTTCTCTCGGTTGAAGTCTCGGCTGTGGCCTCTGCTGAGACCTGCGAGCGTCGGACTTTGCTCTGAAATCCATATCAGCTCTACAGTATCTTTCCATTGTTTCATGCAACTCCTCGATCGAGTTTGCCGGTTTTCTGGCAAATTTTGAGGAGCATGGTCCTGGGCGCAAACCACTGACTGCAGCGAGGATGACAGCCTCGTCAGATATCCCAGGGGTCCTCGCTCTGATTTGAATGAACCTTCGCCAGTAATCTTGGAGCGGCTCGCGTTTCTCTTGCTTGCAGTTGAATAGCTCGATGGGGTTTAACGGGGCTGGAGTGATGCCCTTGAAGTTTGTACACAGCTTGTCTCTGAGGCAGGCCCAGGAATCCACAGTTCCGGGGCGAAGGTTGCTGTACCAAGTTTGTGCGATGTCTCGCAGAATGATGACAAAGGATTTGGCCATTGTTGATTCGTCACCGCCTGCTGCGGCAACCGCTGCTTCATAGCTCATGATGAACTGGCGAGGGTCGGAAAGTCCATCATAGCGAGGTAGGTTTTGTGGATTATAGCAAGGTGGCCAGGGCTGGGTTTGGAGTGTTTGGGAGAGTGGTGACTTTGGATCGTATGGCATTTGGTGTTGTTGATGCCTTCGCTGAATGCGAAGGTTTTGCTCTCTCTCATCTGGGTAGAGTTGGCGGAGGTTTGGGTGTCTCACAAGATATGGCTCTGGGTGTACTGGTGGTGGTGGTGGGTGGCGGGTGGTTACGAAGGTTGTCTTGGTTTGGCTCCTCATTCCCCTCTCGCAACGGGGGTATCTCCTCATTGTTCCAGCCCTCGGCTTCGGCCTCTGCCGCGGCGAGGGACTCCTCCATGCGGCGAAGCTGCTCCCTGGCCTCGTCTGCCCTCTGTCTGATTGAGCGCAGTCGGTTGTGCCTCTCAAGCTGTTCCAGGCGCCTCTTCTTCTCTTGCAGCTCAGCCTCGAGCCTTTCAAGGGCCTCGAGGCCCACCTCTTCTTCTTCCCCTTCTCCTTCTCCCGAAGTGTGTGGGTGCGGCTGTGTCGCCACTCGGGCCTGGGGGCCCAGGGATTGGGGTTCCGGGGTGACATTTTCTCCTCCCGAGGGTTGTGCAATTTCCTCAGCAGCGGGACCACCGCTGCCGCCTCTCTAGCAACGCGCTGGTCCCTCGCCGAAGGTGCCCTCCTTTTTCCCGCCATTTCAGACTTCGCCGCTCCCCACGGTCGGCGCCAAACTGTTGGGAACACACTTGCCCAACCTCCGCACTTGTGCAGGGGAAGGAGCGAAGGTGACCAAGCGTCGGATGCGGTAGCGAAGGTGAAACGGAAGTGGAAAGTGCTCGAATTCCCAAAAAGTCGTGGTTTACACTGTTCATCCCCTCGGTATTTATAGGGAATGCCAAGGGGTACGGGCCACATTACAAAAGGGTACAGCAAAGATTCCCCTCCTCCGCGCAGGGAGGAAGGGCAGAAACGTAAACACACAGCTGGAGCGGAAACCCTAATCGGTCACACCCCCGCGCGCCGCCACCTGGCCCCCCTTCACCTTCGGGGAGAGGTGCGGCGGTCTTGACCTTCGGCCGCTCTCACCTCCGGCTGCACTTGCCTCCCGGGAGAGGCAAGTGAACACGCTTGCTGCTTGCCTGGACCCTCGCTCCAAGCGAAGGTGGTGTCGACGGTCAGCGAAGGTTTCCTGCTGTGCGCCCATCGCCTCAGACCTGCACAGGAACACAGCAAGAGAGCGAGGGTTGATCCCGCATTCGGGGGTCAGGGTAGTGGCCTCCGATGGTTGAGAGACCCCGCAAGCACGCCAGGCGTTACGCGAGGGCTGATTTTGAGCACCAGTTCGGGCGGCGCTTCTGTCGAGGGTCCTTTCCCCCAACAGCCAGCTACTAGGAAATTAAAAATCCCAGCTCTCTCTGTACGTAGACGTAGCCGGCCTTATTAAGCACCAGTTGATAACTGCTGTAGCTGTTATTGTACAGGCCAGCCAGAACTACGGTCTACTAGTACTACCCGTACTACAGACGAAAGTAATAACGCCAGGCGTGGCGCGTGTGAAAACGAACGAAGCCACGAGTTGATAAGCTGTTGTTGTACATACAGGCCAGCCAGAACTACGGTCAGTCTCTACTACATACATACGAAAGGCGAGGCGCGTGTGAAAATTCGGTTTTTTTTTTTTTGACCGGGCGCTAGCCGTGATCGGACCGGCGACGTGCGTACGTGGCGGACCGCGACGTCGTCGCCTTCCAACGAAACCTACTACATCGCGTATACATACTCCGTACATATACTACTTGTACTCCACAGTTAACCCCAGCCACACGTACAGCTGACGACCGCGCGTCCGTGCAATGGAATAATGAACCTTCTTCAACAGTTCAATCATTTAGAACTTGGCTGCGCCGCCTTGCCACGACTGAAACTACTGCATGATGGTTTGTGCAATGCATATTCGCAGCCACGTTCACTCCAGATGTGAATAAATTCCTAGGTCTAGTCATCTATGTGCAATTGGCACAAGTGGTAGTACTCAGATAAGCATACCTTTTTCACGATCGCGCTCCGATGAGACACTTTCTTTCGTTAAAGATAAGTAGAGTTTAAAAGTTACACAAGAGGATTACCAACCGCATACAATCCCACTTTCTTTCGTCAAAGATAAGTAGAGCTAAAAGTTATACAAGAGGATTATCAACACATACAAATACAATCTGACAGGTATATAAAAACAAACAACAAGAAAACACGAGGATGGGAGATCGAGTGAAAGACCCTCTACCACGACACCTGACCCGACTGAACCTATTACATGAAGTCGACAACACATTAGTAGTCTATAGTGTAGTGAAACGCAATAGCGACGAGGCGATATATTATACGAAAAAGACCAAGCCATCTCAACGGCAGAAGTTACTTCAACAACAACAAAAGACATCTCCCGGAGAACATCAGCCACAGGGGTCGGTACAACAACAACACAACAACAACAACAACACAACATCTGCTACACCAACCACAGTGGCAAGCATCTAAAACGAGACCTGATCTGTAAGGGACAATAGCAAATTATTGGGTCTTAGTAAATTTGACCTAGCTAATTATTAATCTCGTCTTAGTTCTTACCCTTTATAAAATAAATGATGTCCGGGGACTAGAACACCGAAACTAACTACCTTGGACCCATTTTTAGAGCGCAAATCTTGAATATCCACCATGAAGTTGACACATACTTGTCGCCAAATCTTTACTCTATCTTTTTGTGGTCAGTAGATCATCACCTTCTTTGTTTTCCAAATAGGTCGTAATCTCCAAATAGGCAAGTAGAGCCTACCGCACCATCACAGTAACTACACTTGTCATGACCAAACTGGTTATATTAGGTTGCATAAGTTGTAATCAGCCGCAACTATGTCTAGATATATAACTTAGTTGCAACAACTAGTTCGTTTTTTAGATAATCGAACAAATTAAAATAAAGTTCCCTTTCAACAACTATTTTTGACTTTGTCTCAATCATCGGCGGTATACTCTTTGTCCGTAGTCACAATTGTGAAAGTAGGTTAACGAGTTGCCTTACCTGGCCCTTGGTTCCATGTTAATATAGGCACGGGAAACAGCCTCCCGGCGGTGGCCTTTACAAGGTTGTTACAACAGGAGATATACACGAGAAGCTAGAATCTAGGATCTAATCTAACCAACTAGAATATGCATATCAGACCTTTTAACACCCCCTCAATCTCAGCCAAATACAAGGTTGAGATTGTTCCTAAATTCTATCAATTTTACACGTGGAAGAGGTTTAGTGAATCCATATGCTATTTGATCACTAGAGCTAATAAACCGAATCTCAAGCAATTTTTTGCGCCACCCTTTCTCTAACAAAGTGGAAATCAATTTCAATGTGCTTAGTTCGAGCATGAAATACTGGATTGGCCGAAAGATATTTAGCTCCTAAGTTATCACACCATAAACGTGCCATAGGATCGGAGAGTGACGAACTCCAAGTTCTTTCAAACAATTCTGTACCCAAATCATTTCAGCAGTTGCATTCGCGAGAGATTTGTATTCTGCCTCTATGCTAGAGCGTGACACTGTTGCTTGCTTCCTAGCACTCCAAAATAAGATTTTCTCCAAGAAACACTGCAAAACCACTAGTTGATCTCCTGTCGTCTACACAGCCGGCCCAGTCTGCATCAGAGAAGGCGCTTACATTCATATTCTTGGAGTGACCAATCCGAAGTCCAAGACTCAAGACTCAGCGTACCCTGAACATATCTAAGAATGCGCTTGACCGCACTCCAATGAGTATTGTTGTTGGAGCATGTAAGTATTGACAGACCTGTTGTTTACTGCAAAGCACAGATCTGGTCGAGTTAAAGTTAAATACTGTAACGCCCCTACCAGACTCCTGTACTTCGTCGAATCATCAGGTCCAAGCTTACTCCCTTCATAAGCGCTGAGTTTTTCCGTACTAGATAGAGTGTGTTCAATGGCTTGCACTTACTCATACCTGATCTTATTAGTATATCAGACGCATATCTCTGTTGTGTGTGTAGTATTAGACCATCTTTGTTTCTCTTTACTTCAATTCCCAAAAATAGTGTAGATCACCCAGGTCCTTGAGAGAAATTCTTTCTGCAAATAAGAGAGCAACTGTCTTGGTCGCTTCTGTGGAAGAACTGACCACTATTATATCATCTACATAGACTAGGACAAACATAACATGTTGCCCTTTGTTATAGTAAAATAGTGATGTATCAGCCTTTGATGGTATAAACCCAGAGACTCTAATTTTGCTCAAAGTCTTGCGTACCATGCTCGAGGGCCTGTTTTTAGACCATAAAGAGTTTATCCAGTTTACACACATACTATGGATGTATTCTGTCTTCATAACCAGGTGGTTGATGCATGTACACTTCTTCATTTAGGAACCATGAAGAAATGCATTTTGTACATCTATTGCCGCAGAGACCATCCCTTTGTCACCGCAATGGAAAGTATCAAGCGAATGGTTGCAGGCTTTAACCACTGACTAAACGTGTCCTCATAATCTATGTCATACCTTTGTTTAAATCCTTTTGCCACCAATCTAGCTTTGTACCGGTCAATAGATCCATCTGCTCTTCGCTTGATCTTATATACCCACTTGCAATCAATTATGTCTTCCCATTTGGTGGTGGAACCAGGTTGCCAGGTCTTGTTTTGACTAATGCTTGCTGCTCAGCATTCATGGCAGCAACCCAGCAAGGATCTTGAGAGCATCATGAATACTGTTAGGTCATCTTGAGAGGAGGTTGCCAGCCCACACCAGCGAACAGTGCCATCTGTTATACTGCTTTGGCTTGGCAATTCCATGTTGTGATCGGGTGACCGGACGAACAACAAGAGATGGATCATTTTCCCTTTCAGTAGCTTGGCTTGCAGAAGCTGGACCTCCATGATCATGAGCCGCACTGGATCCATTACTCGGCATAGCAGATCCGTGCGACAGGACATCAGACCATGGCTGCTGCCCCCCTCGCTCGGATCGCCGTGTGCAGCCACAACAGTTCAGAAGACGAGTAATAAGCAGCCGGCGAGGTTGCAGAAGATCCAGCACAAGAAGGTGGAGTCCCTGCAGCCGGGGATCCCAACGCCGATCGGGCTGACGCGAGGGAGATCCGCTGTCATTCGCAGGAAGATCAGCACTGGGATCCGTGCTGTTGGCTCCACGGCGACGCATGAAATATGGATGACGGACGCTGGTTGGTCACCATTTCGCCACCGTTGCTGACAACTTTTGGTCTGGTAAGCTGCACAGGGTCCAACAACACTGGAGCCAGCATTAGCAGGGTTAGAAGAAATCTTATGTTGATCTAGTATTGACGCATCCCCAAACTGCATGGAAGGATTGAGGAGGACTTCGGGAATAATGCGAAGCTCGGCACGAAGACGTGCACCAGCATTAGGGTGGAGAGCAGCAAAGGGAAAAACAAATCATCAAAAACTACATCTCGAGATATTATACTCGTCCTCATTTGGATCGAGACATTTGAAACCCTTAGTGCATTGCTATAACCCAATGAAAACACAGCGTTTGGAACGAAATTCGAGTTTGCGTGTTTATAAGCCACGAGATTGGGCCAAACAGCACACCCAAAGGTGCGGAGGAACGTGTAATTCTGGTTCTTGACCATAGAGCCGATGAAGAGGTGGTAATCATCATGAATTACCTTGGAAGGTAGTCGATTTATCAAAAAAAACTGCGTTTGAAATGCTTCATCTCCAAACTTGAGAGGCATTGAGGCATGCGCAAGCAAGGTGATCCCCATCTCCACAATATGTCTGTGCTACGCTCGCGCTGCCCCATTTTGTTGATGTGTGTGTGGACATGAGACAAAGTGATGAATGCCCACACGTTTTGAAAAAGGAATTTAGTGACTGATATTCACCTCCCCAATCGGTTTGCATAGATTTAATTTTTCGGTCAAATGACGTTCAACTAGGTTCTGAAAATCATGAAAGCGCTGAAATACTTCAGACTTATGACGAATCAATAGATCCAAGTCAATTTGGAAAAATCATCAATGAAACTAACATAATAACTGAAACGACCAACTGATGCTGGAGCAGGACCCCAAACATCTGAAAACACAAGGTCCAAAGGACCGTCAGATATACTGTTTGATTGGGATATGGCAACTGATGACTTTTGCCTTGTTGGCACTTATCACAAACTTGTTTATTATTTTCATCTCGACTAAATGAAAGCTGATGACGACTAAGGACTCGACCAACAACGGAAGCAGATGGGTGGCCTAGCCAACTATGCCAGGTCGATGTAGAAGGCTTGGTGACTCCAAACGCATGTTTATTTGCTGTGGATCTACTTGCAAACGGCTTGATGGGATAGAGGCCTCCTTCAACCTTGCCTCTGAGAAGAGTTTCTTCGTCACCACCTCCTTTACAAAAAAATGATCAGGATGAAACTCGACAAAAACATTGTTGTCTCGAGTGAGACGATTAACAGAAACTAGATTTGCTAGCATCAGGGACATGAAGAAACATTGTGAAGATGAATTTATTATTGGTAGGGATTGTACAATACTATGACCAACATGTGAAATCTCCATACCTGAACCATTCGCAGTGTGGACTCGATCCCCGCCATGGTACCTGTCACGCACAGACAGTCTGTCGAGCTCGCTGGTTATATGATCAGTGGCCCTGAATCCATATACCAATTGGTGTCCACCCCATATCCTGAGGTAGCGGCAGAGGCAGACTTCTGTGGCGGCCCTGAAAATTTTTGATCAAATCGCTTGAAGCAGTTCAGTGCGGGATGGCCTTCACGGCCACAGACCTGACAGAGAAAACGCCCGCCTGGAAGGGGGCGCGGGTGACATGATGACGGCCACCCTTGTTGCATCCACCACCACGGGGGTGGGTGAAGCCCCCATGGCCACGGTTGTAGCCGCCGTTTGGAGTTGTTACCACCACTGCGTCCTCCTCTGGACGCCAGATTTGCCGAAGGAGATCCTCCATTGCGTAGCTCCAGTCGCTGCTCATGAGCGATTAGCTGGTGTGTAGAGTTCTCCTAACGAGATGGGCTCTACCCGAGCAGACACCGAGGTCACCACGGCATCAAAATCATCATTGAGGCCGGTGAGGATGTACGACACCATCTCGTCATCCTCGAGCCGACGGCCCGCCGACGCCATCTCATCTGCAAGGGCCTTCATATTCGAGTAATATTCAGCAATGGTAGATGTACCTTTGGATGCCGTCGCCAACGCCATTCGCGTACTGATCATCTGTGCACGTGATTGAGAGGCGAAGAACCTCTCGATGGCAGCCCATGCCTCAGCAGCCGTTGACGCTGAGGAGATCTGCTGCAGAATCTCACGCCCGCAGGAGACAAAAAGATAGCTCAAGAGCTGTTGATCTTTTGCCACCCACGCGGCATACTCCTTGTTCAAGATCGGCGCCGCCTTGTCATCTGCATCTGCTTCTTCTCCAGATACTTGCTTGGTGGGCGCAGCAGTAGGGCAGATGAAATCATGCACCTCTGCACCTCCGATCGCAGAGAGGACCTGGGCTTTCCAGAGAGGAAAGTTTGATCGGGCCAGCTTCTCACTTACGGGAAGAAACCCTAGGGCGAGATCACAGTGTTGGGCGGAGGCGGAGGAAGAGGTGGACATGGTGAAGTTTCCGTGAGGAATTAGGCTCTGATTACCATGTGAAAGTAGGTTAATGAGTTGCCTTATCTGGCCCTCGGTTCCATGTTAATATAGGCACGGGAAACAGCCTCCCGGCGGTGGCCTTTACAAGGTTGTTACAACAGGAGATATACACGAGAAGCTAGAATCTAGAATCTAATCTAACCAACTAGAATATGCATTTCAGACCTTTTAACAACAATGAGACCTAGTTGCAACAACCTCGGAGTCAGAGGAGCGGTTGCAACTAAAGATGCGTGTTCAAATTATTTTGGGTTATCGGGTCCATCCAAAAAATTAATCAATGATCTAGAATGACATTTCCATAGTTTGACAGGAGTGAAAAAATAAACTAGAATAACATTTGACCCATTGCATCCCTAGTTGCAACTCAGCCAATACTACATATGGTTCTAACCATGTGTACGTGACTCAGTTGCAAGCAACCGATCAGAAGTCTCGACTCGGTTGCAACCCTTCATTCTTATTGGTCATGTCATAGTTCCAAGTTTCCAACCCTTCTACTAGTCTATTGTATGGATAGGGACGCCACATTCTTCAATTCTGTATATATTATTGTACTACTGTATATTTTTTCCCTGAAAGCACATAATTAATTAGTATAATATATATATATATGTGTGTGACTACGCTATTTGGAGCGCTGCGCTCTATATAATATTTAGAGCGCATAGCATCAGCAACTCCGCAACCGTAAAACTATGGTGGCTTTTGGTCCACAGCCATTAAAGTGCACGGTAGACGCGCTAACACCAGCGATCCCTCCGCAACCATAACACTATGGTGGCTTTTGGTCCGCACCATAAAGTGCACGATAGACGCGCCAACACCAGCGATCCCTCCGCAACCATAAAAGAAAGGAGCAAGTTGACGATGCATCAGCGGGAGCGATTCCTCCGCAACCATAAAAGAAAGCCCACAACAGTAAAACTTTCTCACGTGCAGTCAGAGATGGTTTTTGTCGGTTATTGGCCTGACCGTAATTCCCGTTGCTGCCATATGAATCAACGGTGGCGGTGGTATCGTCCTTGTCGAGGTCACATGCAGAGTAACTTGTACGTAGGTGTGTGTTCATTTTTTTATTTACTTCATGGATTTTTTAGTGATTCATATGTAGCATAAAAATTATGTGTAAAATACACAAAATACTATGTATCATTAACATCATGTGATTGTTTTTTTTATGATTTTTCTCCATCTATGAGTTGCCAAAAAGTAATGCAAGTTAGCTCTTTTGAGCACATGTATATCATGCCTTTATATGCTTCCCTTGCATATTCAGACTTTTATACGCAAGCAGGTTTTTCTACCTCAATGAATCGTAAATATCTATAAAAGGAAGATCATGATTTGATTTGTCTCAATTAACCATAAATGTGTATAATTAAGGAAGCTAATGATTGTTTGTGATGGATGAAATATGCAATAAGTGTTGTAATAAATAATAAAAAATTCAAGATTATTTATTTATAAACTTAGGAAACTGAATTTAATATTATTCTACCCACTAGCTTATGGCCTTGCTGCAACCATCCACAACCGTAAAGATTTGGAACTTGTGCCTGAGACCGTAATTCTACTACTTGGCTGACGACCGAGCCAGGCGGCCGTTTTGTCCTTGTCGTCGGTGAGTTGTAAGAGTAATTACCTATAATTAAGAAATTGATTTGTTTCCTATAATTAAGGAATTTGTTTGTAAGAGTAATGTACCAGTAATAAATGAATTTAATTGTTTCTTTCTAAATATATCTTCTATTAGTAATTAAGTAGTAATAAATAAGTATTAACAAATCAAATAGTATTGACATAAATGGACTCTGAACGTTTTTGAACTACTAATATTTCTTTTTGAGAACTACTAGTAAAAGCAATCATTCTAGAAGCAAAACCGTAATACACGGATAGGAAACGAAATTTTGTAGTAGTAATTTGATGCTTTTACAATAACAATCAGTGGAGAAAATAACAAAACCAAATACTAATAATTCATCTTTGTAGCCGCAAATTTCATCATTATTTGGAGCCACAAATTCATCCAGTTCATCAATATCAATAAAACACACAAAAAAACACTTGCAAGACGTTGCATCATCTACAACTGCGGGGGCGATGAGCGATGTAGCGAGATGTCTCCTAACAAATCTGGCAAACAGAGAACACAAGGGCTGCCGTACAAACGCATTTGAATCTTGTTTTTCTCCACTTTCATCAACTGACCCTGGAACAAAGTATACTTGCTTGTACAACCGTAACAAAGAAAAAAAATCAAATATACATGAACAAAGAGATGCGTAGATTTTGAACAAGAATAGTCTTATCCAGGAACGATTCGATGCCGGGAGGATAGGTGCAAAATCAGCCACCAATTGCAAGATCCACGTCGCAGCAAGAAAGATCATCAAAACACATTAAGCAATCATACACATAGAGTTCCCCAAGAAGAAAAAAAGAAACGAAAAAGAAGAAAAAAAGCTGACAACTCGGCCATCGTGACACTCCTACATGCGCCGCCGCTTCTCATTTTTGGGATGAGCGTGAGGTGCCGACGAATCAGCCACATGCCCTTCCGGTGGACTGGATGCACAGCCGGAATGATGATGCACCGGTACTGGACGACGTCGCTCGTGTGGGGCATTCTGCACGACTACCGGGGACACACAGTTCGCATTGGGTAGACTGTGCTGTCGTCGGGGGACGCTGCTCACGCATGGCAGTCTGCGCTGCTGTCGAGGATGCTACTCGCGGCTCGCCGTCGTCAGGGTGGTTTACTGGGGATGCCGTCGGGGTGGAGGAAGCAGCGTGGTCGCATCGGGGAACACTGTCGGATCTAGTCGCCGCACACCAGGCCACCGTGGATCCAAGGCGCTTTGGTCTGCATGGAAGTCGCCGCGCCGCCGCACTGGTCCACCCCGCTGGAGAGAGAAGGGAAAGGGACAAATGAGAGAGAATTAGGGTTAGATAGATATTTATATACGAGCCAAAGTAGCCATTTACAGTTATAGTACTATACGTAGGATTTATTTACGATCACACCATTGTAGCTGTCGATGATAGCTGCTAGAGCCAGACTTTGGAATTTACGGTTGTGGGAATATTTGTATGGTTACGGGATTCGATTGGTTGTCCATGTTCTAAATAGTTATTTAGAACGCTATGATCTAAATAGCAGTCCTATATATATATATATATATATATATATTATATAATATATATATATTATATATATATAACATTCATTACGCTTTCTCTTGCTTGTAGTATATACATACCATACTTATGTATACCATACCAGACGGTATATGACTTTGACTAGGACTATACAGCATGAACATCAGCAGTTATAAAATAATATTTTTCTCTTACAAAAATCAGTCAAAACAATATTTTCCTCACACCCAATAAAAAACAGTAATTTTCACTCGTACAAATTATTAATAAACAGGCTCATAATATATAGCTCTATATACGTACGTATCCGTCAGTGTAATATCATTAATAATAAAGATGAATTAATTCCTAGCTATATCTAGTGGTATATATCTAGTTTTAATCTTTATAAATATAATCAGCTATCAATACACTAGTGATAATATAGAATTTTATCTATATGACTTGTATATATATACAGTAAAATATAAATACCGCGTGCGGTACGACTTGAGCTAGGCTGCGCGGCAGAACAGTATACGTACGTGCTCTTCATTCGCCGGTCATCAGTGAGAAAGAAAGAAAGGTCAATTGGCTCGTTAGATCGCATCTAGGAATAGTAGTAACGTATGGACACGACCGTACGTGCATGAAATGCGCGACGCGAATTCATATGGAGCGTAATACAATATACTGCTTGTTCGGTTCTAATTCTCACTTAGCGAGAAATCAAATATTTTTAATTTTATTAATCAAATATATATAAAGAATAATATTTATAATGCATAATTACTAATTATTAGATTATTAATTGTTAAATATAGTTTTATATAAACTTACTTACAGATATAAATGTTATTATTATCTTTAATAAAACATAGTCAAAGTTTTAAAAAAAATAATACATATTTCATAGTGACACGGAAAGCAATGAATATGCCGTATATAGAGCACATTAGAGAGAAGAAAACGTTGCAAATTTAGGTTAGTTTGATTTTATACTAAGGGGTTGTTTAGTTTGGGCTGTAAAATATTTTGGATGTCATATCGGATGTATTACAAGGTGCTACATGAGGTGTTCGGATATTAACAAAAAAATAAATTACAGAATCTGTTCGGATGAATTTTTAGGCCTAATTAATCTATCATTAGCACATGTGTTACTGTAACACTTTAGTGTCAAATCATGGACTAATTAGGCTCAAAAGATTCATCTTGCAAAATTACACGCAAACTGTGTAATTAGTTTTTAAGTCTATATTTAGTACTTCATACATGTGTCCAAAGATCTGATGTGACCGGACACCAGGGTGGTTTGTAAAGTTTTTGGGGGATCTAAACAAGACCTAAGTCAAAACTCATGTACTTTTGATCAAACTTTTAGAAAAAATATTATTTAATTTACTATTTTCCAAAATTAAATAGGCTCGTATGAACTCGGAAAATAAAGTGACCTATATATAATTTACAAGGAACGACACATAAAAGAACACAATAAAAGTAGAAAAACATAATTTTCCATACACTACCAAAATGATGGGGTTTTCCTAGTGCTCGAGTAGTAGTAGTAAGAACACTATCATCAGTCATATATATATATAGCACATGAAAATTCTCACTAGGAGGTATTTGGCAGAGAAAATCTCATACCAAATAATGAATGCTAAACCTCAATCACTAGGAGAAGCTGCAGATTTTTCTGAGGGAACCACACAATTCCATTAACCTTGTGACCCAGATAAATCGCTAGTCACCAGCACATAAATACAATCTGGTAGATTACCAGGACCAAACACTATGTCTCCCAGACATGATCTACCAAATCTAGCCACCTCTTGCACTACTCTATTACAAATGCGAGGAGTAAAAGAAACTTGGGCATCTAGAAAGATCTTATGCAAGCACTCTTTGAGCTCATATTGCTCAAACAATCACCATTATGACCTAACTCAATTGTTTCTGCAAAACATATGTTAGTCACAATAATCTTATATTATCATTAATCACCGTCACCGATGAAACCCATTAAGGATCTAGATGCGCGCTTTCAGTCCTCTTATAAAGCAACTTCAATAGAGATATAGTTTGCAAAATACTAGATCGGCAAATAATCCTCGATGTGCACTCATGAGGGGGATTCCTACTAACATTATTGTTTGACTAATTTTTGGTTAAAAAATATTGTACATTTTGACTTTTATCTATAGCTAATAAAACACGCCTTGCTTACATCAATGGTTTCGATCCCAGGGAGGACCGTGTTCTACGGTAAACTAGGTTAGTTTATGATAAACCTTGACAAGCTAAACTTTGCACATGTTAATGGGTTTGATTCTCAAAGTAAGACTAGACCAGCAACCGAACTCTATTTATTGGGTCATTCTCAATGTGCATTTAATAAACTATCACGTGTAGACATTTTTTATAACATGACACTAAGATATAAGAAATGAATTTTACCTCTAGTCGCAATAAGTCATAGAATTAAATGTCTACGAAACTATGTATCGAAGGTGGTCGTTTATTACATTTTACTTGATATGGCACTTTCAGAAACGACGTTACGAAACTCCACACCGAGACTAGCCGTAGTGTTACGCACCTAATGAATGATCTCTATCCGTCCCACAACTTTGCTACAATCTTAAGGCAAAATGACGTTCTCATCAGCGAGATCCACAACACGGCTTTCAAACAAAATCTAGGTCAGAATCAGATCCGACGACCCCCTCGTCTCCGGCAGCGAAGCTGCCCACGTCGTCGTCGACTCGTCGTCGTCGTCCGCCCCAGCTCAGCTCGCATGCATATATGAAGACGGGCACCCACACGCCATTAATAAGGAGCACCAAGAGGAAGCACACACGCAAGCCCAAAAAGCAGCAAAGCGCTCGATCTCCCTCCTTTGAATTCGCTTCGCGCCGCGCGTGTATTCTGCTTGTAGTATTACTATATAAACACCTGCTGCAGCAGCAGCATGGCTCTTCTCAATCCATCACGCAACGCCATAGCTGCAGCATCAGCTCTAGCAGAGCAACGACACCGCTAGCACGACGAGGTCCAGGGCCTCTCTTCTTCCCCCAGCTTGCCGGCTCCTTCTCCTCCTCCTCCTCGTCGCCGTCGTCGCTGGTCCGGTCTCGGAACAGAGGGAATAGGAATAAGAAGGCCGCCATAGGACGCGTGGTGTCGTCGTCGTCGGGAGCGCGGTCGGAGGCGCCGAGCAGCAGCAGTACTAGCGCCGCAGCATCGTCGGCCATGGCGGCGGCATCATCGGTGCGCGTGACGGCGGTGGCGACGATCAAGGTCACCGTCGGCGGGTCCTCAGCAGCCTGAGGCCGTCCAGGGCCATCGACGACGTCAAGGACCTCATCGGCAGGTCGCTCTACCTCGAGCTCGTCAGCTCCCAGCTCGACGCAAGTGAGAACACTGCTCTCTGTTATCTTGCTCTATTTCATCGCTCTCTAGCTAATACTCTAATCCTTTTTTTTCCTTGCATAAATTCCATTTGTTTCCATCTCGATATATCGGGTTGGAATGAAATTAAATAATGAAATCACGTGACGGCCAAACGTGAGCGAGAGCATACACACACGTACATGCACATGTAGTATTCTAGCTAGGCATGTTTGGATCACAGCTAGAGTATTATAATCTGGATTAATTATGGATAACAACAATCATCATGTTTGGATTTTAGGATTATGGTGAGCGACTATGCATGGTTGGTTAAAATGAGAAATTCTGATTGAGGGAAAATTGGACTTTTAGTACCCATACTTTCCTATAACCTTGTCTCACATGCATTACAAGATTATTGTAGTCAAGAATTTGATATTATAATATATAACCCATCATATAATCAATTCTGTTTGGATCAAGATTCGATTATATAATATGATTATTGTAATCACCTAGGTATCAAATAAACAGGGCATCTGTCTACTGTTCCTTTATACACAACTAACAATTAATAAACAGCCTAATTCGGAACTAATTATATAATGAATGTGTTAATTAGTTCTTTCAGTAGTATATATAGCTTCTAGAGAGAGTGTGCGTATGCATAAAACAATATTAATTGACGCTTTACAATTACATGGTACTACTACTAGCTAGTTTTTCACTAAAAAAAACTACTAGTACTAGCTAGTTGTACCTCCTCCTCGTCGTCCAGATAAGATCGAATAGAATTGACAAAACACATAGCCGCCGCATGTCGCTATTTTAGTAAGTACTGCATGCAACATGTCGATTTCACTTTGAAAAGTTTTGATGACAAAAGGGAAATTGATGAGGAAAAATAAGAGAACTACGCACTTGCTTTGATGAAAGTTACCGTGCATATTGCGTTAGCAAGTGCGTACTTTGAACGAGTCCACGTACTCTACTCCGTACGTACTTTTGAGCGTAGTTAGTCCATGTTCGAATAAAGTTTACCAAATAACAACGAAAATGTTATAGTGTCAAAACTCAAAATATTTTGCTAACTGAACAAGGCTATAGGTTTTTTATATGCACACGTGATATATGTGTGTGTATATGCATGATGTGTATCTTTAGGGGCACAAGGAAGTGATGTGGCGTGCATGCCTCGCTGTCAACCGAAACCTAAATTAAATTAGCGTTCAAATAATCGCCTGCCAGTGTGGTTGCGAAATACCAAAACAAAATACATATCAGCAGCTTTCCCACAAAAGTAATAAGCACGTGCTCCTGCATGCATGCTATATATATTTCAGTTTTCAATAATAATGATGATGTGCCTGCCAAACATTGCACGTACGTACGTCCCGGTAATTAAACCAACGGTACAAAGGATCAAATTTAGCTGCATGCTTTATTTCAACTGATTAATAATAGAATATGCAATAATTTCCCTTTTTGGTGCACTACACGCGTACTGCACAAAAGAAAAAAAAAACATATCAGGATCATCAGTTAGATCGATTTGAGAAGAGGTAAGTAGGTTAATTATGCAATCAAAGCTAACATTTCTAAATCACTGATTTTTAGAGAAAGTTCAAAACACCAATTCAACGACTAGTGGGAATCATTTTTTACAACAAACACATCACTTTTTCGAGTGTGGGCTAAAAGCAAAATTACCAATAACAATAACAACATTATGTTGTACATACATCATCATATTCATATGCGTAATCTGCTTGATGCAGCTGTATATTAGACTCTTTATCATCTGCTATATATATATTTTCGTGAAACAAGCTAGCAGTAGTAATTCATATTAACCGTTGCTTAATTCTTTGTCTTGGAAATGACGGAAGCAGAGACGGGGCAGGAGAAACCCAGGCTCCGGAGCTACGCCACAAGGTGGCGGACGACGACGTCGGCGTGGTGACCTACGAGGCCGACTTCGACGTGCCGCCGGCTTCGGCGAGGTCGGCGCCGTGCTGGTCACCAACGAGCACCGCTCGGAGATGTTCCTCGAGGACGTCAACCTCTACTCCTCGGCGGCGGCCGGCTCCGGCTCCGACTCCGACGCCGACGACGACGACGGTGGCCGCGGCGCGCCGCTCCTGACCATCCGGTGCAAGTCGTGGGTGGAGCCCAAGTCCGCCGACGCCCACGGGGACGGGAAGCGCGTCTTCTTCGCTAACAAGGTACAGCGATCTATCGGTCGTCGTCGTCCGGATTAATTACCACAACTGTGTGTACTTTACTCGTACTCCAACGACTAAATCACATGATCCAGCTTGACAAGCAAGAAGGTTCACAGCCATGAGAGAGACCATGTCAAACCACAAGAGAACACAACCACAATCTCGTTCAACTATAGACCGTCGTCATCTGCATCTCACAAGTCAAGCTTTCTGAATAGTGGCATGGTCTAGATCTCTCGCTCGTGTATTTTTTATCAATAAAGTTGGGACACGGGTATCCATTCGTTAAGAAAAAGACCGCTAGCTTAGCTATTTTCTAGGGTGGGACTGGTGGAGTATTAACCCGGGATCGAGGGGGGTCGATGCATGAAACTCACATTTATTAGTACAGCAATCTTATCTTAAATTCTAAAATGGTGACTAGGCAGTCTATTATATTAGGCAGGGTTTGATAACTAGTGTGGTATGTAACTTACGTAAGATTCCATCGTCAAGTTACAAAAACACATACTACTATATCATTTAGAAGATTTGATCGAAGCTCAATAAAAAAAAAACCAATAACTTTGAGATCATTCCATTTCTAAATAAAACTTGCACTCCCTCCATGTCAAAAAAAAAATAATGTTATGGTTTGCGATGGTCAAACTTTTCTAAATTTAACTAAATTTATATAAAGTATTAGTAATAATTATATTTTAAAATGATTTTATTATAAATATACATTTAGTTTTACTATATATCTAATAACATTAATTTGTTTCGTAAATAAATATTAATATATATTTTTATGCATCGTGGGAGTACGAGACAATCGATGTGCCAACTAGTTTTTCTTAGAGCAGGATAGGCCGTAGCTGAAAAACTTATGGTCCAAAACAACCAGCAATATAGTAGATGGGCCGACCGAGCCATAGACCACGGCCCAATGACATCGATGATTTTGCATTGTTGTTATATCAGCCCTGAAAATGATTTCCTCCACTGAAGACTGAACCGAAAATTTCTTGACGCGCGCAGCCTTACCTGCCGGGGCAGACGCCGCCGGGCTCCGGAGCTACCGGAAAAAGGACCTGGACCAGAAGCGCGGCGACGGGCGCGGCGAGAGGAAGCCCAGCGACCGCATCTACGACTACGACACGTACGACGACCTCGGCGACCCCGACAGCGACGCCAGCAAAGCGCGCCCCGTCCTCGGCGGCAGCGCGCAGTTCCCCTACCCGCGGCGGTGCCGCACGGGCCGGCCGATGTCGCCACGGACCCGAAGACGGAGACGAGGAAGGGCGACAACTACGTGCCCAGGGACGAGGCGTTCTCGGAGGTGAAGAACCTGCAGTTCTCAGTCACCACGCTCCAGTCGGTGCTCCACGCCGCCGTGCCGGCCGTGCAGTCCACGCTCATCGACCCCGACCTCGCCTTCCCGTCTTCTTCGTCATCGACAAGCTGTTCGAGGATGGCGTCGCGCTGCCCAAGGCCGACCAGCTGGGCTTCCTCCGCACCGCCGTGCCGCGCCTGCTCCAGATCCTCCGCGACGGCCCCGCGACAAGGCCTCCTCTTCGACACGCCCGCCAATGTCCAGAGTACGCATACATCGATCATCTCGCCGCCGCTCCAGCCTTCTTCGATTCATTCATTCATATCTAAAATTCAGCAATTCACATTCGTTTGCAACAATATGAAAAATTCAAATTCACCGTCACCAACTGCTTTTGGAATGGATATTGCAGAGGACAAGTTTGGATGGCTGAGGGACGAGGAGTTCGCGAGGGAGACGCTTGCGGGATGAACCCGTACGCGATCGAGCTCGTCAGGGAGTTCCCTCTGAAGAGCAAGCTGGACCCGGCGGTGTACGGGCCGGCGGAGTCGGCGATCACGGCGGAGGTGCTGGAGCGGCAGATGGGGCGGGCGATGACGGTGGCGGAGGCGGTGGCGCGGAAGCGGCTCTTCATGCTCGACTACCACGACCTGTTCCTGCCGTACGTGCACAGGATCCGCGCCCAGCCCAACACCACCATGTACGGCTCGCGCACCGTCTTCTCCTCTGCGACGACGGCACGCTGCGGCTGCTGGCCATCGAGCTGACGCGCCCGGCGTCGCCGGCGCAGCCGCAGTGGCGCCGCGTCTTCACCCCGTCCACGGACACCACCGAGTCGTGGCTGTGGCGGATGGCCAAGTCGCACGTGCGCGCGCACGACTCGGGCTTCCACGAGCTCGTCTCCCACTGGCTGCGCACCGCACTGCGCCGTGAGCCCTACATCATCGCGGCCAACCGGCAGCTGAGCGAGCTGCACCCGGTGTACCAGCTGCTGCACCCGCACTTCCGCTACACCATGCGCATCAACGCGCTGGCGCGGTCGGCGCTCATCAACGCCGGCGGCATCATCGAGCTCTCCTTCTCGCCGCAGAGGTACGCCATGGAGCTCAGCTCCGCCGCGTACGACAGGCTCTGGCGCTTCGACACGGAGGCGCTCCCCGCCGACCTCGTCCGCAGGGGGATGGCCGTGGAGGACCCCGGCGCGGAGCACGGCTCAGGCTCACGGTCCCGGACTACCCGTTCGCCAACGACGGCCTGCTCGTCTGGGACGCCATCAGGGGCGGGGTGACGGCGTACGTCGCCCGGTTCTACCCGGACGCCGGCACCTCGCCGCCGACGCGGAGCTGCAGGCGTTCTGGACGGACGTGCGCACCGTGGGCCACGGCGACAAGAAGGACGCGCCCGGGTGGCCGGCGCTGGACTCGCCGGCGAGCCTGGCGCACGCGCTCACCACCATCATCTGGGTCGCGTCGGCGCACCACGCCGCCGTCAACTTCGGGCAGTACGACTTCGCCGGCTACTTCCCCAACCGGCCGTCCATCGCGCGCACCAACATGCCCGTCGAGGAGCCCGTCGACGCCGCCGCGCTCGCGGCGTTCCTGGACAACCCGGACCAGGCGCTCCGCGAGTGCTTCCCGTCGCAGGGCAGGCGACGCTGGTGATGGCCGTGCTGGACCTGCTGTCCACGCACTCCCCCGACGAGGAGTACCTCGGCGGGATGGAGACCGCTCCGTGGAACGACGGACGCCACGGTGCAGGCGGCGTACGGCGAGTTCAACGCGCGGCTCAAGAGATCGAGGGCATCATCGACGGGAGGAACAAGGACCGGACGCTCAAGGAACCGGTGCGGCGCTGGCATCGTGCCGTACTCATGAAGCCTCTCTCATGAGCCCCTCCCCGGTGTCACAGGGATGGGCATCCCTAACAGCACGTCCATCTGATGGAATTCATTCAACGCCATTAACTAATCATTGTAATTGTAATACTGTTGTGCAGATTTCACTTCTCGGTGCTATGTGTGTATTTATTTATTTATCCTCTCTGTTTGTTTTTACATTTCTACTAGTATAAAGTGAAGCATTCGTCTTTTAAACGTTTGTTACTACTGTCTACTGCTTATGTGATGCCGTCCCTCTGCTGTACCACTAAAGCCTTTCGTTTGTACACCAAACCAAGAGGGTTAGAGGTATTAAATCTCTCTCGGTTTATTTGGCTGCACCACAAATACATCTCAATTCACGTGGTTTGAGAGAGATTGTGGCTGCACATAAAACACACTTAATCCTTCCGATCCACGTGGATTGATGTTAGATGGGAGATATTGAAGGGTAGATAGAGGTGAATTTTGATTTATAGGAAATTGAATCTCTCTCAATCTCCATGGATTCGGGATCAAATGAACAAGCCCTCAATTACCTCCAACCTCCTTCGGTTAGGCATAGAAACAAACAAGGACATGCATGAAAGAAACTTTTTCCCATGTGGCTAGTAGACCTGAGCATTTCGGTCAGGTCCGGGGAGAGATTATGGGGAGAGATCGGCGAAGCCATGACATAGAAATTGAGAAGGTATGGCTGAATCGAAATCAAGGAAGTGATCTGGGTGTGTCGCTAAGTCCCTGATGAAAGTTACTACGGTCCTACAGAACTGGAGCCGGGCAATTTTTGGAAATGTGCGTAGGAAAACAAAAATTGAGGACCTGCGGCAACAGCCAGAGCTCTAGAGGGTGCGGATCCTATGCAGACACGGAACCGAGAGTGGATTCTGCTGGTCAAAAGAGACTGTATGAGCTTTTAAGTTTTATAATAGGGAGGAAATGTCATGGCCGTAGGAAAGTGATAGAAATACAAACTGTTTCATAGGAAGGCGGTCTAGAGAGCAAAGAAAAATACCATTAGAAAGCTGAAGAAAGACGATGATAGTTGGACATCTGATGGAGCAGAGATGCGAGGTATGGCTCCTGATTATTTTAAAAATCACTTTACCTGTGATGACGCTGTGAATCCAGCAGGTGTCGTAGGTTATTTGAGGAATGCATATCTCCAGAAATTTAGAAATTTAGTAAGGTTAAGAGGGAGTGCAACAACCCATCTAGCTAGGTGGAGTGTGCATATTGCCACTCGGAGGAGACAAGCACCTGCGTGTGCCGTTGATCTCCTAAACGATGATTGTAACCTCTCGCCTGGTTAATATATGCCCTTTTTACCCCGCAAAAACACACACATCAAGCTCTGTGAAACCACCTCCACTACTGTTGTCTTCCTTGTGACTGACTTCTTCATTAGAACACCATCACTCCTACCTCTACCCACATCTACTCCATCACTAGCAATTGATAACATCGCCATCACTCCGCCATATTGCCACATCCTCCTCTCCACCCTATTTGAACCCTTTCGCCCATGAATGAGTCAGTTCACCTTCGAGTAGAGATGTTGTCCATGACCTGCAAATAAGTCTAATTTATACGAGTTACTGTAGTAATCTATAAGAATTAAGTCTATTTCTAGTTCACAGATATAAACCTACTTTATATCTCTATAACCTTAAGACTTATCGTGGTCCGCGCCTTTCTGTAGCTTGATGGGATGCGAACATGAGAGTCCAAACTCCAAAGCCCAAACCCTAAGGCTCGAGCGCCACTCACCATAGACCATCACTATCTCCACTACGTGCTTGAGGTCGGGAAGACAAGATATAGTTTAGAAGAGCCAATCATAAAGCCGTTGTAGACTACGACGCGGAGCAGTGTTATCTCAGCATCATAGGTCACAACGCCGACCCTCGGATCCAAAGACATGATTTTCACACTCAAGTGTGTAACGTGATTTTTTGGATAGAAAAGGATTAAAATAAAAATGGTCAGCAGGTACACTCGGTGTGATCCAAAGGACGAATAGACTAAAGCCCGGCCCATTACTCCGTGACACCGACTTGACCAAAGCCCGCGCTGCTCGTCGGCGTCCAACCGCCGCACCACACGGTTTCCACACGGCCCGTCTACCTCCGCTCCGACCCCGAATCACTGACGCGCGGCGCGCGCCATGGAGCCGGACGCCGACGAGGACTACATGGGCGACCTCTCTCGCTCCTCCCGCCGAGTCCGTCCTCCTCCTCCCCACCGAAGAACCTTGGGCGCCGGAAGCAGCCACCCACGCAGCCGCAGCCGCAGGCGCGGGCGAAGCGCGGAAGGGTGTGCCGTGGCAGGAGCGGCGGCGGCAGGAGCGCGAGCGGGAAGCAGCGGGAGGAGGACGCCCGCACGATGGCCGGGCTCGCGGAAAGCCATCCCGGAGAGCAACGTAGGGTTCAGGATGTTGAAGCGGATGGGGTACGATCCCGAGTCCCGCGCCGCCGCCGCCGAGCCGGTCGGCATCGAGATCCGCCGCTCGCGGGCGGGGCTCGGGGCGGAGGAGCCTGCGTGACTCTGGCGACGGCGGTGGCGCCGGTGGAGAAGTCGGGGAGGCTGTGGAGCTGGAGCGGAAGCAGCAGGAGCAGATGGCGGTAGAGCTAAGGGCGCGGAAGAGCACTCAGTGGAAGGGCCGGAGGGTGGTTTGGGACTACCGCAAGGCCGAGAAGGTGCTCGCGCAGCTGGAGAAACGGGAGGTGGAGCCACCGGCATCGGAGGGGGAGGAGAAGGATAAAGGGGCAGAGGAGGAAGGGAGGGTGATCACTGAAGAGGTAGTCGATTTTACTCTTTTTCTTGTTATGTGTTGGTCACATTGTTTAGGATCACAGGCCCAATGTGAGTGATTGAGCTATGCATTAGGATTTACAAAACTCGAACTTAGTGAAGTCTGTAGAATCTTGATGGGATTCCAGGAATGTAGTAAAGTTAACACAAACCTGATCATGGTAATAATCAGGCATATGACTCGTCAAGCCTGTGTTTTGGACACAAAAGTTAACTTTTTTTTTTGCTTCAAGAAGATTAAACATAAATGCTTACGGGCGCCTGATAATAGTAAGCCTGCTTTTTATACCCATATCGTGTGAAGAAGTGAGGAGAAGCATGGGTATGGATTATGAATTCTAAACTGTACTAACTTTGCTGGTGCTACAAAGAGGAAGAGATTAACATACCATGTTTTACCTTGCAGGATTTGCAGAACATACTGTCTAAGTTGCGTGATCAGTACCAGTATTGCTTTATTGTGGATGCAAGGTGAGCATTGTTCGGGAAAACTCAATAAACTTTTGTTTATACGACATCTTCCATACCTTTTAAACCGGGTGTGTTTTTTCCTCCTTTTTCAGTATGAATCACCAGAAGCGCTGGCAAAGGAATGCCTGGCCCTGATGAGGATGACCATTGATTTGTTGTGTGAAGGTGACAAAGAACTTGTCTTTGATACAGCAGGTGATGGTTCTATACTCGCTGCAATGATGTTCGGTCATGATTGAAGTACTTCATTAGATCCCAATACATTGGAGCATCACAAGCTTTGTGCTATGTCCTTATCATATAGACACAATATGCACTAGAATAGCTTCTTTTTTTGGCTGTATTGGCTACTTTTATACTTCTACTAGTTAAAATATTCTACCTATTTTATATTGGGTGATGAGACCTTAAGTTGTCACAAAAAAGAATTGTTGCCCTGAAAGTGCTGGAAGGATATCCTCTAGAGTTATGCCATGCAAGTCACTATTAACTGCTACATGTGCAATGTCTCAATGTTTTTTTTTCTCGAGTAAAATGGGCGAGCTGCATGTCATTTTTAAGAGAGGAAAAAGAGTACAAAGGAAGATGCTAATTGGCTAAAGTAGCAACCCATCTAGCAAAGAGGTTATAAAAGGGTTGGGAGAATGTTTTCCCCAATTGTTACTACAAAGCACAGCATCTATGGACTCTGATCATTGCCCTCTATCTTGGGGCTGGTTGATCTGCAGCCTGTAGGGTAGGTTTCATTTGAGTCCTCCTGGCCTAAATTTGAGGGCTTTCAGGAGATAGTCTCAGAAGCTTGGAACATGGTGGAGGTGCGTGTTTGTCCTCTAGAAATTCTGCCAGTGAAATTCATGTCCCTTGCCAGAGCATTACAGAGCTGGGTCAGAAGAAATCTGGTCACATCAATACACAACTCGCACTAGCCAAGGAATTATGCACCAATTTGAGATCGCGCAGGACAGCCAGCTCTTTATCTGATAGTGAGGTGTGGTTGCTGAACTCTTTGAAGAAAACATTCCCTGCAGCGAACAATGGCTCGGGTTAGATCAAGAATCGGCTGGCTGAAGGACGGTGATGCTAACACAGCCCTCTTTCACACTCATGCGCGCCAAGAAGAGGAAATTTTCATATCAAAATTAATTTCTGAAGATCAAGTGTCACTAGTCATGAAGACAAAGCTACTGAAATTTACATGTTCTATGACAAACTCCTGGGTACGTATGAGCGGAGAGAAACCTCTATCACTTAGATAATTTGGAGCTTCAGCAACACGATCTATCCGATCTTGAGTTGCCCTTGGTGAAGAGGAAGTGTGGAACACTATCAAACAGCTCCCCTCATTAACAACACCAGGACCCGATGGTTATACTGGCCGATTTTATAAAACATGTTGGTCCATCATCAAGTCAGATCTGATGGCAGCGCTTGCAGCAGTACATGGTGGAATTTTAGGAATTTGTGACTCCCCAACACAGCCCTGGTGACTCTTTTGCCTAAGAAAGAGGATGCGGTGCTGGTCAAGGATTTTCGGCCTATTAGCCTCATTCCAGCTTTGCCAAACTGGTTACTAAATTAATTGCTAATTGTTTGGCTAGCAAACTTGGGGATATGGTGTCCGCTAATCAGAGTGCGTTTTTAAGGGCCATTGTATTCATGACAACTTCATCCTTGTCCAACAGACGGCTAAATTCCTAAATCAGCAGAAGCAGCCCCGGATACTCTTGAAGCTGGACATATAGAAGGCCTTTGACTCGGTGTCATGGTCTTTTTTTTGGAGATCCTACAAAGAAGGGGCTTTGCCCTAAATGCGGAGAGTTGATTTGCGGTATTCTTGGTTCCTCATCTATCCGGATACTCCTTAACAGCATCCCAGGAGATGTGCTTGACGTGGGCTGAGGCAAGGTGACCCCTTATCACCTATGCTCTTATATTGATCATGGACGTTCTAAACTGCATGGTAGAAAAGGCCAGCAACGAGGGTCTATTACAACGCTGGCTACCCAGAATATTCATCACTGTGTATCTCTATATGCGGATGATGTTGTGTTGTTCCTTTGCCCGGTTGCCTCAGATCTGCATATGGTTGAAGACATACGACATCTCTTTGGGTCAGCTACAGGGCTCAGGACAAACAGAAAAAAGCAGTGCATTGCCGATTCAGTGCTCTGAAGATTATATGGCAGTGGTACAGGCACACCTCCCTTGTGAGGATCTGGTACAGACATCCAGGGCCATCATTCGGTCGCAGTCCTTTCTGATTTTTTTGGATATTCTGGAACTAATGCAAGAGGTGAATCTGCAACCGGATGTTGATGATATTCATAAATGGTGGTTTTGACATCTCGGGTCAGTTTTCAACCAAATCAGCTTTGCAGCTTTCTTCAATGGGTCCACCTACTTTGAGCAGAGCAATTTGATATGGGGAACTTGGGCTCCGAGAAAGTGCAAATTTTTCCTATGGCTGGTTGCTCATAACCGGCGCTGGACCGCGGACTGACTCGCACGTCAAGGCCTTTCTCATCCAGAACACTGTCCTCTTTGTGAGCAAGAGAGGACGAAACAATCAGTCACCTTCTAACAGCATGTGTGTTTGCCCAGCAGTTTTGGCATAGGGTGGGTCTTCAAGAACTCACTCCTACACTGGACAATGTGATTTTTACTCTTGGTGGCAGCAGGGATGCTATAGAATTAGCACAGTTACACACGTGGTTTCAGTACCTGGTTGTGTTGGGAGCATGGACATTTGGAAGGCAAGGAAACAATGCCGTGTTCAATAGGGTCGCTCCAAGGGTGGACAGAGCCCTCTTACTTGCCCAGGAGGAAGCTGACCTCTTGATGCTTGCAGGTGCAAAGGACCTAAGTGGCATTGGTCGCTTCCGGACTTCCTGGATAGGCTGACGACTGGGTACCCCGCTGGTCCTAGTGTGTGGGCACATCAAGAGTGTTTTGGTGCGTGTGTGCGTGCACCTTGAGTTTGTGTTTGTGTGCGTGAGTTGTATGGCTATTTTGGCCTTTCTTTTCTTCTACTAATGCAATGATATGTAGCTCTCCTGCATATCCGAGAGAAAAAAAGGGTCACAATACAAGGTCTTCCAAGTCTCCTGCCATAACGTGTCGATTCGTATATAGCTCGGTGTGAAGGGCATCTGGGGAACGCACGTCCAACACATGCTGTTTCGCAGGCTTTTGACATCTCCTTGTGGATATGCAGCTTATACATGGAACCGAACGGGCCAAAACAATCAGAAAACGCCATCCACTACATGGGCACATGGATGCAGTGTACTCTATGAATCGATTGCTATTAGTGCGTCTAAATCTAAACCTTTTAAATCTTTTTGTGATGCTATTTGTATCCTGAAGTCTTTGAAGATCGTTATATCAACTCGATGTATTAATAAAGCTTCCCATAATTGAAAAAGAAAGAAAGCACCATTCACCACCTGAATACCAATTAAGAGTCAGGTGTGAGCGACCTAAGGAGGAGTTCATTGAGTGTGGAAGCACCAGCCAAGCAGTGGCGGAGCTTAAGCTAGCCAAAGGGGCCATGGCTCCTCCTCATCCTCTGCACTTTATATAGAAGCACTTGAGTTTAGGGAGCAAATTAAAAACAAACGAAGAATTTACATAGCTTGGCCCCTCCTATATTTGTTAACAAGCTCCGTCATTGCAGCCAAGCACCACAAACTGCATTCTTTGACTAGGTTTACAACAGAGTGTTGAATAATTGTTGTGGTTCCATCAACATGCAGGTGTTTCAGTGCTTCTAGACTTCCCAAGTCACTAGGATGATTAGGCTATTGAACCGTTTCATATTTCCTTAGGGACATTTCTGCTGGTGCTGCCCACCAGCTGAGAAGCTTGTTGCACTGATAAATATCTCATATGAAAAGTGAAGTGTATTTGTTCTTTGTCAGTCTGGAAAGAATGGGAATGGGATGGAAAGCCGCAAGGAGTCTGCATATGATATGATATGCAGCAAAACTGAAGTGAAGCGACATCTTCAGAAGTACCTCATCACGGCACCAAAGCATTTCAGAGCCAGAAGAGAATAGTTGCCAGTGGTGAACAAGGAAACTGTGATTTTGACCTGTGATAAGCGGATGACACTTTTGTATCTGCTTTCCAACTGAGTGAGAGAGAGGGGGGGCCATATTTGCGGACATTTGCTCGATTTTGTGTCGGAAAAGTCGAAGTCTATTTATGAAACTTCCACTGTGGCGATGCTGGAATGGAATATTGTACATTGCTGTCAGATTCAGTTGTGTGTCGTCTAAGGATCCATCATTGCTGAAGAAATGCTGCCTGGAAAGAGCCATGATCACTGTTGCCATCACAAAAGGTACCATAATACCATATGACTGCAGCATTATTTAGCATGAGGCTGGTTCTTATTTCCTATTGTTCCTAACTTCATCATTGTACTATTTGGACCCTGCCTAAGGCAATTCCGTTGGCCTTCTATGATGTAGGTTTCTCATCTGTTGCTCTTTGAATTAGACAGTTCTCCAACAGCAACATTTTCAACTAGTATAGCACATACAAACCAGTATTTGGAAATAAAAGGGAAGGAATGCTGTGAAAAAATAGTGATTGGACATAAAAGGAGATACATGCATCATATTTTCCAAGATATTCTCTTTTGTGCAATTGCAAGTCTGATGCTTATGTAGATAATAAAACAGTTACACTAATAGCTAGATTTCAGCCTCATGGATGTTTGCAGCTATTGCTTGCTGTTCATGTGCTTTTATTCTTTGTAGTTGGTTAGGTGGTGGTTTGAGTAGCACTCCTTAGATCCTTAGGTCTTGAGTTTGACTCTTTATGGGAGCACATTTTCATATTAGGGTTAAAAAAAATCTCGTCTTTCCACACCAAAGCATAGGTCGGTTCGCAGGTTTTGTCCCCAGAGCTATCTTGCCCCAACCGAGTTTTTATTATTTTTTATTTGGCTATAAGTAGTTTTATATTCTTTTGTGGTCAATGGTTTGCATACCTGAACATTGTTCCTAAGGGGCTGTTGTGTGAGAGAGAATTAGGGAAGAGATTGTGTATTAGATGGTAAGGGTACAGGTACGTGGCAAGGGTCACAGGGTTATAGAAACACCAATCATGTGATCCTTGCCTAATCTACCATCTAGACAATCAGGGCAGTCCAGCCTCCATGGGCTTGGACGCCAGGCCCAAGGCCTCTATTAGGCACATAATCTAACACTCCCCCTCAGTCGCAGCGTCAACCACTTTGCACGTTCAGACTGGACCGGAACTCCGTGAACACTGAGGAGGGTAGCCCTTTGGTGAAGATATCTGCGTATGGGACGAAGTGGGGACATGCAGCACTCTAAGGTCACCAATAGCCACCCGCTCGGACGAAGTGAAGATCGATCTCAATGTGCTTTGTTCGCTGATGTTGGACTGGATTGGAGGTCATGTAGACTGCACTGATGTTGTCGCAATACACCAATGTAGCGCGCCTAAGAGGGCTTGTGAAGCTCCTGAAGCAGCTGACGTAGCCAGTGGCCTCTGCAACTCCGTTTGCCACTGCTCGATACTCAGCTTCGGCACTTGATCTTGAAACAGTGTTCTGACGCTTGGAGGACCAGGAGACAAGGTTGTCGCCAAGGAAAACAGCATAGCCCGAGGTGGATCTGCGGGTGTCCGGACAACCGGCCCAGTCAGCATCAGTGTAGACCACAAGATCAGACGACGAGGATGGCCGCAGCAAGAGACCAAGGTGGAGGGTGCCTCGGACATAGCGAGGATCCGCTTCAAGCTGCAAGATGAGGCTCCCAAGGATCATGCATGTGCAGGCAGACTGCCTGAACTGCATATGCAATGTGGCCGAGTGAATGTCAGGTACTGAAGAGCTCCAGCAAGGCTGCGAAAGTCTCTAGCATCAGACACTAGGGCCCCCTCAGTTGCAGCAGCCTTTGGATTGTGTCAACTGGAGTGGAGCATAGCTTGCACTTGTCATCCCTGCACGGTCCAGAATGTCCAACATATACTGTCGCTGTGATAAAGGAGGCCATTGCCACTGCACTGAACCTGCATACCGAGGAAGTGGTGCAGTTCGCCAAGATCTTTCATGGCGAATTCTCGCTGAAGAGCGGAGATAATCCGTCGGAGGAGACCTGGCGAGGAAGCGGTGAGGACAATGTCATCCACATAGAGCAATAGATAAGCTGTGTCTGACCCACGCTGGTAGATGAACAGGGAGGTATCTGACTTAGCTTCAACAAAACCAATGGATAGCAGGAAGGAGGCCATCCGGCTGTACCATGCGCGAGGGGCCTGTTTCAGACCATAGAGAGACTTCTTCAGCAGGCGACGAGTCTGGGCGGGTGGTGTCTTCGAACCCGGACGGTTGCTGGCAGAACACAGTCTCGGACAGGGCGCCATGCAGAAAGGCGTTCTTCACATCAAGCTGGTGTATGGCAGCAGCAGCGGGAGAGTGCCAGGGAGAGCACTGTACGGACAGTAGCAGGCTTCACACGGCACTGAAAGTCTCATCGAAGTCAATTCCAGGCCGCTGAGTGAAGCCACGGAGGACCCAACGTGCCTTGTACCTTTCTAGGGAGCCATCGGACTGGAACTTGTGCTTGAAAATCCACTTGCTAGTGACCACATTGGCGCCAGGAGGGCGAGGTACAAGGTCCCAAGTGTGATTTTGCAGCAGAGCACTGTGTTCCTCCTCCATAGCCGTCGCCAATTGGGGTCAGCGAGGGCGCTACGGAAGGTCTTCGGCACTGGAGAGAGTGAGGCAGTGTGGAAGGCAGCAGGCATCCGGAATCCACGCTGGCGCGTGTAGCCATGGCGTGCTGGTGCCACAGGAGACACAACAACGGCGCCCTTCGGTAGTGGTCACTACTGGAAATGGGTGCTTTGCCGAGTGCCTCTAGCACTCGGCAAAGGCCATCTTGCCCTCGGCGAAGCTTATGCCGAGGGCAGCTCTCGGCAAAGAGCTCTCGGCAAAAAACCTCACGGCAAAGGAGCCTTTGCCGAGGGCCATTATCGGGCTCTCGGCAAACCTTTTACCGAGGGCCCGATTGGCTCTCGACATAGAAAAGTGGTCGTTAACGGCTGTCCCTATTGACGGTAGGTTTGCCGAGGGCTAAGCCAGCTCTCGGCAAAGGTGTTACGTGTGCCGAGAGCCGGGCCCTCGGCAAAGCGATAATTTTTTTTATTATTGTTTTTCTGTGCCGAGGGTTATCCGGGGTCAGCTCTCGGCAAAGAAATTTCGAATATTTTTTTTGGAACCTCTTCGCCGAGGGCTATCTTAGCGGCGCTCGGCAAACCTCGGACTTTGCCGAGGGCTATGACCAAGCCCTCGGCAAAGCCTTGGAAATTACGTTCTGTCTCCCCAGCTTTGCGAGGGCTATGGCCAAAAACCCTCGGCAAAGGGCCTCTTTGTCGAGAGCAACCCTCGGCAAAGCTGGGTAAATTTGATTTTTTGTTTTCCAGTTCTGTTTTTCCTTTTCTCCGACAATATCACACAGATATAATCACATTCATCACATATCACACTTCACGTCATAGAACATATATATATATATCACATCACATAGTTCAATAACATATATGTCATCAAATCACATAGTTCCATCACATAGTTCAACAACATGAGACTTCAGACACACGAGGAGATCTACTACACCCCCGGCCAACCGGGCCACCCCTGAGAACTGTCGCCTGCTTGACTCCCGGTCGGGTTCATCCAGGAGCGTGGCGGTTGTTCGAACCTTCTGACGGAGGAGGCTGCAAAAGGTCATGTTAGACAAGAAAATGAAATAAATGAAACACTGAAGTATTGATACTCACAGGAGCACTCCGGGGTCCAGAGGCGGCGGTGGAGGAGCCATGAGCGTCTGAGGCACGGCCATGCCCTGGGAGGCCATGAAGGCGATGAGGTCCGCCATCTGCTTTGCTTGAGCCTCCATCTGGGCCGACATCTGTGACCGCATCTGGTCTCAGACACCTGGCGCTCCTGCCTTTCTATTTCCAGGCGGGCCTACGATAATACAAAGTGAATGTTAGAACAATGCAAACATTTAAAGATCAATGTACGATGAGTTAAATAGAAATAACCTCGAGCTCGGCGACCCGCGACTGCGCAGGCGACGGGCGTGGGCGTATGGGACGCTCCCGCTCGTGCTCTGTGCTCGGAGCTGGGACAGAGTGGGAGTGGAGGCCGTGTCGATGACGCCGTCGCCAAGCCAGAACCGCCCATGCTTTTCCCTCCTCCAATCCTCATGACGATGCTCCCGTCCAGGTCCGCGGTGGCGGGATCAAAGTCGTCCCCATGGACCGCCCTTGCCGCCTCTGAGTAGTCAGTGAGGTGGGAGTGGACGCTGTAGTTGGTGTACGCGTCGGCGGGATCGTCGGGTTGTAGAGGTCTCGCTGCCGTGGCCTTGCCCTTGTGGGACATGGCGTATGCCGCCACCGTGCCGCAAGGCTGGCCACCGTGTGCCTCCGACTGCGAGGAAGACAACAAGATGATTAGCAATCAGGCAACATTTGATCGAGAAATTGATAAAGTCTTTCACGTACCCAAGCTTGTGCGTACTCGGCGAGGTTGCGGTTGCCCTGGTGGTGTGGTACACCTGGCATCTGCAGACGCGCCTCCCGGGCCTCGGCGTGGTGGGCGCCCATCTTCAGAGAGCCACCGGTCCACGATCATCTCCCAGCACTCGGGAAACGACTGGCACCATTGGGGGATCATCTGCACATCATCAAGTATTTCACGTCTAAGCGTTAGATGAAAAGTACCAAAAGCTTAATCTCAAAAGAAAACACTTACCTGCAAGAACTGCGCCCGGCCCAGCGTCATGCCTCTCGCCTGGGCCTTCGTCACCCTCGTGGCCAGGACCGTGGGCGTTGTAGGTGATGATGGCCTGCAGTCTCGCCTCGTAGATCATGTCGGTGACGAGCTTCCTACAGGCCCGGGTAGCCGTCACCTCCGCCACTGCCTCCTTCCCCGGCTCGCACTTGAAGTAGTTCTGCATACAGACACAATACGAGGCGAGACAGTAATTAAAGAGAAAATATGATGAATTTGATATTGTTTGACGAAGACTTACCCACAGCTCCGCTCTAACCCGCGCCGCCTTGTTGGGGAAGTCTGGGTCTGGGGCGACGCGTTGTAGTGGTCAAAGGTGTAGGCCGGCTCGTGCTCCCGGCATACTGTACTATGCGGGGTAGTGCTCGCGGCACAGGAGACCCAGGACGCCGTTGGGTTTGCGGCCTTTAGGCCCCACAAAGTCCCATCCCCTGCACAAGTGATTAAAAAAGATTATTAGCTTCTATTTCTATTTTGAGTCTCATCGTACGAACAGGTAGTTAGAACATGTACTTTGTCCGATGGGTGTGATCACTGGGCGTCGGGCACGTGCCGGCAACGCCGGGAGGCTGGCGGGACCTCTCAAGTAGGGCGTGGACACCCCTGAGGCACCCGAACACCCGTCCGCCTCGTCCTCCTCCTCTGCCTCCTCGGCCAATGGTGCCTCCTCCTGCCGCTGGGCCTCGGGCGTGGCCGGCACCTCCTCCTCCTCCTCCTCCTGTGGAGACGGCTCCCTCCGGCGGCGGCCACTCCTCGTAGCTGGCGAAAGAAATAGCTCAACTCTGCCAGGACAACCCACATAGGCTTAGGAAGATAGCCTCGAACCATCGCCGGAAGAAGCCATTCGATCCATACGTGGAAGTCATGACTCTTCATCCCTAGGACTCGTAGAGTAGATAAGTTGACTCCTCTCGTTAGATTCGCTGCATATCCATCAGGGAATGTCAATGTCTGGATCCACTGAAGTATTTCTTTCCTTTGTGGCCTGCCCAAGACGAAATCGACCTTGGGCCGTGTCCATCTCCTGTCGGGCTGAGGAGGCAACATCTCTTGCTTTGGTCTATCGCACAACAGTGCCAGGTCTAGTCTAGCCTTAGGGTTGTCCTTAGACTTTTCAGTGTCCATGAGTGTTCCCCAAAGCGACTCAGCGATGTTCTTTTCAGTGTGCATTACATCAATGTTATGTGGCAGAAGAAGATCGTCATAATAAGGGAGTCTTTCCAAGCCTGACTTATGAGTCCACATATGCTCCTGACCATACCCCGCAAAACGACCGTCTGTTTCGTTGAACTGGAGAGCATCTATCTGAGCATGAACCTCGGCACCGGTCGCATCCGAGGTGGAGGATCTCTCACGACGACACCTTTGGTAAAGTTTGGGTCCCGTCTGAAAGGATGGTCAAGAGGTAGGAATTGTCGATTGTTGTCGAACGCCGAATACTTGCCACCCTTCTTCAACCAGATAAATCTCGTAGCTGTCTTACAAACCGGGCATGAGAACTTGCCATGGACACACCAGGCACAGAATATCCCATATGCCAGGTAGTCATGCAGTGAGTACTGGTACCAGATGTGCATTGTGAAGTTAGACCTTGAAGCTCGGTCGTATGTCAATACCCCTTCATTCCAAGCAGTTTCCAATTCATCAATCAGAGGCTCCATGTACACACCCATGTTATTCCCCGGGTGTCCAGGAATTATCAACGACAGAAGACAGTATGACGTTGAAAAAGGACGCCGGGGGGGAGATTGAGGGGGATAACGAAGACGGGCCAACAGGTGTACGGGACAGCCATGAGTCCATAGGGATTGAAACCGTCCGTTGCAAACGCAACACGAACATTACGAGCCTCTCTAGCTTTGTCATGATGGATGCGGTCAAAGTGGGCCCATGCTTCACCATCGGCGGGATGTATCAACTTCTCAGGATTGTATCGGGTACCCTGTTTGTGCCATGTCATCTGTTTCGCGGATTCCTCGGTCATGTAGAGACGTTGGATCCTCGGTGTGAACGGCAGGTAACGCAGGACTTTCATGGGGATAGAAAGCTGCCTCTTCGGGCCTTCACCATCGTCTACCTCCATGTATCTTGACGCTTTACACTTCGGACAGTAACCTGCATCCGTGAGATCTTTCCTGAAGAGGAGCACCCATTTGGACAAGCATGTATCTGCTCAACGACATCTTCAGTACACGCAAGCAGTATCTCACTCCTGGCATCACATGTGATGATATGCGAAGATCTCAGGGTTTCAACCATCTTGCGCCACCACTTCCTCCAAACATTACCAAATTTTTTTCATAGCCTCTACATGCGATGCCAAGGTCACTGTCCATTTCATGATTTTCTGACTTCGTTGGATTTTTAATAATTTTAAATGCAATATCATGCAACTTGGTCGCCGTTTCTCGTGCACGAGACGGTCGAGTCTCCGCGCCTGTCCCTGGATACGGTGTCGAAATACCCTCTAAAGAATGAATACCATTTCGAATCGTGAGTTTCATTATTTCATGCACCTGCAGTCAAACGTGCGTCCCGCGGGAAAAATCATCAAATTAAAGAAAATGCGCGAAATATAGCAAGATTATGGAAAACACTTCAAATTTTAAATCTTGGCTTCTAGTACTGTAGCAAGGCCACAGAAAAAATTGGGAGCAAAAATACAAAAAAAAAATAAAATTCTTTGCCGAGGGCTTCGTAAAACCCTCGGCAAAGAGCACCTATGCCGAGAGCCAGGGCCAGGGCTCTCGGCGTAGGTTATGCAAAAAAAATTTGGTCCTTGCCGAGAGCCTAACAAAGGGCTCTCGGCAAAGTAACGGCGCAGGACGAGCCGTTTGCGAACGGCCCGTTCGCCGAGGTGCCGTCTACGCCGAGGGTTAGCCCTGGCATAGGTATCTTTGCCGAGAGTCAGACTTCGCCGAGAGTCTGGCCCTCGGCGTAGGAATCGTCGCCGAGATCCGTAGAGTGCGAGGGCTGACTCTCGGCAAAGACCTCTTTGCCGAGTGCCCGTGTTTTAGCCCTCGGCAAAATGACGGGCTCTCGGCATAGAGCCCGTCTCCGGTAGGGGTGCAGCTAGGACAGGAGCAGGAGAAGGTGCCTGTGGCTGAGGCGACGAGAGTAGTGCTGCTCGAAGAGCCGTTCCGGGCGTAGAGGAGGGAAGCCGGGTGGAGGACCAGCACCCGCGCGCAGGGCAGGCAGGACGGAGGCGGCGAGAACACTCCAGGTGCGCTAGGCAGCGCCGTGGCCGCGCGATGGCGCGGGAGAGTACGTCCTGGTGGCCGCGCGTGGCGCAGTGGGAGTCCCCGGAGCCCGAAGCGCAGGCGGGGAGGTAGAGTGCGGGCACCGGAGAGGCATCAGTGTCGTCAGCAGGCGAAGAGGGCGCCCCAGGCACAACAGTCGCAGAGGGAACGGCAGGGGCGCTGTGGGCAGCAGGCGTGCTGGGAGGTGTGTTCTGCAGAGAGAGAAAACTTGTGCATCGATCCAATAGGAGGGAGCACAGGGTCGTAAGTAATATCATCGTCAAGAAACTGAAGGTCTGTGGAGCACTAGGACCATGGCGCTCAGCAAAGGGAAAGGCCGTTTCATCGAAGATGACGTGTCGGGAGACGATGATTCTGTTTGTGGAGAGATCAGGCAGCGGTACCTTTATGATGAGCAGAATACTAGGAAGACACACAGGACAGACCTAGGTGCAAGTTTGTGAGGGGCGGTGGCCGACATGTTTGGGTAACATTTGCAACCAAAGACTCGTAAGTGATCGTATGTTGGTGGCTTGCCAAAGAGGGCAAGGTGAGGCGTGGAAAACTAGAGTCTTGGTGGGCAGAAGCGATCGTTTAGGCCACAGATGCGGAGGAGGAGGGTGCGGTCGGTGACGACCTTGCCGAGGGCTGTGAGATCGTCGGCCATCTTCTTGAGCGGCGGCAGTAGTCGTCGGTGGCGGAGAGCTCACCCTGGACGAAGTTGCGGAACCGCGTCTCGAGGTGGATGGGCGGGCTTCGTGGTTGCCGAGGAACTGTGACTCGACAGCAAGCCAAGCGTGGCGTGCGGTGGAGCCCTGGGCGGAGATGATCTCGCCGAGGTCGTCAGTGAGTGTGGCAATGATCCACGACTTGACGACGCAATCCATCCTGGTGAACGTGGTCCTGGAGGGAGAACTTGCCGAGGATGAGGAGGAATGATCGCGCCACCGGTTTGAAGTTCCCTGAATCGACGGCGAGGAAGGTGGTGACGTGGTGTCGAATGTTGCTGACGGCGACGACCTGGGCGTGGAGTTGCAGAAGGGCGACGACCATGGTGGAGCAGGGCCGCGCGAAGATCAGGGGGCGGCGCGCTCCGGGAGCCGGCGTAGAGGAGTCGGCCGCGAGCGCGGTCGCGGCGGCGCGCGCGCCTCGGCAGCCAGGGCCAGGGCATCGGTGGCCGCTGCGCGGCGGCGTCCGTTCCTTGGCGGCGGCGGCGGCTTCTCCTCGGCGCCGGCGGGCGCGCTCCAGCCCGCCGCGTCGGGGGCCTGGGCAGCGGCGGCGGCGGCGTTGGCCTTCTCCTTGGCGAGATGCTGCGCCAGCTCTGTGGCCTGGGCCAGGCAGAGGAGTCGCCGTCGTGGGACTTGGGAGAGGAGGGGCGCGACGATGTTCCAGTCATGGCGCGCGGGGAGGGGGCGCGCGGAGCGCGTGGGGAGGAAGCGGAGGGCGACGGGGGCGCGCGAGGAGGAGCGGCGGGCGCAACGGGGCGCGCGAGGAGCGAGCGGAGGGGCGGCGCGGGCGGCGCGCGGGGGGGCGCGCGGGAATCGCGTGCTCGGCGGCGCGTGCGCTCGGGTTTAGGGCAGCGGAAGAGGAGAGATGTCTGATACCATGTGAGAGAGAATTAGGGAAGAGATTGTGTATTAGATGGTAAGGGTACAGGTACATGTATATAGGCAAGGGTCACAAGGGTGTTGTAGAAACATCCAATCAATGTGATCCTTGCCTAATCTACCATATAGACAATCGGGGCAGTCACAGGGCTCGGGGTCCAAGCCGCGAACCACGAACCAGGGACGTCGTCCCAAATCCAGGTACGGGGACGATACGGTTCGTCGTCCCATTTCTGATGGGTCGCGCACCGATTGAAGCAGGGGTTGAAGAAGGGACGAGTCCCAATCCTAGATGGTCACGGTCCTATTGCCACATGGTTCAAAGACGGTGAGATGCAGGTGAAGAGAAACTTACGGATCGGGCTTATTCTTGCCGGTCGCCGCCACTCTCCGGCGTCGCCGTAGCCCGGTCATGGCATCGCCGGAATCTTCCTCGACGAGCAGGACGGAGACAGGAGGCGGCATCGAATCCGGTCACCCGCCGCCGCTGCTGGTCGTTCGCTCACCCGCCACGGCCGCTGGTCGCTCGCGGGGCCCGCTCGCTGGACGACCGCGGACCGCCTGCCGCTGCCGCTGCCGCTGGCGCTCGCTGGAGAACCGCTTGCCGCTGCCGCTGGTTGCTCGCGGCTCGCTCGCAGGACGGCCGCCCACTGCTTGACCTCATCGTTGTGAATGGCGGATAGGATGACTGGATTTGGCACCGACGGACACGGACTGAGCATTTGTATTTGTTTTCTATTTCTAATGAGACTGTACAGCTTTACGGTGCCTTTTGAATTTTGGAGCAAATTAGTATCGTATATGTGGTGAAAGATTTGCGTAAAAAATTCCTATGTAATTTGTTTCCTAATGTGTACAGTTGAAATGAAAAAAGGAAAAAAAAAAAGAGGAATTGGTTCCAATATACAGGCTTCCAAAAAAAAAAAGCTGAAAAAAATGCAAGACCCACAGTTCGAAAAAAAGGGGGGAAAAAAGAGAATGGTTCGAATATACAGGCTTAAAAAAACAGAAAAAAAAAATGCAACCGAGAGCTTCGAAAACAAAACCTCATGTACCAAAATCAACCAATAAACCGCTGCAACAAAAGCACAGAGTTCCTATGTCCTCTATAAGTTTTATAAAACTATTTATTTATATTTATTTAATTATGAAGACATTAATTTTCACCCATATCACCTATACATAAAAAGATATGTATGGTTTGAGATCATTAATAACTACTCTCTCCATCCTAAAATAAATTCATATATTATTTTTATGAGTTAAACTTTTAACAGTTTGATCATATATATACTCCTCGAGAAGGTAGATTGAGCATTACTATTTGTGATGAATCTTAAATGTTATTAGATTGAGCATGAAATATACTCCTCGAGAAGGTAGAAAAGCTAGAGAAGCTAGAAAAGTTTGACTCCTCGAAAAGGTAGATTGAAAAGCTAGAAAAGTTTGACTCTTCGAAAAGGTATAGGTCTTTTCTATATACTCTTATGATTGTAAACACTAATGAAGTTGTTCCCTACAATGCAAACAATGCTTAGATAGGCTCGACGCTCGACCACTTTATCAATACACATTAAGCATTGGTGTTAACTTAAAGATCTTGTGCACCTCTTAAGTATCATGTGCTCGACCACTTGTGCAGGATTGGAACTCTCATGACAGACGACAAGAGGTCAACGGCGGAACAACCTTGGGGAAGCACCATGACAGACCTTGGGGAAGCAACCTTGGGGACGACAAGAGGTCAACGGCGGAAACAACCTTGGGGAAGCACCATGATCGAGCACCAACAACCTTGGGGAAGCACCATGACAAACGACAAGAGTCAACGGCGGAAACATGATCACCTAGCAAAACCTTCAAGAAGGGAACGACGCCAAGAGCGTCGACAATCTTTAACTAGTTGGGGAAAAATGTTGCATAGTGACACTGTCGCACTTTCGTTGTTATTTGACAAACTTTGTCTAAACATAAACTAACTAGACTCAAAAGATTCGTCTCAACATGAACAAACTAAAAGTATAATAGTTATTTTTTCCCTATATTTAATGGTCCATGCATGCGTTTAAAAATTCGATGTGACGGATACTGCGTAATATTTTTGGGAAAATTTCATGAACGGAACATGGCCTTGCTCTGACGTGCAAAGTTTGCTTTGTCATTCGTGCTTTACTCTGACAATGGACCTAGTGACCTGAAAAACTCCACCCGTAGCATACTAGCATTTGTAATTCGTGCATGTCATATTTAGGATAGGTACTAATCAGTTTCCAGAGAATCGTGTCCTTCCTAATACTTCCGATCTAGTGCGTGTATATATAATAATTGTATATCATGAGTTCATCGCCTGCTCAGATTCACGCAAGTCTACGCCTGAAGTTTTCAAGCGTAAACGAAGATTTCAGCTCTTTATAGTCGATCTTTGCGCAGGAGGTACGTAAGTACGTGTCAATATCCATGGTCGTCGTGACTCGTGAATCGATGAATCCTTCTTAATTTCTCTACTTATTGCAATTTTTTCTTAATTACTTCGATCAGATCTCACGATGGTGTTCGGATCCAAGAAACGTAAGGAGCCTGAGAGTGACTGTGAAGCACTAGAGCGCAGCAGTAACGGCGAGGACATTGATGCTATCAAGTTTACTTATCTGTGTTCTCACTTGAGTTCATTATCAACTATTTTGTACAGATGAAAAAGGGGGTTCATCTTCATCTAAAGTAGCACCAATCAAGATGCAGACTCCATTGGCAGATGCTTTCAATTCCATGGAAAGGGATGCTGTTGACATGGCCATTATGCGGTGCGTGTGTGCTAATGGACTTCCATTCAATGTGTTGAGAAGTCCCCAGTGGTCTGAAATGGTAGCAGCCATAAACAGAGCACCTAAGGGATACAAATCGCCATCAAGTGAGAAGGCAAGAACCACTCTTCTAGATGCATGCAAGAGAAACGTGGAGCAAGAATTAGCACCAGTTTGAAATACATGGTACGCATTAATTTTATATTGTACACGATATGATGCATTTACAAGTTAAATCGGTAGAAATTACTACTTAATACTTATTAGTACACTCATTCCCGTGATCCTGTCAGGTACACACAAAGTGTCTCTATTGTTTCAGATGGGTGGACAAACATGAAGAACCAGCCCTTGATCAATGTAATTGCATCAAACAGCCGCGGATCAATGTTCTTATATGCAGATGATTTTTCTGGAATTGAGAAAACTGGGGAAAAGATAGCAGAGTATTTGCTCAAGGCTGTTGATGAGATTGGAGCGTCAAACGTTCTTCAAATAGTGACTGATAATGCATCAAACTGCAAAGCAGCTGGACGCGAAATTGAGAAAGTATGTATTTATCATCTTCTTTTCATTACAAGTAAATAATTATAGAAGCTAAATACTATTTTGCATTCAATCTTTAATAATTTTGAATTACGTTTTCACTAGGTTCATAAACATATCTTTTGGTCACCATGCGTAGTGCATACTGTGAATCTGATTTTTAAGGTTTTAGCCAATGCACTTCCGTGGATGGAGAAAACATATAAGGCTGGTAAAGCTATCGTGAAATTTGTTCTAAACCACCAACATGGCCTAGCAATTTTCAGAAGCAATTCGAAGCTAGATCTCTTAAGGGTGGCAAAGACAAGATTCGCGTCCCACACTATATTTTACTGAAGAGGCTAAGTGACTGCAGAGAAGCACTTGCTACCACAGTGGTCACAAAACAATGGAAGGATTGGATGAGGACCATAGCAGCGACCATATGCAAAAGCAGCAGTTGAAAACTATCAACAGTGAAGAGTTTTGGACAGAGGTTGAGAATGTACTTGCTCTCACAAAGCCGCTGTTTTTAATGGTAAAACACAGTGATGGAGAAGGTCCCAAGATGGGTGAAGTATATGAAAGAATGGACACTATGCTCGGAGAGATAACAGATGTCATGACCAAAGAAGATTATCCTTACAATGAAGATTTTCCTAAGGTTAATGAGATAATTATTAACCGGTGGAGCAAAATGAACATCCCACTCCATTGCCTGGCTTTTGCACTATGCCCAAAGTTTTATGATACCGAGTATCTGAGAACACCTGCTCCTGGAGGCATTCCCAGAAAAGCTCCAAATCAAGACAAGGAGGTCATGAGAGGGGTGGTAGAAGCTTTTCATAAAATAGCAGAAGATGATGCTGAACGAAAGATATTGCAAGAAGAATTTACTGCATTTCACATGAAGAAAGGAATGTATGCATTACCAGCTGTCCAGACTGATGCAACCACAATGTCACCCATTGATTGGTGGTCAAACTATGGCTCGGAGACTCCAAATTTAGCAGAAATTGCTTTGAAATTCTATCGCAGCCAATTAGTAGCTCATCGGCTGAAAGAAGTTGGAGTACATATTCATATATATGGAATGTGAAGAGAAACAGGCTAAATTCAAAAACTGCAGATAAATTGGTTTATGTCCACTCCAACATTCGTCTTCAGTCTAGGTTTTCAGAGAGCTACAAAACAGGCCCTAACAGCAAATGGGATGCAGATTCTGATGATGTCTCTTTGGAGGAATCAAGATTGAAGCTCGAGCAATTGCGCTGGAAGGATTTGGAGAAAGATGTGGTCAATGATCCTCCAATTAATGAGCCTGGCTCATCATCGAAGAAGAAGATTGCCAAAAACAGCCATACTTGATTGGTACACTACTATCCTATAATTAAAATTTAAACTTTCACACATACACTATAATGAATCGATGACTATTGTTTGCAGGGGTGTAGGACAGCTGGAGTGCTAGACTATTGGAGTGAAGTTGTGGACTGCAGGACTGCAAAAATGCACGGAGAATGAGGAGTGTGAGATGTCAATCGTTAGTCGTTTTTCTTTCATTTAATAAATAAAGTTAGTGGTGAGGTGAGAGTGTGAGATGGAGAGTCAGAGTCGTAAACTATTTACAGATTTCTCATTTTGCTTTGTTGGATTGGATCATGTAATGTGTGATTTTAATTGCTACTTTGCATCGGGCATATTTTGTTGATTTAGTTATTCCACAATCCATACATCATATATATATATATATATATGTCTCCTGCTTGTTTATCAATGTATAAATATTATCTCTAGGACCTCAGGGTTCACGACCCTCGCCTCTAAGTTTCGTACCAAGGTCATGTACCTGGCACCGCTAGGTTCACGACCCTCGACCCAGACTTCGTACCGGGGTCATCGACCCAAAACCACTAGAGTCGCGTCCCACAACTCCATGCTATGTACCGGGGACGTCAAACCATAACTTTGGATTCACGTACCAAACGTTTGGTTCTCGTACCTCAGAGGTATACCCCCTTTGTACCATATTTTTTTAGATTGTCGACCCGCGTCCCTCGACCCCGTCCCTCGACCCGATCGACCCAAAATTCTTGTGACTATACTCCAGCCTCCATGGGCTTGGACGCCAGGCCCAAGGCCTCTATTAGGCACATAATCTAACAGTTTGGACTTTGGATCCTTTAGTCCTTGGACTAAACTTCCTACCCTATTTGGACGAAGGGACTAATGACCATCAAAACTACTGTACAAAGACCAAAGCACCCCTAATGGATGAGGATGGCTGCTTGCTTCTGGTTTGCGAGTGCATTAATGAGGGGCAGGGGGTCTTTTAGCCGGTTTAGTGGTCTCCTTTAGTCACCCCCAAAGGACTGATGTACTAATTGGTTTAGTCACCCATTTAGTCACCCTGTTTGGGTCTTTAGTGACTAAAAGGAGACTAAAAGGGGTGGCTAAACCATCCAAACCGGCCCTAAATCCTCACTGTTTTCCTGCTCAATAAATGTTTTACTGTCAGCAAATTCGAAGTTCGTCTGTAAAATTGGGTATTCTTCTTCAATCACAGCTGTTGTATTATATAATAAGAAATTTGACTTTGGCTGGATTCTTCAATGGAAACATTTTACACTCCTCGACTTTTAACTTTTTGGTATATATTTGAACTTATCTCAATTTGTTTGCCTGGAGTTGTTGACTAATTGTTTCCTGATAGAAAAGCATATGCCATTACCTTGGGAAATAAGCACTTAATGGGTACAAAGTGTAGCTCTGATGACCTAATGGGTAATTTTCTAATCTGCAGGGCATAATGAAGCATCAGTTTTCCAACTGAGCAAGGGCATTTTTGGACATCCGCTTGAGTTTGTAGTTAAGACTCGTGAATGCCGAACCTACTTTCTTGAGCATCTACAGTGTGATGATAGAATGCCTGTACTGTATGTCGTCTAAGGATCCATCATCACCGATGGTAAGCCTGGAATGATCACTGTTCATTGTCACAGGAGCTACATAGTCCCATATAGCTACAGGCTACCGCATTTGAGGTTGATGCAGTTTCATTGGTTTTCCTCTGCCTTGTTTGGAGCCTGAATACACTGTACCGGCAGCTACAGCAGATCCAAATCACCCTCCCTGTCGCTGGAAAGGAATCGTAACACCTGCTCAACAAACAGTGATTGGATAAGAGTGAAAGAAATTTAAACACCTACACAACGAACTGTGATTGGACAAATGGAAATGAATCAGCCAAAAAAAGTTCTCTTTCACAGGAAAGAAGGTGCTGTTGTTCTGTGTGGAATATACCACTGTTCTCCATTGAGAAATATTTGTAGATTTGAAAGAAGCTGCTGCATGGATCTCATTCTGCCACTGAGTCTATCAACACCACACCACTGGTGCTAAGAGCATGCTGCAAAGCCACGCTGTGCCTGTGGTCTCGCTTTACATAAACAACACTCCCTTCGAACCGATTCTTGGCAATGTCAGGCAACATTGGAGGGCACAGCGGAAAGGGCATGTAAGTTCTGCAGCCTCAATTACAATATTCAGTAGAAATGATGCATGGAGCCATGGTTGCCTTTTCTACTAGCCATTCTCCTGAAAGGTGCACCTGCTCGGGATCACAGGATGTAAAGACCTCAGTACCAGCAGCATGGATGGACATCACAAACATGTAGAATATTTTCAATAATCACCCCAAACTGAACAGAGCAAATTTCAGGATCGACATGAGATTAATACATCGAGCAAGGTCCCCGACAAGCATACTGATAACTTCAAACTTCAAATCATGGAGGTCTACAGGACGCAACAAATGAGTTCATGGACAAGCACAAAACAAATTAGTCTCCTGACATTGCATTAGTTCCCACTTATCATACTGGATGCTCTAAGGTAGCAAACAGCATGCAGCATCAGGCTTTCAGTTCCATCTCTCTGTGCGGCTATGATCTGAAGCACTTTATTTGGCCTCCTAGAGCGACCAGTCCATTGTGTTGCCGGCCTGGTCGCTGGCACTGACCCTGGCGCTGGCCTGTTTCCCTGCAGGGCAAGCTCGAGCTCACCTGAGAACTGGCCGTGATGGCTGCTTGAGCCAGAATGCACCTCACTGAGGGGGACGTTAGGTGGCAACTGAGGCACGTTCTGGCCGCCTTCATGGCCTCGGAGTCAGTCCAGGGGCTTGGCGCAATGTAGCTACTCGCCATGAGGGAGGGTGCCACAGGGTTGTCGTCAAAACCTGTTGTTGCAGGCATTGATGCAGCATGGCTGAGTTGACAGAAGAGAGAGCACAGCTAGAGTCTGAGGGGACTCCTGCAAGACATCCACCTGGGGGGAGCTCTGGACCATGGAACACTGGTGGCCTTGACGACGAGCTATCTTGGCTCCCATATGAGTGGCCACCGTATCCTGCGAACGCACTTTGATGATGATGAGGATCTAAGCTCGCTTGCCACTGATACTGCCAGGCACCATTTCACCAGGTCGAACTGCTGGAATCCCATTGTGCCACCCATGCCAAACTGTTACAAACTGTTACAAATTATTACAAACTTTTCATACTAGGAGCAGTATGAATAATCACTCTCTTCCTAAGTCACTAGAATGATTGGAGTATTGGACACTTTCGTATTTCCTTAGGGACATTTCTGCTGGTGCTGCCCCACCAGCTTGAGAAGCTTGTTGCAGTGATAAATATCTCAATATGAAAAGTGAAGTGTATTTGTTCTTTGTCGGTCTGGAAAGATGGGAGTGGGATGGAAAGCCGCAAGGAGTCTGCATATGATATGCTATGCAGCAAAACTGAAGCGCAGCGACATCTTTAGAGTCCCTCATCAAGGCACGAAGCACTTCAGAGCCAGAAGAGAATAGTTGCCAGTGGTGAACAAGGAAACTGTGATTTTGACCTGTGATAAGCGGGACACTTTTGTATCTGCTTTCCAACTGAGTGAGAGAGGGGGGCATATTTGTGGACATTTGCTCGATTTTGTAGTTGGAAAAAGTCGAAGTCTATTTTATGAAACTTCCACTGTGGCGATGCTGGAATGGAATATCTGTACATTGCTGTCAGTCTCAGTCTTGTGTGTCGTCTAAGGATTCATCATTGCTGAAGAATGCTGCCTGTAAAGGGCCATGATCACTGTTGCACATCACAAAAGGTACCATAATACCATATGACTGCAGCATTATTTAGCATGAGGCCGGTTCTTATTTCTTATTGTCCCTAACTTCATCATGTACTATTTGGACCCTGCCTAAGGCAATTCCGTTGGCATTCTATGATGTAGGTTCCCCATTTGTTGGCTCTTTGAATTAGACAGTTCTCCAACAGCTACATTTTCAACTAGTACAGCACAATCAAATCAGTATTTGGAAATAAGGGAAGGAATGCCGTGAAAAAATAGTGATTGGACATAAAAGGAGATACAGGCATCATATTTTCCAAGATATTCTCTTCTTCTGTGCAATTGCAAGTCTTGATGCTTTATGTAGATAATAAAACATTACACTAATAGCTGGATTTCAGTCATGGATGTTTGCAGCTATTTGCTTGCTTGTGTTCTTACTGTTGTTCTTTGTAGTTGGTTAGGTGGCTTGAGTAGCACTCCTTAGGTCCTTAGGTCCTGAGTTTGACTCTTTATGAGAGCGAATTTTCATATTAGGGTTTAAAAAAATCTCCTTGTCTTTCCCACACCAAAGCATAGGTCGGTTTGCAGGTTTTGTGCCCCGGGGCTTTCTTGCTCCAGCTGAGTTTTATTATTTTTATTTGGCTATAAGTAGTTTTATATTCTTTTGTGGTCAATGGTTTGCATACCTGAACATTGTTCCTAAGAGGCTGTTTGGACTTTGGATCGTTTAGTCCTTGGACTAAACTTTAGTCCCTATTTGGATGAAGGGACTAATGACCGTTAAATACTGTACAAAGACCAAAGCACCCCTAATAGATGAGGATGGCTGCTTGCTTCTGGTTTGTGAGTGCATTAATGAGGCGCAGGGGGTGTCTTTTAGCTGGTTTAGTCCCCTTTAGTCACCCCCAAGGGACTGATGTACTAATTGGTTTAGTCACCCATTTACTCTCCCTATTTCGGTCTTTAGGAACTAAAAGGAGACTAAAAGGGGTGACTAAACCATCCAAACAGGCCCTAAATCCTCACTGTTTTCCTGCTCAATAATGTTTTACTGTCAGCAAATTCAAAGTTCGTCTGTAAAAGTGGGTATTCTGCTTCAACCGCAGCTGTTGTGTTACATAATAAGAAAATTGACTTTGGCTGGATTCTTCAATGGAAACATTTTACACTCGACTTTTAACTTTGTTCGTATATATTTGAACTTATCTCAATTTGTTTGCCTGGAGATGTTGACTAATTGTTTCCTAATAGAAAAGCATATGCCATTACCTTGGGAAATAAGCACTGACAATCTGCGATGCTGTTCAAATTTATGTCTTTAATACCCATGCACTCTCATCTGGTAGAATCATACCAGCGCTGCCTTGACCAAAACACCTGCATTTTGTGTGCATTAAAACTCAAAAGAATGCATGCATATGTATGCACAGTCAGTTTGAGTAGAAAGTGTAGCTCTGATGATATAACGGTAATTTTCTAATCTGCAGGGCATAAGCATCATCAATTTTCCAACTGAGCAAGGGGCTAGTTAAGACTCGTGAATGTCCACCCTGCTTTCTGGAGCATCTACAGTGCGATGATGAAAAATCTCTGTACTGTATGTCGTTGAAGGATCCATCATCACCGATGGTAATTCTGGAATGATCACTGTCTTGCAGGAGCTACATAATCCCATATGGCTACACGCTAACGCATTTGAGGTTGATGCAGTTTCATTGGTTTTCCTCTGCCTTGTTTGGACGCTGAATAGCTGTGTACCGGCAGCTACAGCAGATCCAAATCACTCTCTGTCACTGAAGTAATTGTAACACCTGCTCAACAAACAGTGATTGGACAAGAGTGAAAGAAATTGAAACTCCTACACAACAAACTGTGATTGGACAAATGGAAATAAATCCGCCAAAAAAAAAATCTTTCACAGGAAAGAAGGTGCTGTTGTTCTGTGTGGAATATACCACTGTTCTTCATTGAGAAATATTTGTAGATTTGAAAGAAGCAGCTGCATGGATCTCATTCTGCCACTTGAGTCTATCAACACGCACCACACCACACACACCACTGGTGCTAAGAGCATGCTGCAAAGCCACGCTGTGCCTGTGGTCTCGCTTTACATAAACAACACTCCCTTTGAACCGATTCTTGGCAATGTCAGGCAACATTGGAGGGCACAGCGGAATGGGCGTGTAAGTTCTGCAGTACAATGTTCAGCAGAAATGATGCGTGGAGCCATGGTTACTGGCCATTCTTCTGAAAGGTGATCACAGGATGTAAACAGACCCCAGTACCAGCAGCATGGACAGACCATCAAACAAGTCGAATAATTTCAATAATCACCCCAAACTGAACAGAGCAAATTTCAGGATGAACATGAGATTAATACATCGAGCAAAGTCCCCGACACGCATACTGATAAATTCAAACTTCAAATCATGGAGGTCTACATAGACGCAACAGATGAGTTCATGGACAAGCACAAAAGAAATTAGTCTCCTGACATTGCATTAGTTCTCACTTATCATACTGGATGCTCTAAGCTAGCAAACAGCGTGCAGCATCAGGCTTTCAGTTCCATCTCTCTGTGCGGCTATGATCTGAAGCAATTTATTTGGCCTCCTAGAGCGACCAGTCCATTGTGTTGCCGGCCTGGTCGAAGCTGCCTGTGGAGTCCTGATCATTGCGCGGCGCTGGCGCTGACCCTGGCGCCGGCCTGTTTCCCTGCAGAAGCTCAAGCTCACCTGAGAACTGGCCGTGATGGCTGCTTGAGCCAGAATGCACCTCACTGAGGGGGACGTTAGGTGGCAACTGAGGCACGTTCCGCCCGCCTTCATGGCCCCGGGAGTCAGTCCAGGGGCTTGGCGCAATGTAGCTACTCGCCATGAGGGAGGGTGCCACAGGGTTGCCGTCAAAACCTGCTGTTGCAGGCATTGATGCAGCATGGCTGGGGCCGGCAGTGTGGGTAGTATCCCATGGCTGAGTTGACAGAAGAGAGAGAGCACAGCGAGAGTCCGAGGGGACTCCTGCAAGACATCCACCTGGGGGGAGCTCTGGACCAGGGAACACCGGTGGCCTTGACGCCGACGAGCTAGCTTGGCTCCCGTATGAGTGGCCACCGTATCCTGCGACCGCGCTTTGATGATGAGGAGGATCTAAGCTCGCTTGCCACTGGATATTGCCAGGCACCCTTCGCCAGGTCGAACTGCCGGAAACCCATCCCTCATGTTGTTGGAACCCTTGGGTATGAGAAATCCAACATAAAGCTTCGGAACCTGGCAGGCTCTTCTGGATCAAGCATAGGAACATTAGCAGATACAAAAACTGAAAAACTTTGGTCACTCACATCACAAAGTAGAAAGAAATAAAGCAGCTTTGTTACCACCGAGTGATGCAGCAAGGCGACCATATCGTGATGCAGAGGTCCAGGAGGTGGCCTCCTCCGGCGTTCATTGTGGCCTGCAAGACGTCTGCGGCAGCTTTTTTTTAGCTGGTCAAATTCAGGCAGCTGGTGGAACCTGTGATTTATGTGAACAAAGATGTGTTCATTCAAGTGTCCTTGATTCAACTTACTCCGTACAGGTGAAGCACAGTAACAGAATTTTATAAGGAGTACAAGTCGCATTCTCTAAATCCACATGTATTGTTGTAGATTCGTGGTTTCTGTCTAGAATCCAAAGGAAGCAGGCAGTAAAAAATTCTTGGAACAAGCATAGACCATAGTAACTCTTACAATAAAGTAAAATGCAAGTTGAATGATGGGATAATGGTAAGTTCAAAGCACTAGTTTATCTTAGTAGCAACATGCATAGCACAACATAGATATAGGAAACCACAGTTTAGGTCAAAAGCCAGTGGGAATGCTAGTACATTCAAGAGTAACATTTTCTCTCCTCCTAGGCTAGGGTTGTACTGCACATCCATTAAAGATTAACCTCTGTCTTATGCCGTTCATAATTACACCTGCACATCCATACTAAGAAAAGCAAAGAGAAAGTGTATCTAATCATTCATAGAGACGTGAGATGTCGGGCTTAACACAACAATACACATCCACCAATGAGGTTTCCATCTAATGCCGAGGCAGGTGTCCTTAACAGCGAAGTGGTGGATGGTCCAACTTAGCTTTTCTTCTCTAATGATGTGTTGTTGCTATAAGTGGCTATGTGGTGTTGGGTTTAGTACAGCCCAATTCAGAACTGTGGCACCTTTTCTTTTGCTGGGGACGTGAGGAGGACATCCCTGTAGACTAGTCCTAAAGCACAAAAGCTGTGGTCGCTAGGGTGATGTGCCCAGGTCCTACTCATATCAACGCTTAAGACATGTAGCATGTTTAGTTTTTTTTTCCATTGTATAACTTGATAAACAAAGAAAACCAAAAGCTTGAACCTAAAAGTTGAAAATAGCATTGCTACAAGTGACCATGGACCAGAAAGCCCCTTTGTTTGTCCTACAAAAACTGAAATTATTACGAAATATCATACCGCAAACTTAATTAAACACTGCTCCTTAATCCTACCAGCTACCATTGTCAACTAAGCAACTTAATTACCAAAAAACCTGTCGTGGGGCTGTAGCTAGCTACATTGTACCTTTTCTTCTTTCCCTCCATTGCATTGTTCTAGTGGGTATTAAGCCACCACGAGACAGCTCGATCTTTCCATACGCTTACTATCATTAGGCATAGTAGCAATTTTATGAACGAATATGCTAAAGTGCATCCTAAGGAAACAAAAGCTATTCCAGAAACAACCTAGTTTGGTGTAGCACTTGAAGGGACTAGAAAATTTCCAGATCTTGAACTGAATGAATTTAATTTAGTTTGTTAAGTACAAGTAGTCAAAATAGTGGAGCAGCATGTTCTTTTAGGCACTAGACATTGAAAACATAGTATCGTACAACCTGTAAAGTAGTAGCACCAAGAATAACAAAGTGGCAAAGGCTAGCTTGTTCTTCCTTAGGGCCTTAGGGGACCACCGAGTGTGCCAACTGATCATGCCTAGGGTTTTTTGTGGCGAAGGATACCGAATGTGGTTTGGTTAAGTACAGGGGACAAATAATGCCTGGTGCTATTTTTGAGGCAGACTAAACAATAATGGATACTGTCAACTTGTAAAGTTGGAACTCCAAACTACATCGGCAAAGACTCTCTGAAATTCCCCAGTGTGTTCCTTTGGGGACCACCTACAATCCGATGAAGCTCAATGCAATTCCATATAGTAATGGCTTGTTAACTGACAGGCATCAGTGAGATACTAAGTTAACACACTGGAATCTAATGCAAAGCAAACTGACAGACAGGCAGGCAGGCTGAGTCACATCACTCTATCATACTCATTTAGGAGCATCCATCAAACCTACCAACTTTAAAGTTGTCATGAGCACCATTCAAACGAAACATTAAAGTACCCTAACAATAATACCAAAGCAAGTGTTCATCTTTTGTTTCCTCATCTTCATATTCTCTTCATTAGAAAGAGGAAATGTAAAACACAATTGCCATTTATTCGCCATAGATGAGATGAAATGGAAGCTCCACCAAACTGAGCCAAGCAAGTTTCCACCACTGTTTATTTAGCGCATCTAGTTTTTATTTGTAGCAGTCATGTGTCCGTGATTAATGAAGCTATTTTTTTTTTTTTGATTTTCGTCTAGTGTCCATAACCCTAGACAGAGAGCACAGCGAATGCAGACAGCAACCAAACTGTCTACTGAAAACAAGCAATTGAATATTCGAATGCGAGGCGGAGGGGCGAGAGGGGGGGGGGGGGGGGGGAGTGCAGCAGCAATGGCGGCGGCGGGGTGTTGGCCGGGGGGGGTGGGGTACGTGATGACCTGCTGCACTGCTGGCAGAAGCGCTGCTCGAGGCGTTGACGACGACGCGGGGCTGCTTGGAGTGCATTCTGCAGACCTTGTGGCGGCAGTAGTAGGGCTTGACGTCGGTGAGGTCAATGTTGCAGCCCTCGACCTGGCAGCGCGCGGGCGCGGGCGCCGAGGAGGGGCCGGCGCCGCCGGCCGCGGCCCTGCCCTCCTGCCGCCGCCGGTCGCCCTGATGGGCGAAGCGGCGGCCGCTGCCGCGGCGGCGAGGCGGCGACGGCTGCTGCGTCGCTGCAGGCGCCGCCGCTGGCACTGCCACTGCCACCGCCCCCTTCTGCTGCCGCTGCCGCTGCCGCTGCTGGAGCCGGCGGCGGCGGCGTCCTCGAAGTAGATCTTCTTGCCGAACTTGAGACACAGCTGGTCGTCCCGCCGCCGCCACAGCCGCCGCCGCCGGACTCCATTGCGGCGGCGACGACGAGAGTTGTGAACGTGCGGTGGTACGCCGGCGGAGCGATGTGTGGGCTGGGCTGGGTGGTGTCCCCTCTTCTCTCTCTTCCTCCAAGAGGGAGGAAAGAGAGGGAGGGGAGGGAGGAGAGAGGTGGCGAAGGAGAGGAGGGGGCTCGCTGTTGCCTTAAAAATAAGGGACCCCGTGTGCTGCAGCGGCTGTGCTTCCTCCATACGATACGACTAGTATCTCTCTCTCTCTCTCTCTCCTTCCACTGCTCCACTGTGGGCGTGTGACTGTTGTGTGATGCGAGCTGCCGCTGCTGCTGGTGCTGGTGCGGTTCTCCTGCCTGCCGCTCGATCCGGTCTCTCACGCGCGTGGTGCACGAGCCGGCCTAGCTAGCCGCGCCACCGCCATCTTCCATCATCGGCTGGCACTACTGGTATTGGTATGACAACGCCTCCCGCTCCCGCTGGCTTTTTGTAGACGCGACGCGAGGGACGGAGGGGGGAGGAAAAAGAGGAACTGTGTACTGTGGCAGCGAGCTGAGCGAGGCGCACCGCGCCGCGGGGGCAATTTTCATTTTTACCAGCCTTGCATACGGCGCTTACTGGAATCTCATCTTTAGGATACGTCTTTCTGAAAGAGCACGTTTCTTCTCGCTAATGTTTCATTTTACCAATTTTGTCCACGTAGCATGCCACCTCAAGCTGACACGGTGGCGCCAGGCAACAAGGGCACGGGAAAGGACCTTAGTGCCCCCCGCCATTCTTTCACCTGGACGAGCCGATTAATTTCACCTGTCCCGGCCAATCCCCTAGCCCCGAGCATGACTCCTTTCATTTCAATGAAATTATCATGACCACTTTGGTTGAATGAGCCACTGTAATGAAAAATATGAACTAACTAACATACAAATATGGGCTAACTTGCAATGAAAAATATGAGCTAACTGACATACAAATAAGTACCAACTTGCAATGAAAAATATGAGCCACTGCAATCTGACATACAAATAGAGGCTAACTGTTTGCCATTACATGAGAAAGATGTTCATGACATCGAAACAGTGGCTGATTGTTTGCCATTACATGATAAATATGTTCCTGAGATAGAAATAGTGGCTGATTGTTTGCCATTACACAACCAAAATAAGGGCAGCATGCTGAGTGCTTTTTGGCCCATTTAAGTTCTAACATTACATGTCATTCAAAAGAGGTTTGTGGGCAATACATCAACACAAAAGTTCTAGATCAGTGCTAAAAGACCAGCCATGGTCACTTGCCCTTGCCCTTGGTCTTCCCCTTCCCCTTGCCTCCATTCTGCTAGGTGGTGGAGTTTTCTTCACTTTAGTTGTTAACACTTTCCTCCTTGGTGTAATTTTCTTTGTAGGCACAGGCTGGATTTCATCTTCTGGAAAGAGTGCCCTAGTATAGAAAAAATATATAATTAGCAAACAATATTGAAAGTTGTAATAAAATAAATAATAGAACATGAGATGAGTACCTTCTAACTGGTGTTTCTGGGGCAGCAGCTTCCAAAGCCATCAGTTGCAGGCCTCCTTCTTCTTCCTTGTTGCTGCAATTTCATCTCTGGTAGCTTGAATCTCTTCCCTTGCTGCTTTTCATCTTTGGTAGCTTCAAGCTCTTCCCTTCCTTGCTGCTTCTGCTGCTTCCCTTGCTGCTGCTTCTGCCCTCACTTCTAATTCTAGGGCCTCCCTCTTAGCCTTTGCTACTGCTTCCCTTGCCATGCTCCTCTTGTCCTTGGAGTAAGTGATACATCACTACCACCAGATGTCTTGGCCTTCTTCCTGCCCACTTTGACTGCCTTTTTCTTAGTTGTCTCCTACAAATGTCAAGCATAAGTGGTTACCAATTAAAAAAATGAACAAGTGTGAGAAAATGAAAGTGAGAAGGCACTTTTCTTTGTTCCAGTGTGGGAACACTTCCAGCTTCCAGCCCTGTGACCATACTCCTTACAGTTAGGACACTGAACTTGCCTAGTTGGTTTCCTTCCTGTCTCACTTGTTGGTTTCAGCCTATTTTTCTCTGCCTTCCTGGTTCTCTTTTTTTCTGGTCTGGAGGGTGGACTTTGTATCCCTGTTTACCTCAGGCCACTGGTTCCTATCTGTGATGCTTGGAATTATACCTGCATAAGCTGCCTGAAACTTGGCCACTGAATAGTAGTTGTCCACAAATGACCCCATGTCAGGGTTCCTCATGCTAGTGATCACAGTCAATGCATGTGGACATGGTTTTCCAGTTATTTGCCACTGTCTACATGTGCAAATTTGCTGAGGTATGTACACAACATGCCTTCTAACTCTTCTTCATCTTTATACACTTCTCTTACCTCAGCTTAGTAGGGTGACCTTTGTAATCTGCAAATGACTTAGTCCCCTGGAGGCAGCATTAAGTTGATGGATGATAGCAGGCAATGTACCAGGAGGCACTTCAGAAATTTTCCTCCTCCTTTTGGCAATAAGATCATTATCTTCTCTCTAATAGCATCTGCCATGCAGTGCACAGGAAGGTCTTTGTGCTCTTTGATCCAAGAATTCCATGATTCTGCTAGATTGTTATTTATATAGTCACACTTGATTCTGCAGAGAACTTGCTTCTTGCCCAAAGAAATGGATGGTGGTCATCTAGCCATTTCACTGATGGACTAGCTGCCAACACCTTTTCAAAGAAATATTTGAACTTATATGGGGAATATGCTCTAGCTGCAGGCCACATGTTCTTGCATCACTTCACTTCACCACTATAGTACTTCTTCATATTATCCATCAAATGCCTGAAACATTCTCTCATCTCTACCTGTGGAACACAATTTTTACAGCTGACTCCAACCCCTTACATGCATCTGTGCAGATAGCTAAGTGCTCCATGGGACCAATTGCTTTTCTAAGTTGCTCCATAAACCAAACCCAATTCTCTTTTTGTCTCAGAGTCAAAGAACCCAAATGCCACAGGAAACATCCAATTATGGCCATCTAGAGCTAAGGCTGCAGGCATGTGGCCACACCACACCCATTTAGAGTTGTGGAGTCTACACTGATATAAGGCCTGCAGCCATTCAAGAATCCATCTATACATGCTTTGAATGCACAGAAATCTGCTGAACCTAATGTTGCCTTCTTCATCAGTGACAGTGTTTATCTCTACAACACTACCAGGTGATCTCAATTCAATCTCAGCCTTGAACCTATACAACCAATCGAAAGAATCACTCCACTTACCAAAAAGCTTGTCAGATGCTCTCTTTGTCCCATTATATACAGTCATGTATGGGATGTCAATCCCATATTTGAATTTCAACTCCTTTTGCATCTCTGTAGCCCCCATTGAAGCCTTCTTATGCATGAATTGTACTGCTCTCTCTGCCCACCCATTTTATTGATGCCATAGTAGGGTTCTCAACCCTTTGTGTGGATGCACACAAATGATCAGAATTATTTATTTGAATCTGCATTTAGGAAAAAAGCCACACATAACTACAATACAATAGCTTAAAACCATCAAATGCAATGCAGGAGCTTGAGTATTAAAAAAAATGACAACAATAATAGCTTAAAATCAGAAAATGTACCCTAACACTGCCATCATGCTGGGTTTTAGCTCTCAATTTCCATGGGCAGCCAAGAGCACCACAGCGAACCCTGTACCTATCTGTGTGTCTGAATGCTGAGTAACAAGCTCAAACTCTCCTTTTTTATAGCATATTGTCTGACTGCTAACCGAAACTCATCATACTGGGATAACAAGTGCCTCCACTCATGTCAGGATTGTCCCTGTCCCATTCATACAATGGCTCTTCATCAGCTATGTCATCAACATTAACACACAGCTCCATCCATGTCTTCTTGCATCTCTCTTGACATAGCTGGAATTGGCACCTCTTGTCTGCCAACTTCTTTCATTTATTGCCTCACCTTGCATGAATCCCATAGCCTCATATATTTGATCCTCATCAACAAGCTGTGTAGCAGTACCATCATCATCAGGGTTCTCTTGTATGGTGAGAGTGGCCCAATCAACTGCTACATGTTTTTCAACAGGGGAGGTGGGGTGCTACAGGTATCACTAAACACCTTCAACATCATTAGGCTCTACACTAGGTTCAGTAGTCACACCAGATACACATCTACCTCTAGAAGCAGCAGAGCTAGCATTGTCATTACATACAGCCCCATCTTTTCTCACAACTTCAACTGTAAGAAAAGCAACCCTGTGAACCAGTCTCTCCTTAATCATCTGTTGCACATGCTCATCCCTCCTAAGTTTCACTCTGAACCAGTATCCTCATCAACAACCCAGACTGCAAGTGATTGGGAAGGGCCCCAGATAATTTTTGTGGCTAAATCATCATGGAATTTATCAAGAGAGTACTGACTGTTCAAATCAAACCATATATCATGCTGCTGCTCTGCCATGTCCACTACCCCATAATCACCATATTCACCCTCAGCAGCAACATATTGAACAACCTTAACAACTAGCCTAAATGCACTGCCAGGATCGATCCTGGCGTCATCAAAACATGGGAAAACATGAGCAAGTAAAGATTCAAAACTACACATCCAGGGTGGTCAATTGCTTACCAAGGCGGGCAACTGCTATCACCACTAGCCATTGCGACACGGGAGGTGGAGATGTACTACATCAATCAGCGCCTGCCCATGAACAAATGAACCGGAGAAGACGAAGTCAGCGGCCTGTAACCCTAACACTAATCAATGGGGCTCTGGGTCCCAAGGCGGAGGGGCAGTCCACATACCTTCGTGCCGTCGCTGAGGGATGAAGCGGAGGAGCGTCGTGGCGGTGGAGACGCGGAAGGGGAGCAGGCGGCGTGCTGAAGGAGGCGGCGGCGGTGGGGAACGAAAGGGGCGGCGCGGCGCTGGGAAACGGCCTCGGGGCTTCCGGCCCAGAAGCGTGCGTCCAGGTGAAATAATCCGGGGGTACTAAGTCATTTCCGTGCCCTTGTTACCTGGCGCCACCGTGTCATCTTGGGGTGGCATGGTACATGGACAAAACTGGTAAAAATGAAACACACGCGAAGAAATTGTGCTCTTTTAGAAAGACGCATCCTAAAGATGAGATTCCAGTAAGCGCCGTATGTAAGGCTGGTAAAATGAAAATTGCCGGCGCCGTGGGCACGGCACACTGGCACAGTGGCACTAGTGCCGGATCGGACGGCCGCCTGTCCCCAGTTATCAAATCGCTCAGAGTATCTGCTGCTGACAGACTCAAAAAAAAAAACCTTTTTTTTTCTCTCTCTCTTCTCCACTCCCTCAGCTCAGCAGGCGGGCCTCAGCGACAACCGGGGAGAGGAGCGAGAGCCGCGGCAGCGAGCCGAGCTGAGAGACAGGGGCGAAGCTGGTTCATCGCGTCGGGGTCCGCGGACCCCGGTAACTTTCCAACAATCAGCGATACCTCATGTATTTTGACCATGTTGAACCCCTTAAAATTAATACTAGACCCGGTAGATGACAGCCCATAGAAAAACTGAAGCCTACAAGCAGTAAGCCCACTACGTGAAAAGAACATGGACTCAACACAGGAGGCTAGCAGTCTGATAGAATTGTGCAATCAATTGACTGTAGATCGATTTCTCTGGTGTACGCGTATACTCCTCCGTCCCAAATGTTTGTCATCCGAAAGCGTGTCTACGAGCGAAACACGGATTTGGATTTCTAGAGACAGATATTTTGGGACGGAGGGAGTACGGTACTCACACTAGACGACGTTTCGACTTTTTTATTCATCCTTCTTCGCTTCTCGGTCCGCCGCGGCGCGGTGAATCTTCTCGTGGACGGTGAGCGGCGAGCCGGACACCAGTCGCCAGAGCTGCCGAGCTCGCGTCGCATACTCGCACATCTGCATCTCACGCGACCAAGCCTGAAGCCTCACAACCTGGGCTGCCTGCATCTCACGCGACCTGTCCTACAAGATGCCAGGTAAAAGAATCGTTTTTGCTTCGTTGCTTGCACATTATTTAGTATTTGTTTTATTGTTTAATTGTGTTGAGTAATTTTATAGGTAATCAAAAGCACAATGGAACGGTTCTTGAAAAGGAAGCAGGGGCCAACTAGTGATCTTGAGAATCCAGATCAAGGCACATCAAGAAGAGACAGTGATGAGAATCCTCATGGAGGCACCTCAAGAAGAGATGGAAGTGCAGCGAACACCAATCGTAGTACTATTTGTTCTTCGCGAGTTCACGGCGAGAGGTAAATTTTGATGAGCTTCCATATGACCCCAGCAGATAGGAGGAAATTTCAGAGTACATAGGTCAAAATCTACAAGATGAGATAAGACGGAAGTATTTAATTAGAGGTCCTTTTAGACCACCACCTGGTTTTAAGTAAGTATCCAGAAAAGATTATAGCTAGTCATCCACGTCAGTTTCACCCTGAATGGTTCACAGAATTTGACTGGCTAGAGTACAGTGAGAGGTGGATAAATGTTTTTGTTTATATTGCTATTTATTTAGAGATTGCAATGAGGGCCAAGGTGGGAATGATGCATTTGTAAAAAATGGTTGGGATGGCTTTCAACAAAAAAGATAGGCTTCGAGATCATGAAGGCAGTCATCCTAATAGTTTTCACAACACAGCAGTTAAAAGATGCAATAATTTGATGAAGCTGGACCGTTCCATTGCTAATGCTATCAATAAGCAAAGAGATATCACTAAAGAGGAGTATCTTATTAGATTGAATACTTCTATTGATGCTGTTCGATACCTGTTGCATCAAGGTTTAGCTTTCGTGGTCATGATGAATCTGAAAAGTCAAAAAATAAGGGAAATTTTCGAGAATTAGTGCGGCTTTTGGCGAAGCAAAATGACAAATCAAAAAGGCTATTCTAAGGAATGCTCAAATGGTTTCTCCGGATATCCAGAAGGATATTGTAAATTGTTTTGTTGAGGTAAGAAATTTTTTAGCTTTGATCTATAGTGATGATATCTCTCAGACTATTTATAGGTGAATTAACTATGTGTTATTTTCCAGGTAATAGTGAAATCTATTGTTGAAGAAATTGGTGGTGATGTTTTTTTGTTTATTGGTAGATGAGTCATCTGATGTTTCGGGCAAGGAACAAATGGTCGTGGTTTTGAGGTATGTGGACAAGCTTGGGTTAAATAAAAGAGAGACTTATTGGTATAGTTCATGTGAGTGAGACCTCAGCTTCATGTCTCAAATCTAACATTGATAGTCTATTTGCTAAATATGGATTGAGCATCACAAGTTAGAGGCCAAGGTTATGATGGAGCGAGCAACATGAGAGGAGAGTTCAATGACTAAGGCTTTTATCATGCGGGAAAATAGCTCGGCATATTATATCCATTGTTTTGATCATCAATTGCAACTAGTCATTGTTGCAGTAGCTAAAAGAATGATGATCTTAGTGATTTCTTTGACATGGTATCTCTTTTGATTAATGTTGCCGGGGCATCTTGCAAAAGGAAGGATATGATTCGAGAAAGTCAACAAGAGAGGGTTAGTAAAGCAATAGGCAGTGGGCAACTCACTAGTGGAACTGGATTAAATCAAGAAAATCACTTCAAAGAGCCGTGACACTCGTTGGTCCTCTCATTATAGAACCCTTCAAAGGCTAAGCAGTTTTTCTCTGATATTATTGAAGTGCTCCAATATGTTGAAAAAGAAGGTCCAAATGTGCTAAGAGACGCCAAGCACGTGGTCTCATAGACTATCTCAAGATTTTGATTTTGTTTCACTTGAAGTTAATGTTGCTTATTTTGGGACATGCAAATTCTTTGTCACTATCATTACAAAGGAAAGATAAAGACATAGTAGAGGCCATGACAGAGGTGAAGTTTACAAAACAGAAATTTCAGCAATTAGAGATGATGGTTGGGATTCTCTATTAGGGACCTACTCTTCTTTTGTGAAGAACATGGCATTCCGAAGTTGTACAGGAATATGAGTACATTGATCGGCACAAACCAAGGCAAAGGACCAACCGCACCAACTATGAACACTACAAATATGATTTGCTTCAACCCAGTAATTGACTTGCAGCTTTCAGAATTTAATGACCGTTTTAATGAGATAAATTCTAAATTGCTTACCAACATTGCTGCTTTAGTCCCAATAGCTCTTTGATGCTTTCAAATTTGAGAGTTGCTTGGAATTGGCCAAGGCATACCAATGATTTTGATTCAGATGAGCTAAGAGATCTTAGTCAAAGAGCTTTATATTTATATTGACAATGTGCTAGCTGATGCAAGATTTGCCCATTGGATTCTATTTCTGAACTTGGTCGGTTGATGGTGGATACAAAGAAACATCTTGCTTTTCCTTTGGTATATCGGCTCCTCAAACTTGTGCTAGTTCTTCCTATAGCCACTGCATCAGTGGTAAGGTGTTTTTTCAGCTGTGAAAATTATCAAGACAGATCTACGGAATCGTATGGGGGATGGATTTATGATGATTGTGTGATGGCTTCGTGGAACAAGACTTTCTGGATGCAATTCCAAATGATAACATCATAGTTCGCTTTTAGAATATGGACGATCGTACTCGTAGAGTGATTATAAGAGGTAAACACTATTGTAATGAGTTTCTTTTGTCAGATTATGATATTTCTAATTTTATCACTATGAATGATTAATTTTTTGTACTATGTTCTGGGTATTAATATTCATGTCCGCATTATGCTGATATTAGATAGTTATATAAAATTAGTTCATGAATTTATGCCGACCCCGGCAACAGTTTAGTCTAGATTCGCCCTGCTGAGAGATGCCGCGCCGGTGCCCGCCCCGAGCTGGGATCATCGAGGAGTAGCAGTGCGGCCATGAATGAACAGAACAGCTCGCCCGCTGTGTTGGCAGCAGCTGCGACGAGGCTGCTGCTGCTGCCGCTTGGCCTTGCACAGAAGATGTTTCCCCTGCCGCTGGGCCCTCCTCCTGGCTACAACTCTCTCTCTCTCTCTCCACTGTCTCTCACAGTTCAACAGCCTCTGAGAGGAAAAGAGCATCCGGTATCAAATCCAAGGGCCGGCCATGTCACCATGGCACTGCTCCATGCCAGCCTACCCTCGCTGACGCCGGGGGGCCGCGCCCAGCCTCCTGTGTGGTGAGGAGTATTCATGGCCGGCTGCCTTGTATTTCCCCGCTGCTCGCCTGCTCACGAGTGACACACACACCCAACACAACAGTGCGGCGAGCGAGAGGTGGGGATGCGCTGCTGCTGCTGCTGCCTGCCTGCCTGCAGGCTGCAGCTGCGGTGACTGGTGACTGGTGACTGGTGACTGCTGCTGCCCGGGAATGGGACTGGAGTATTTACCATGCCTAGTAGTACTGGGGTAAAAGTAGTAGTAGGCCGGGAAGTAGTACGTACTGTAGCGTGTGGGCTGGGTAAAGTTCCCCTTTTCATTTGCCCTTTTGTGGTAAGATGCAATCCGCCAATCAGGGCTGCCTGCCTGTTGCCTGTTGCCTGTTGGGTTTCTTTCTTTCTTTCTCCTCCTTCCTTCTGGATCCTTCTTCCCCTCCCCCAGCTTCCTCCAAACTTTTCATTTCCCTTTTTTCAACCCGTTCCAGGGGGTGTTCCGGAGGTGTTTGTTTGGGCGTCATCCCTCATTATTACAGTTGAGCAGGTTTTTAGAATTAGCTTATACTCCTACTAGGGTTTCGATTCAAAAAAAAAAAAGTTCTAATCTTGTAGCACTTTCGTTGTTATTTGGTAACCTTTGTCCAAACATGGAGTAACTAGGTGCAAAAGATTTGTCTCGACATTTATAGACAAAAAATATACAATTAGTTAATTTTTTTAACTACATCTAATGCTCCATACATGCGTCTAAATATTCGATGTGACGGATAATCTTGAATTTTTTTGGAACTAACATCGTTAATGTTTGCTAGGTTGTTACCCACGGTAACTTCAACAAAAGCCATTACGGCTACTGGAGTCAATTCCATCAGCAGGAGTTGGGTTTATGGTTACTATTTGAAAGGACAGGCATTCCCGTGGTACTTTGGGCTGTTGACCTCAGCATCGTTTGCCAGAGAGAAAACTAGCTAATGTCCAACTTAATACAGTATAGAATTAAGGGTTGGAGGTACAAAATTTGTTCACCTAAACGGTCATTTACTCTACTTAAACAACATTCAAATGGTAATGATAGACAACAGTGTTGCGTATTTCTAAGAGCTTTGCTGTCGTACCTTCAAACGACTATGGACCGTCCATTTATTTCGATCGGACGGTCACGATCACCTATTACCTCTTGAGACGTAATAAATGAAATGTATATTTATTTTTTATTTTATTTTATAAAATAGGTATAAATAAAGAAAGTTTTAGATATAAAAAATCTATTTTTAGATTTGATTGATATGCATGTGTGATCTCGATGGCCGATATGGTAAATCGATCTTTTTTATTTTCTAACTTTGTACTTGATATATTTTGATTACCATAATATTTGTACACTTAATTTTGCATGTGCTAGGATTTGCATGTATTATGTCTACGTGATTAGCACGTTAGCCTGTGTACGCGTGTGTCTATGCGGCTAGCCTGGTTAGTGTGTGTACGTGTACGTACGTGGTTAGAACTGGTTAGCGTGTATGTATGGTGAGCGTGTTCATGCATACATGTTAGATGAGTCAAAACTTCCTGTTATTAAAAGAAAAATATATTGTAGATTTAGAACAAGTTAAACTGTTTTAAGTTAGATTAAATTTATACAAAGTATATGAATATTATATGTTGAAATAGATTAATGTAAAAGCATATTTTATAGTTATTTGATGATACTTACTCAACGTTATACGTAAAATTCTTGTAAAAAAACGTCATACATATAAATTTGATCAAGTTTTAATTTATTTGGCTCCCTATGAAATGATAATAGTTTTTCTCTTGACCGAGGGAGTACAACCATGTTTACTAAAAAAAATAAAGTGATGACACACATGGAATCGTCATGCATGCAGGAAATCGGCATGGATGCCTAACTTTCCCCAATCATGACGGGATTCCGTGGTTTTATTTTATTTTCTTGAATTTTAAACTTATTAATTAATCCATGAAAAAATGTGAAAAATTAATGGCTCAGATCGATTTGAGATATTACCTCTTAAGAGTAAAATTTGACCTTAGCATTACCCTATTTCTAAACGGTAATCCGATGACTGTCTAAACCCTTTTTAAACTGTTAAAACACAGTATAATTAAACCTGATTAACATCGTAAATATATGAGATGGAATCAAATTTAGTTTTTCAAAATACTTATCTTTTTTCATGCATAAATATGTATAATTTCTAGCATATTTGGCTTTTACATACATTTTACGAACATAAATATGATTTTTTTAGTGTTAATGTACAAAAATAACTCCATCTAAACAGTCTAAACACTAAACAAAAGGAGATAATCGTTTACTATTTAGGATAACACTGTGATAATGACATATCCAAACAATGATAATGCAAAGTAGTGGTATATATTATTCTCTATTTCTACTATGATTTTTTGTAGCTTTTCCGGAGGGTGTGTGCAATGACTTCCCGGTCCCCCACTGCCTTTCGTTTCCTCCCAGTACGTCCCAGCCCCAGCCCAAATGACCTCCTGTTTCCATAGATCCATAGTACACTAGTGAAGATTTCCTAAATAGTTTGTGTAAGACTGCCATTATTTTGGCAAATTAATAGACGGTCTGCGAACGTTGCCTGCTGGCAGGCAGCCGGGAAACCATAAACATGCAATCCTTTGCTACTTGCTAGTACTAAGTTTATTAATTTTATAATCGGTGATTTTTTTCTAGCACTATTGAACTGAACAATATACCCTTTTGTTTCTATAAACATGAAGTCTGGGAACTTTATTGCTAGTACTAACTTTAGGCTGTGTTTGATTATTTAAGTTGAGTCATTCTTAAAAAACAACTCCTAACTTAAATTGATGTTTGGTTTGAGTTACTTAAAGTGCCTTTGCATCACTTTGAGTCACCCAAACCGACTCAATCATCTACTTCAAATAAGTCACTTTTAAGTCAAAATTGTTTGGCACTTGAGTTACCTAAGTGACTTATTTAAGTTAGTTTGCCACTTTAGTCATCTATAAACCGAACAGATATTTCTAATCTAATTAATATAGAACGGTTTGAAGGCTCGCAGTCATAGGCCAACTTTTATAGTAAGTCAAAATTAATTGTCTGGTAGCTCACTACACCCTTTTCACATCCAAACGTCAGAGGGGTAATTTTAATCAACGGTATCTCTTGATTAATTAGTTATAATACTCTGTGTGGCTACTATTTTTTAATAATAATCCGCCTCTACGTGTGGTGCTGCCGATGATGCGTTTTGTTGGTGGATTCCTTGTATATTGGCCGTTGATATCTTTTGGAGCGTCAGCGTCTTCTTCAAAATACCAACTGATGATCTTTTTTTTTTGACAAGAAAACTGATGATCACTACTACAGAAATGGGCTTTAGCCCCGGTCGGTAAGGGCCTTTAGCCCCGGTTGCCGAGCCGAGATTAAGCTTCCGGGACTAAAGGCCCCCCCTTTAGTCCCGGCTCCGGGCACCGGGCTAAAGCCCCCCCTTTAGTCCCGGTTGGTGCCAGCCGGGACTAAAGGGTCCCTGGTTTTTTCCTTTTATTTTTATTTCAGTTCTGTTTTAGTTTTGTTTATTTATTTAATAGGTTTTCTAATATGTATTTTTTGCTGCTAATATATATAATTTATATATATTAGCAGCATAACACAATAAGCTTATTGCATGCATATATAATTGAACTATAGAACTACATATATATATATATAAATATGTATATATAAAATTACAAGCAATATATATACATGTAGAAGTTGTCTAAATATCTATCTACACAAGTTGTACTCTAAAGAGTACTATAAACCTATTACAAGTTGTACTCCATCTAAATATTTACAGGGCATACAAATGATCATCATTGTTTGGAATCAACGGGTCGTCGGTATTATAGTAGAACTCGCCGTTTGGACTTATGACTTGTTCCCGAAGAAATCCTGCTATTGTCTCTTGTATTGCTTTCAATTGGTCTTGTAGCATCACTTTTTGCTTCAACCAGTCAGTCTTCAATTTGAATTAGAGAAGATATTAGTAATATCTATATTATCAATATTAAGTCTATAAAAAATGAAAAGGAACATGTTATGTACTTTGATGATTTCTTCAGGAATTCTATTTGATTCTATCATCATATACTCGCAAACATAGAATCCACATAAGTTGGTACCCTGTTTTTGTCTCAAAATCCACTGTAGAATGAAAAAAATTATCTCGTAATAAAGATATGATATATGACATGATATATAAAGATACACGTACATTGACGAAGGTGTAAACTTATTGGTAGTCGTGGCTTTATTGTAAGTGGCGCCTTACACTGACTCATATGTTCCCGAGCAATGAATTTTTCTCAAACCCTAATCCGGCCAATGAAACATTTATAGTTGGATCATTATTTATTAATTAGTATATATATACAAGCTTAGTCTCTACTTTAAGCATGGAAGCTAGGGATCGAAAAATTACCTTTGGAGGATGTCTATCATATCTTGGTAATCTTCTTGCGGTTTGCTCAACGAGTCATAGATTAACACATTGCTGTGTTTGAGATCGATGACCATCAGTATCCAGTGAAAGTTGTTCATACACATTCATATATATAGATTATTAGGGTTAAGTAAAATAAAATGTGCATATACTTATTATTAGGTGTGATTGGGTTCATTAGACTCCTGCCCGGTGCAAAATTTCTCCTCCATTCATCAACTACTTCCGCTCTTGGAAACTCCAGCCTAGTAGCAATATTTTGAATCGTCTCGTATGGGAGACCGCTGTCAATGAAATTTTTTTCCATTGAGTCCATCTCAGACAAAGTGGTCTCTCCAGATTTTCTCTGTACTCTGCCCATGTTTGAACCATACTGATTTTGCACAAATAACGGGGACAGAGGTCTTGATGTTTTCCCCGAGCTGTGGAACACTCTTTCCCACTTTCTTCGTGCTTGATTGCTGTTCTTTTGCAGACTTGATTAGAGAGCGTTCGTAGTCTGATTTTCGCGGAGCCTTTCGGGCTTCACGCATCTTGATACCATGCTGGTCCAACATGATTGTGTGATTTTGTATGACATTCCAACATGACACATGATTTTCTATGAACATATATTTCCAAGTTGAAATACATGTTTAAACATATCTACATGTTTTTCTAAAGCATTCCAACATGATTTTCCTTGTCACGTAATTTTACACACCGTGAACGAGGACGACGACGGATGGCGGCGAGAATGACGACGGTGAGGATGACGGTGACGGCGACGAGTTCAGTGGAGCGGACACCAGAACTACAGGTCGACACGATCAATCACTTTTATCTACGTGTGTAAACATATATTTGTTAGGTTAAAAAAACATATATACGATTTTCCTTTTTCTATAAATATATATATCTATTCATATTCATTATCTATAAATATATATATATATTCATATTCATTATCTATAAATATATAAGGTTTTCTTTTTCTATAAATATACTCCCTCCGTATCCTATTTAGAAGTCGTTTTGGAAAAGGGTTCGGTCAAACATTGGGAATATAAATCATGAATAACTTTTAAATTATTGAGTTTATAGATATAAAAATCATATAGATCTATTTCTATTTGCGATACGGAGCAGTATATCTATTTCTATTTATTTTATATATATCATTTTCGTTTCTTTATTTTCTTTTTTACACTAACACTGCACACACACACCACGCACACACACACTGCACACACACCACGCACACACTGCTCGACGCGACGGCGCGGCGAGGACGGCGGCGAGAACGGAGGCCGGCCGGCGTGGACAAACGACGGCGAGGAGGACGAAGGAGGCCGACGGCGCGCGCAGCCGGCGTGGAGGGAGGCTCGACGGCGACGAGGACGGAGGACGGCGACGAGCTCGACGACGGCGCGCGGAGGTGCTCGACGGAGGGAGGCTGAGGGCGCGCAGCGTGGACGACGGCGAGGGAGGCAGAGGGCGGCGCGGACGGAGGCGGCAGCGAAGTCTGAGCGTCGATCTGGGGAGGTTGGTGAGGCACTGTGCCCTATATACGCGGGGGCCTTTAGTCCCGGGCCGTGTTACGCACCGGGACTAAAGGGTCTTTAGTCCCGGTGCGTAACACGGCCCGGACTAAAGGTTGGACCTTTAGTCCCGGGCGGTCTTACGCACCGGGACTAAAGGGTACTTTAGTCCCAGTTGGTGCCACCGCCCGGGACTAAAGGTCCTTTCCCGCCACAGTTTTGGGTTTTCAGTATTTTGGGTTTTGTTTTAAGTTTTCACTATATAAATATGTTGTAATTCTTGTTAATTGCATAGTAAATTGAATAGTATGCATAAAATTACTTAAAATAACAGTTATATTTCCTTTGACCTCATTGTATAGTAGAAAAATTTTGTAGCATAAATTCTTTTCTTTTTTTATAATAACGAATATAAATATAAATAACCATTCATATTTTGTTAATGCAAAAATATAATGTTAAATGAAATTTAAAAATTGTTGGCTTTCAATAGAAGATTTATTTTTACATTATTTGAACGTTAATCTTTTGTTTATAACCTAAAAATCATTGTCCAATTTCATTCTACCCGACAGATGCAGTAGTTTTAGATTTTTAAATTTAGTTTTCTTTGTAATATATCTTAAATCTTTCTAATTTAACAGAAAATTAATATTTTGATATACTTTCTTTTAAAGATTAGTATGAGATCCTTTTTGCTTTAGTTTACAGAAGAAAATGCTATATTCTAGTATCTTTTAATTTGATTTTTTAAATATTAAATATAAATGTTACTAATATTTATAATTTTGTATATACTTTTTCTTCTTACATGTATTTTGATGATTCACATCTAGAGGAGCACATAAATGAATGATCACTACGAAATATATATATAAATTCATCATCAATAAATGAAGTATTAACTTAATTATTATAACATAATATCTTTACAACCCACTATTTGGCGGGCACAACTGTGAACCTTCTCTTGACATATGTCCCTTGGTTATGATCATTCCTTAACCATGGAGTTTCCTCATTGTTTTGCCAAATGCTTGGGTCTTTGTTCACTTTGAATGGCGGAATTCGGTCATCCCTTTCATAATCACCTGACATGTCTGACTTGTCCTCAATTCCGACAATGTTTCTTTTCCCTGAAAGAACTATGTGGCGCTTGGGCTCGTTGACGATCGACTTGTTATCATTTTTCCCTCTCTTTGGTTTTGTAGACATGTCATTCACGTAGAATACCTGACTCACATCTGCGGCAAGGACAAATGGTTCATCATTGTACCCAATATTGTTGAGGTCTACTGATGTCATCCCATAGTCCTTGTCGACTGTTACCCCACCTCCGGTCATCTTGACCCATTTACACCGGAACAAAGGGACTTTAAAATTAGGTGCGTAGTCTAGTTCCCATATGTCATGTATGCGGCCATAATATGTTTGTTTGTTCCCATTTGGATCCGTGGCATCCACGCGTACACCACTATTTGGTTGGTGCTCCTTTTATCTTGGGCTACTGTGTAAATATATTCCCATTGATCTCGTACCCTTTGTACGTGCGGATATGCCACGATGGTTGTCTGGCCAACAAATAAAGCTGCTCATCTATGTTGTCATCACCCTGACATTGTTTTTCGCAACCAATCGCCGAAGGTTTGCATGTGCTGACGTGTAATCCAAGCTTCACTCTTCCCAGGCCACTCGGATCGAAGGAAATCCTTATGTACCTCGATATATGGATCGACCAATGAGGAGTTCATAAGAACTGTGTAGTGTGCTTTATCGAAGTAATCGTCTCCTGTACCGATATATGTTTTCTTTTCTAGTGTTCCCTTGCCACTGAGTCTGCCCTCGTGTCGCGATTCAGGAACGCCAATCGGGTCAAGGTCTGGAATAAAGTCCACACAAAACTCTATGACCTCCTCTGTTCCGTAGCCCTGGGCAATGCTTCCTTCAGGCCGAGAACGGTTATGAACATTTTCTTCAGACACTCATGAACCTCTCGAATGGGAACATGGTGTGTAGAACCAGGACCGAGAATAATGTCTCTTGACCATGTGAACTAGGATGTGTGTCATGATATCAAAGAAGGATGGAGGGAACACCAACTCAAGACTTGACGAACATTGAAGACTCATTGACCAGGTGAACTAGGGAGGTGTGGAGTCATGATAGGATTCAAGAAATTGAGGTTGTCTGACATGATGAACGCATGAGCCGAGTGTAGTTGAGACTCTGAAATTGACTTGAGGAATGCATATAGCTTCACGGTGGTAGACGTACATGTGGAGGTAGAATTCCTCTTAGAGCAACAGGAAGCAATTGGGTCATAAGCACATGGCATCATGAGACTTCAAGTTTTGGAACTTCTTCTCTGGCACATTAATTATTCTCTTTATATTGGAGGAGAATCCAGATGGGACCTTGATGCTGTTAAGGCATTCAACATGCTTTCCTTTTCTTCTCTGCTAAGAGTGTAGCTAGCAGGGCTTAAGTACTGGCGCCCGTCATCTGTCTTCTCTGGATGCAGGTTGTCTCGTTCTTTCATGCGCTGCAAGTCCTGTCGTGCTTCAAGTGAATCCTTAGGCTTTCCGTAGACACCCATGAATCCAAGCAGGTTCACACAAAGGTTCTTTGTCAGGTGCATCACGTCGATCGCATGGCGGACCTCTAGGACATGTCAGTAGGGTAGCTCCCAGAATATGGACTTCTTCTTCCACATGGGTGCGTGTCCCAAAGCGTCTTTGGGAACAGGTTTGTTGCCCCGCCCCTTTCCAAATACTACTTTTGTATCCTTCACCATTTCGAGTACATCATCTCCGGTTCGGTTACGAGGCTTGGTTTGGTGGTCTGCCTTACCTTTAAAATGTTTGCCTTTCTTTCTTACTGGGTGGCCCATGGGAAGAAACCGACGGTGCCCAACGTACACGACCTTCCGACACTTTTTCAAAAATAAACTATCAAGGTCTTCGAAATAGTGTGTGCATGCATTATATCCTTTGTTTGTCTGACCTGAAAGATTACTTAGAGCCGGCCAATCATTGATTGTTACGAACAATAATGCTCACAGGTCAAAGTGTTCCTGTTTGTACTCATCCCACACGCGTACGCCTGGTTTGCTCCATAGAAGTAGAAGTTCCTCAACTAATGGCCCCAGATAGACATCGATGTCGTTGCCAGGTTGCTTCGGCCCTTGGATGAGCAACGACACCATAATGAACTTTCGCTTCATGCATAACCACGGAGGAAGGTTGTAGATACATAGAGTAACTGGCCAAGTGCTATGACTACTGCTTTGCTCCCCAAAAGGATTAAATCCATCCGTACTTAAAGCGAACCTCAAGTTTCTAGCCTCATCTGCAAACTCTGGGAATTCTCTGTCTATCGCTCTCCACTGGGATCCATCAGCTGGGTGCCTCAGCAAATTGTCTACCTTACGGTCTTCTTTATGCCACCTGAAAGTGCATTCGCCGCCAATGTGGGTTTTGGCTAATTAATGACAATCAAATTAGGGACTAACCAGTTTATAAAAGCATGTATGCAGGTTTGAAAGATTTGAAACGTTGAAATCTGGTGAACAAAGCACGTAGGATATTTTTGGACATAAAGATGCCTAGCTCAAGTGGTAGTTTAAAATTTCAATTTTAAACTTGAGTTATAGGTAAGCCGGACTATGAAGAGAGTCACAAAGTAAGTTGGCTAGATGTGGAGAAAAGTGCTCAAATCGACTAACCTTAGTTCGCTTGAGAGACACCGCACAATCACGAACACGTAGAGGGTAATTTCATATGGTCGGTGGTACCGACCATGGGTGGTCGGTGGTACCGACCACGGCTTCTCTGCGCAGCGCTCAAACACCCTCTCTGTGTTGGTCAAAAAATGACCTGGCGGTAGTACCGCCATAACCTCGGTACTACCGCCCGCGGTGGTACCGACGCAAGGTCGGTAGTAACCTGGTTTGCAACCCTCTCTGGATAGAGTTGTTTTTGACCTAGCGGTGGTACCGCCATTACCTCGGTAGTACCGCCCGCGGTGCTACCGACCCATGGCCGGTAGTTTCCAATTTTGCAAGGCTCTCTGTTCGCGCTGTTTTTGGCCTGGCGGTAGTACCGCCATTACTTCGGTAGTACCGCCCCCGGTGCTACCGACGCAAGGCCGGTGGTAACCAAGTTTGCAGAGCTCCCTGTGTAGAATTGAAAAAGGCCTGGCGGTGGTACCGCCATAACCTCGGTACCACCGGGTTCGGAGTTACCGACGGAGGTCGGTGATAACTTGGCTTTGCGAGGCTCTCTGTGTTGTGTTGAATATGACTTGGCGGTGGTACCGCCATAACCTCGGTACCACCGGCCTCGGAAGCACCGACCCAGGTTCGGTGGTTGAAAGTTTTTGAGGGCTCTCTGGACTGTCTAGCCTTTGACTTGGCGGTGGTACCGCCATTACCTCGGTACCACCGACCTCGGATGTACCGACCCTCGGGCGGTAGTTTCCGAGGGACCGAGTCCCTAACTGAGTTGCTCTCTGTTCGAGCTTGTTTTGGCCTGGCGGTGGTACCGCCATTACCTCGGTACCACCGGCCTCGGTGGTTCCGACCTTGGCCCGGTGCTTGTCAGTTTGACCAGATCTGGGTGTATGCGACCGTTGTGACATGGTCGGTGGTACCGACCATGGGTGGTCGGTAGTACCGACCAGCCTCGGGACTGAGGGAGTATAAATGCCTCCCTCTTCACTTTTCACGGTCACGGACTTACACGATACACTTATTGCTGACCTAACTCGAGACAAACACTCTCCAAGAATTGACTCACCCCTCTCTCTCCCCCTTTGCTCCTAGATTCATTCCCCTGCGAGATTTGAGCTAGGGAAGTGAGATTCGAGAGTGGGAAGCATCAATCTTCGACTTGAGCACTTGGTTTCCATCTTGCCGGCTTGTTTTGTGTCTTTTACTCTTGAGCTCTTTGAGCTCTAGCCGGTTAGGTGTTCTTCGTGGTAGCCCGTATTGATTTACTTGTGAGGGCTCCCCGAAGCGTTTGTATTACCCTGAGATTTCTAGTAGAGATACTCTCGTAGCCTTTGTGGTTGCTTGAGTGAGGCGAGGAGGTGAAATAGACTCCGACCTTTGTGGTCACCTCAACAACGAGGAAGTAGGCACTCCTTAGTGGATTGGCCGAACCTCGGGATAAATCTTGTGTCCCGTATGCTTGTTGTTGTTGTCCCTATTTTCTCTACTTCTCTTGTTATTGTGTTCTTCGTGTTCTTCCTATCCCTATCTCGTTCTTAGGTTGGGAAGGCTCGATCTACATCAAGGGGAGCAACCAAGGTTTCGTGAGAGTAGTTTTACCATAAATTATTCTTCGGAAAGTTGGCAAGAAACTTGTTTTATCTTCATAGCTTACTTTCATCGGATTTGTAGTTTCTTTTAGGATCCCGGTTGTGCCGTTGTTTGTGTTGGTAGTACCGGTGTTTCACACCCGGTAGTACCTACCCAAACAACCGGCCTCTCCGGTTGCTATCTAACTACATCTTATAGTTTGTGAAGTTTCAGATAGTCAAAAATCACCTATTCACCCCCCTCTAGGCTGATTCGGTCCTTTCACCCACCGCAATAACTTTGCATTGTCTTTATTTCTGAACAAGCGTTTTAAGCGTGGTATTATAGGAGCATACCACATAACCTTGGCAGGGATTTTCTTCTTGCTGGGACGTTCTTCACCCTCTACGTCACCAGGATCATCTCGCCTTATCTTGTACCGCGATGCTTCACATACCGGCATGCATCCAAATTCTCGTATTCCTCCCCACGGTACAGGATGCAGTCATTAGGACATGCGTGTATCTGCTGGATTTCTAATCCCAAAGGGCAGACGACCTGTTTTGCTTCGTACGTAGTGGTGGGCATTTCATTCGCTTTCGGAAGCATCTTTTTTATTATCTTCAATAACTGCCCAAATGCCTTGTCGGATGTACCATTCTGTGCCTTCCATTGCAGCAGTTCCAGTGTAGTACCCAGCTTTTTTTGGCCATCTTCAGCGGTGGGATATAGCAATTTCGTATGATCCTCTAGCATGCGCTCGAACTTGACCTTCTCCTTGTCACTTTCACATTCTCTTTGTGCATTACGAATGGCATCACCTAGAGCATCAACATCAGCTGCCACATCTTCTTCACCATCTCCGTCCACTGCATCGTCGTCAAAGGCATCAACTGAGCAATAATATCGGCGTGGGCCAATTCTTCTTCACCTTCTTCACCATCATCCATTACAACCCCTTTCTCCATGCTTCGTCCAACAAATATAGTTTGTTACGAAACCCGACTTCAATAAATGCGTATGAAGAGTCCTTGAGCATGAATATTCCTTTAAATTCTTACAAACGGCGCATGGGCAGCACATGAAACCATCCTGCTTGTTTGCCTCAGCCACACCTAAAAAATAGTGCACGCCAGCAATGAACTCTTTAGAGCGGCGATCGACATTATACATCCAATTGCGTGACAACATCTGCATTAAATATTACAACCATGCACTTAGTAGTTTCTCATGTTATTGCACAACACTCAAGACATCACATGATTGATTAATTCAAGCAAGCTTGACTACAACGAAGACTATCGCAGCTAGCACTAAAAAACTAAAAAATAAAATGCACTTAAGCAACATAATTAGTTCGCGTCCGATCCTAGCTAATAGACAGATCATTCGCTTCATCAGCATGGATGGGCTGCTGCCGCTGACTCACTGCCTCATCACCTTCAGCGGCAACCTCCTGTGCAACAGAATTTCGTACGTGCTGAACGTACTCTTCCTCCCAGTACCAACCTTTATTACATCCGCCGGTGCCCTCCCACTGCAATTAGAACAAGAATAAGAAATTTAAACAACATCATCAAGCAAAACCGATATGAATGAACTATATTAATCAATGCGAGTAATAATAACCCACCTCATGGTCCGGACATTTGTTAGAATATCGACCCTTATTGATTCCCTCTTTTTCACTCGGTACTCACTTCCTCACAATCTTCTGCTTACCTCGCCGCAAGCAATGAGAGGAAGATCCGGCCGCAACGCTTCGGATCCCGATGATGCGAGGCCGAGACCCCCGTCACAGTTGCCATCTACTATATCCATGCTCATTTTTAAACTTTACATGCAAATTCCTAATTTCCTAAACATTATAAATAAAAAGACTCAAATTTACCTATTTGTTTAGATAATCGAAAAATATGATATAACAATACACCATTTCCACATTGTCTACTCTCTATATTTTATTGTTTCAAACTATTATAAATTCCACATTTTTTAAAGAAATAAACTAAAAAGACACTAAAATTCAATATTACTCGTCTTGCATAAGTATGAATATAGAATGGATACTTCCTAGCATAGAAAACTATCAAGTGATTGTGATGAACCAATTTAAACTACTCAACTCTCCCTGTTTGTTCTTGCAAACTATATATTTTAATTAATTCCTCTCATATTCAAAAGAAATGGTAGGAGATGAAAATAGTTACCTCTAAACGCAAGAGACGATGACGGAGTCGAAGAAGATCACCAATTGACGCCGGAGACGAAGAACAATGAAGAACAAGCAATAGCAACAGGCAAAAACAAGCAAGAAGCTCACTGAAATTTGAATGTCTCTGGCTCGGGGAGGAAGAAGTTGGCAGGTTATAAGCCGGGAGTTTTAGTCCCGGTTTGTATAAAAAACTGGGGCTAAAAGGTGAACATTTATCCCGGGGCAAGCCACAAACCGTGGCTAACTCTTTAGTCTCGGTCCGTGGCACCAACCGGGACTAAGAGTGCCCTTTAGTCCCGGTTGGTACACGGACCGGGACTAAAGGGTCCCCGCCCCGACAGCTCTGCGCAGTAGCCGTTGGGGCAGTCACTTTAGTCCCGGTCCGTGTTACCGACCGGGACTAAGGGTCCATTAGTCCCAGGCGGCAAAAATACCGAGACTAAAGACGATTTTGAGAATCGGCCTATGACCCTGTTCTGTAGTAGTGGATCTTGTTGGTGCTGCTGGGGCTTTTGGAGCTAGTAGTAGCTCCCATGTTCTCGCTCGTTCACTGGTAGAAGGTACTGCTTCCATTTGCCCGTTGGATCTGCCGTGAGGCGTACCTTTGGAATAAAGCAGAACTAGGAGGCCAAACAAGAAGAGAGAAAAAGGCTGGACGGACATGCACGGGAATATTTCTCCATCTCTCTCCTTTTTTTCTTTTTTTTTGGGGGGGGGGGGGGGGGGTTCACAGCATTCAAATGCAATGCCATTTTCAGTATGGCTGGTCACCATTACACTCGGGTGTTTGGAAAATAATAAAAGAACATTTAATTAACACGTTTGGCTTTGGCATGGCTTCTCGTGGCTCTCCGTTTATTCATACGGCAACACAACTCTAGCAGCACGGTTCAAAAGGATCCATTTTTTTCTCGATTTATGAAATGAACGTGGAAACAGGAGAAGGCACATTTTGGTCAGCTCCAGCTCCGATTCCTTCAACACTGTAATGAGTAGTTGGATCGGAGCCCGGCGAAACGGAGCTATTTATATTTATCTATTCCTCCGTATCGGAAATATATGTTGTTTTGGACAAGGTTTGAGTCAAACTTAAGAATATGAATCATAAAAATAACTTTTAAATTCTTGAGTTTAGAGATGTAAAAATCATATAAGTAAATTTATCTTGAAAAATAATTTCATGAAAATATACATATGTCACTTTATAACAAATATTTTTAAAGGAACAAGTGATCAAAGTTGTACTTTAGAGCCGTGTCATTGTCCTAAACGACATTTAAAAACGATACGGAGGGAGTATAAGTGGTTTAAACCCTTTTAATGTACAAATTTGGCTAGGCATTTAGACACACATGGTGTCTCTGTATTGTACAGAATAAAAATCATGTATTTAGAAAAATTACGATTTGAGACGAGGGTTGGTAATTAAATTTGATCACAAATCTAATAATAAGACGAGGGAGTGTATTCGCTTGAACTTATTTCGACTGATTTTGGTTATTTCAATAGTATTATAGGAGTGGAATATATTGTAGTACAATTGATAAGCCAACTGATAATAAGTTGGCGAACAGAGCCTAGATAGAGCTGATGATTTGTACTAGCTACAATTAAAATATAAAAGTGCTTGACCAAATTTTTGATCAAAGATCCTAAAGTTTGAATCTTGGATCGGACACGAGCAGTATATATACAGTACATAATATCCATCAGCCCATGCATGCGACCGGCCCAAGCAGCCGATCCAAGAACTGAAGAAGAATGGAATGGCCGACGGTGCTCAGCAGCTGATCGAGCCTCAGCACGACCAGCAGCAACGAAAGAAAGGAAATCAGAAAAAGGAAGGAGCAGCGCGCATGCATGCATGCAGTAATAAACTACTACTGATAGGTGTCACACCCGGTTTTAAGAACAAAACCAGGTATACACCATATGTGAGCCCAGGAAGTCAAATCTCACATATAGCAACAAATAAGGGGTAATATCGAAAGACAATGCTCTTATATAACGTATATAAAACAAAAGAACATAACCTTAAAGAGCAGACAGCGGAAAGACACTCCGATCTTCAGATGGAGACACCAACTTCACAGGGAACAACTGACTGGTTGACCACAAGCCTAAGCTTCTCCAAAGCTTAACTCTCTGGGGTGTGGGGAAAAGCAAGAGTGAGTCCATGTTGAACTCCACAAGTATAGCAGCAAGTGATATAGATCCCAAGTCTTATGATCAATGTAACATAAATAATGAATAGCATAAAACGGTAAATAATGAACATGTTAACCAACATAAGTCATAAATGTAAAAGTCTTCAAGGCCGCTCGTATCCTTGAGCAAGGCTGATATATCAGTTTAATAAACTTTGCGCAAAGGTGTACACTTTCACTGCGAGACGTGAATTGCCCTTTTACCCGAGGTGATCAGCCTCTTAACTCACTTCCAAGGAAAGTCGGCAGGGTTCACGATGAAGCCTTTCAAAGGTTCGTCTAACAAGTTAGGGCCGCTAGGTTTCCTCATCAATAAGCATGAATCTCCCCTCCAAGCAGTGACTAACCAAGAAAATGCACCAACTTGGTCGGCCAAGACCATACAGATCGGAGCCCCTCTTGCGCCTTTCGGTAACCTCTAACAAGCTAGAAAAGGTCCTTATACTGAGCTAAAGCCAGAGCCATATAACCCCCAACAGTTGCACTGTAAATCCCGAAGGTGCTCGTACAGATAATTTCTTAAGTTGCTAATAAGCCATTTTTATCATCCGATGCATACATTAATTAAGTAACATGATCATGATTGCGAAAAGAACACTTGATTGCTATACTTGCCTTAAACTCAAGATCCTTCTTCTGTTGACTTATATACTTCCAAAGGTTGACTCTCGATCTTGAACTCTTGGTCACGAACTTCTTCTTGATCACCAACGTACAACTCACCGACTGGACATACGATCACATAATACCACACATGCATCCAAAAGCAATCATGCAAAAGCAAACATAGCCTATTATTAGAACAGTACATCAAACATAAGAAAACAAGGTAAAGAGTTTTGGAAAAATCTACGTGCCACTACGGTCACACAGACGCGAAGATCACTCTAAACGGAGTTTAACGAGAAAGATACGATCTAAACAAGATTAAAGATACTAATTACTAGATTAGATTTAACTCAAATTTTAATTTCAGAAAACAGTATTGAAAGTTATATATTTAGAAAGAACTTTTCGAAACGAATCTAACGCAAGTTGAACGGACTAAATCGGAGTTAAAACGGAGAAGTTATAAGCTTTTGAAATCTGATGGCAAACTTGTAAATAAATCAAACTTGATTTTCGCAGATAAAACGAAATTGGAAACTGGCTGGACTGCGCCTCATTTAGAAGAAAACGCAGGGGCTAGATTGAAAGTTTTCCAAGACACATGAAATAGTGCTGGTTGGACCGCGGGTTCAGACCTAAATATTTGGGGGACTCTTTAGCAAAGGTGACAAACGAAGGGGTATCGAGTGATTCCGAGCGCTAGATCCAGAATGGACGGCTCGAATTAGATCAGGGTGAGACCGGCGGCGCTTTCGCCGGGGAGAAAGAAGGACGCGGCGGCTCCATGGCCGGAAGGCGGCGGCGCGGCTCGGGATTGCGCTACAGAGCGGTAGAGGCCTCGGAAGTAGGTCCAATCGAAAGAGGAGAACAAAGCGGACTCACCAGTGGTGATGATGGCGTCGGTGAGGTCTCTGTGACGGCAGATTGCGCGGCGAGGCGGACAGCGGGGGCGCTGCAACGACGGCGAGCACGGGTTAACGCGAAACCAGGAGAAAACAGAGGGGAAAAAGGTGTAATGGCTTCGCGTGACCAAGACGAAGCTAGATAGGAACCTTGCGACGGCTGGAACTCGTTGAAGCGTCGGGTTGACGACGGCGGATCGACGGCGGCCGCGGAGTTCGTCGCGGGAGCGAATTAAAGCACGAGAGCAGAAGCTTGATGCGTGGGGAGAGGCGGCGGTCTCCGGGAATCTATTTAAGGGGGTTGGCTAGGTTGATTAGGCAAGCGAGGTCACGTGCCAGGATTGGAGTCGGGCTCGGTTTCGGGTGTCCGCCATGAACACGAGCAGGGAGGGGAAGGTGGGACACTGACAGGCGGGGGCGCAGTCAGCGACGGGAGGAGCGGCGGCGCGCTGCGCGCGGGTGCCAAGCTGGGCCGAGGCGCGGGAGCGGCGACCCTCGGGCGAGACGGAAGCGGCTACGCACGCGAGTGCAGTCCGAGGCTGGACCCTCGGGCGAGACGGAACGGCGGTGCTCGCGCGAGGCTGGACCCTCGGGCGAGACGGAGAAGGCTACGCGCACCTCGAACGCAGCGCCGAGGCTGAACCCTCGGCTCGGCGCGGGCTGCGGCGCTGCGCAGGGCGGCTGGGCCGGCGGCGGCGCTGCGCGCAGGCGTTGGGCCGGGCGGCGGCCCACGCGGCGACAGAGAGAGAGGGGAGAGGGGAGAGCAGGCCGACGAGAGAGAGGGAGCGGGCCGGCCAAGCTGGCTCGGGCCAGAAGGGAGAAAGGAGGAAGGGAGAGAAGGAAAATTGTTTTCCAATTTCAGATTTGATTTTTCAAATGCATTTTCAAATCCTTTTTGAATTCAAACAACTTTTGATCTAAAACCACACATCACAAAAATGATATATGCACCAGCATGAATGCACAAACATGTTTCTAAACCCTAGGATAAATTTTAATTTATAGAAAAGTTTTATTTCTCTATATTTTATGAGCACAAAAATTCATAAATAAACCATATTAATTCTAATTTAAGAAATGCAAATTTCAGGGTGTGACAAATCTACCCCCCTTAAGAGAATCTCGTCCCGAGATTCGAAAGAGACTCAGAGCACTGGAGAGAAACGAGAAAAGATCTTGATAACACTTTCACTTCACACTTGCATACTAAACTTATCAAACCACTGATGTTTCACGATCATAACTTGTGTACAAGGATTCCATGAAAAAAATCATTACACTTGATTATCCCAAACTTGTCTTGCTCGCTAACTTGATTGGCTTACAACTCAAAGAGATGTGGAAACTTGATCTGCAGTTGTTCCTTCGTATTGATATCTGAAAACTCACAGTCCACTTTACTGTCCTCCATGGGTACCCCTTCTAATGGGTCATTCTCGTATTCCTCAAGTACAGGATGAAAACCTTGATACTCAATTCTTTCACCTGTCGGTGTTGTTAGAAGCACCAAACCTTGGGCATACTTAACCACTCCTTTACAAGCAGATAACCAACCCTTTCCAAGGATAACATCCATTTCCATCAACTTCAAAACAGTAAGGTTTGCCTCAAAGTTTACTCCATTTATGTCAAGGCTAACTTTTGGGCATATGTGGTTTGCTTTCATTTCGCCTTCTAGAGAGTTAACTATCACTGGTTTTCTCATTGGAAGCATAGTCATCCTATGTTCTTGTACATACAGGCTAGAGATAAACGAGTGTGAAGCTCTAGGATCAAACATCACAATGGCGGGAGCAGAGTTTACTTGAATGAAACCATACACGACTTCCTTAGCCCCTTGTTTGTTAATCATATACACATGATTTAACATTCCTTGGATGTAGTTTTTTTTACTTTACTTCCTAGCTCCTGATTCTCCTGTTCTTGTATTTGATGTGGTTTCGTCATCCTGACTTTTATTGCTCTCCATAAACTTCTTATGACAGTCATACTCATAGTGATTAACCTCATCACAATCGTTACAACCCTCACTAGTGGGAGTATTAATCTTCGTCATGGTGTCACTAGGAGGTGACACAGACATGGCTCTTGGGAATTGGAGTGAAGTACTTCATCATTGGATTGCTGATACTGATGGAGTTCATGAGGAGGTTCAAGATTCCACTGATCACTTGATTCCTGGTTCCATTGTTGGAATTCTGGTGCATGAGCGTAGGGGTGGTGTATGTTGCTACCTACAGATTGGCTTTCTCTTTTCCTTTTCTTCTCCTCCATCTCTCGACGCTTGTTCTCTATCACAATTGCTCTGTCCACCAATGTTTGATAGTTGGCATATTCAACCGTCATCAGTTGTAATTGCAAACCATCATTGAGTCCTTTCAGAAAGCGCTTCTGCTTCTTAGCATCACTATTCACTTCTTCCTTCCAGCGCATAGCGTGACAACTGGGTGAACATGTCATGATACTCACACACTGACATAAATCCTTGCTTCAAGTTGAGGAATTGCTCTTCCTTAATCGCCACTATTCCAGCTGGAACATGGTAAGATCTAAAAGCATTCTTGAATTCTTCCCAACCAATTTGATTCTTATTTGTATGTTCAAACTGGAACGATTCCCACCAATCTAATGCAATTCCTTGAAGTTGGCCGGAAGCATAAAGCACCTTCTCATGGTCATCACACTGTGTTATGTCAAGTTGTCGTTCCACAGTTCTAAGCCAGTCATCAGCTTCTATTGGGTTGCTAGTATGAGAGAATGTCGGTGGGTGTCCTTTCATAAATTCACCACGCTTGTCAATAGGTGGTTCTTGATACTGATTGTGTAACACATTTTGAGCAATGGTCTGTAATAGTTGAGTCTGCATTGTCAAAACTTGCTCTATAGCTGAAGGATTTGATGGCGGTGGATTAGAGTTGTGAGCATTCCCTGTAGCATCATCGTAGTCATTTCTCCTGGTAGCAACCATCTGTTTTTCAACATGTATGTGTTAGGATTCAGCTCTTCATAACACACTTAACCATAGCTTCATGAGACGACAAGACAAGGTTGATATAGCAAGAGAGACAAGAGAAGACTCATCCATGACTGATTCTTCCGATTAAAACACTAGATAGTAAGAAACTTCATCTTGAAAACGGTCCAAGGTTAACTTCATCATGGCTACCCCCCTTAAGAAAAGTCCAACTAGAGAACATATAAGGGTAGCTTGCATATTATTTCCAGCATGTTGACAGGCATAACCAACTTCTCATGTCCCGGAAAAATTCATATGTAAAGGTAAGAACAGGAGTTCTGAAATTTCTCGCGAGTAGCAAAACAGCAGTGCAGTAAAACAGCCATAACTCGAGCTCTGTTTATCCAATGAAGTTGCAGTTTACCTTCCTGGAAAGCTTATGAAATCCTCTACAACTTTCATGTAGAACACTTTTCCAGATTCTGTAGTTAAGGTCGTCGAAAACAGCAGACAACAGTAACTGTTCCAGATTCCAGACAGCACAGATGCATCAACTTGTGAATTTTATAACTCCAAAATCATAACAGCTATCAGGGTGGTTCTTGCGCTCAGAGAAAGATCATGAAGTCTACTTGTGTCCAGAATTATTCCATGATTTTTGAACATCCATAACAGAGATATAAGCTGACAAAGACAGACTGCTCCGAAAGATAGGATAGGGAGACAAGAAGAAAGCAAACCCAACTTCTATGCATGACACCTATGAACTAAACCTAAATGAAATTGTGAGGAAACCCACAAAATCATTGCACTCATTACAAAGATGCAAAACAAACATCATCATAAGGACAAGCAACACAAATCACAGGTTCACAAGCCACACATGGGCCAAGGACTTGACTTAACTTCGTTACTAACGTTTCATTACCTAAGGGCTCAAGAACTACTAGCACACGATACATCTGCAAGAACATCAAGGATAGCTTTTCTTGTACACTCTTCATCTATCAACTGCTATCAGGGACTTTCTTTGCATCAGGCACTGACATCACTTGTTGGTGACTATTCTGTAGTGACTGGGTTGTGGCTACTTCCTTGAGTCGGTTGTTGATCTTTTTGGGGCAGGAGCTTACGTAGTGTCCTTCCTGTCGACAATGATAACATCTTCCTTTGGTTGGATCCGCTGCAGTAAAAGTGTTGTTCGATGTGCTGCCATCTTGCTGACTCAGAGGATTGACTTTTACCAGTTTATTCTGCTTCTTAACTCGCTTCCGTGGCTGGAACTCTTTGTAGGTGATTGTCCATCCATCTATGCAAACCTCATGTGGAAAGTTCTTAACTGGAGGAGCTTCTAGATGCTGCTGATCTAGGCTGGTCTGAACAAGAGTTGAAACTGGATGTGATACTGGAGTAAACTCAACGGTGACTCGAATGAATTTGCTTTCCTTTTCTTATCTTCCTTGACTACACCACTTGGGTTCACTTTGACCTCATCCTTGGTTGACTTCTCTTGAAGACAAGAATTCCCATAATGCTTGCAACATAGACATCGATCCTGAACCTCTTGCACCTTACTACTGCTATCTCCAACAGACCTGCTTCACATTCATTGGGTGATAATGGCATACCTTGATATTCAATCCTTTCGCCTGATGGTGTTCTTAAAAACACTGAACGCGGGAATAATTGACCTCACTTTTACGACCCCTTAACCATCCTTGTCCAAGGATAACATCGATTCCGGAAAGTTCCAAAACATTAAGCTTTACTATGAACTCACTCTCCTTTATCTGGACTCTAACATCTCGGCATACACGGTTTGTCTCAACTTCTCCAGTTGGTGTACGAACTACTATGAGCTTCTTTGTTGGCCATTCCCTTATCTTCAGGCGAGCTACAAACTTGGCAGAGATGAACGAGTGCGAAGCACTAGGGTCAAAAAGAACCATGGCAGTTACTGAATTGACTGGGATCATGCCATACACCACTGCTTTCTTTGCTCCATGAATAGTGGTCATATCCACAGCCTCAACTTTCCATAAATGTAATCTTGCTCCACTTCAACACCTGGTAACTGTTCTTATGGCTTCCTTTCCATGTGGTTGGTCCGTGTGTTGGTTTTGCTGTTGCGTCATTCTTCCCAGGTCTTGACTTTGCATAGCGATCAGCTTTGTTTGTTAACTGCGGTCAGAGACGACATAGCTTGGTCATCGATCCGTCTACTTAGATAGAGGAAATTTTCAAAAGTGATTCAAACCAAGGAGTGAAGGTGAGAGCAACATTTAAAATTTGAGCAACAAGGAGGAGATAAATAACAAGGGTAGAAGATACAATAAAGAAGAAAATATCAAGGTTGATAGAACAGGGGTCTATAGAAATTTTAAAAACTTTAAACGACCAGTTTCTAACTAGGCTTGCGTCCTACAGTCAGCATTGCTCCGATACCACTTTGTCACACCCGGTTTTAAGAACAAAACCAGGTATACACCATATGTGAGCCCAGGAAGTCAAATCTCACATATAGCAACAAATAAGGGGTAATATCGAAAGACAATGCTCTTATATAACGTATATAAACAAAAGAACATAACTTAAAGAGCAGACAGCGGAAGACACTCCGATCTTCAGATGGAGACACCAACTTCACAGGGGGAACAACTGACTGGTTGACCACAAGCCTAAGCTTCTCCAAAGCTTAACTCTCTGGGGTGGGGGGAAAAGCAAGAGTGAGTCCATGTTGAACTCCACAAGTATAGCAGCAAGTGATATAGATCCCAAGTCTTATGATCAATGTAACATAAATAATGAATAGCATAAAACGTAGGTAAATAATGAACATGTTAACCAACATAAGTCATAAATGTAAAAGTCTTCAGGCCGCTCGTATCCTTGAGCAAGGCGGATATATCAGTTAATAAACTTTGCGCAAAGGTGTACACTTTCACTGCGAGACGTGAATTGCCCTTTTACCCGAGGTGATCAGCCTCTTAACTCACTTCCAAGGAAAGTCGGCAGGGTTCACGATGAAGCCTTTCAAAGGTTCGTCTAACAAGTTAGGGCCGCTAGGTTTCCTCATCAATAAGCATGAATCTCCCTCCAAGCAGTGACTAACCAAGAAAATGCACCAACTTGGTCGGCCAAGACCATACAGATCGGAGCCCCTCTTGCGCCTTTCGGTAACCTCTAACAAGCTAGAAAAGGTCCTTATACTGAGCTAAAGCCAGAGCCATATAACCCCCAACAGTTGCACTGTAAATCCCGAAGGTGCTCGTATAGATAATTTCTTAAGTTGCTAATAAGCCATTTTTATCATCCGATGCATACATTAATTAAGTAACATGATCATGATTGCGAAAAGAACACTTGATTGCTATACTTGCCTAAAACTCAAGATCCTTCTTCTGTTGACTTATATACTTCCAAAGGTTGACTCTCGATCTTGAAACTCTTGGTCACGAACTTCTTCTTGATCACCAACGTACAACTCACCGACTGGACATACGATCACATAATACCACACATGCATCCAAAAGCAATCATGCAAAAGCAAACATAGCCTATTATTAGACAGTACATCAAACATAAGAAAACAAGGTAAAGAGTTTTGGAAACAAATCTACGTGCCACTACGGTCACACAGACGCGAAGATCACTCTAAACGGAGTTATAACGAGAAAGATACGATCTAAACAAGATTAAAGATACTAATTACTAGATTAGATTTAACTCAAATTTTAATTTCAGAAAACAGTATTGAAAGTATATATTTAGAAAGAACTTTTCGAAACGAACCTAACGCAAGTTGAACGGACTAAATCGGAGTTAAACAAAGGAGAAGTTATAAGCTTTTGAAATCTGATGGCAAACTTGTAAATAAATCAAACTTGATTTTCGCAGATAAAACGAAATTGGAAACTGGCTGGACTGCGCCTCATTTAGAAGAAAACGCAGGGGCTAGATTGAAAGTTTTCCAGACACATGAAATAGTGCTGGTTGGACCGCGGGTTCAGACCTAAATATTTGGGGGACTCTTTAGCAAAGGTGACAAACGAAGGGGTATCGAGTGATTCCGAGCGCTAGATCCAGAATGGACGGCTCGAATTAGATCAGGGTGAGACCGGCGGCGCTTTCGCCGGGAGAAAGAAGAAGGACGGGCGGCTCCATGGCCGGAAGGCGGCGGCGCGGCTCGGGATTGCGCTACAGAGCGGTAGAGGCCTCGGAAGTAGGTCCAATCGAAAGAAGAGGAGAACAAAGCGGACTCACCAGTGGTGATGATGGCGTCGGTGAGGTCTCTGTGACGGCAGATTGCGCGGCGAGGCGGACAGCGGGGGCGCTTGCAACGACGGCGAGCACGGGTTAACGCGAAACCAGGAGAAAACAGAGGGGAAAAAGTGTAATGGCTTCGCGTGACCAAGACGAAGCTAGATAGGAACCTTGCGACGGCTGGAACTCGTTGAAGCGTCGGGTTGACGACAGCGGATCGACGGCGGCCGCGGAGTTCGTCGGGGGAGCGAATTAAAGCACGAGAGCAGAAGCTTGATGCGTGGGGAGAGGCGGCGGTTCCGGGGAATCTATTTAAGGGGGTTGGCTAGGTTGATTAGGCAAGCGAGGTCACGTGCCAGGATTGGAGTCGGGCTCGGTTTCGGGTGTCCGCATGAACACGAGCAGGGAGGGGAAGGGGGACACTGACAGGCGGGGGCGCAGTCAGCGACGGGAGGAGCGGCGGCGCGCTGCGCGCGGGTGCCAAGCTGGGCCGAGGAGGCGGGAGCGGCGACCCTCGGGCGAGACGGAAGCGGCTACGCACGCGAGTGCAGTGCCGAGGCTGGACCCTCGGGCGAGACGGAACGGCGGTGCTCGCGCGAGGCTGGACCCTCGGGCGAGACGGAGAAGGCTACGCGCACGCGAACGCAGCGCCGAGGCTGAACCCTCGGCTCGGCGCGGGGCTGCGGCGCTGCGCTGGGCGGCTGGGCCGGCGGAGCGGCGGCTGCGCGCAGGCGTTGGGCCGGGCGGCGGCCACGCGGGCGACAGAGGAGAGAGAGAGAGGGGAGAGGGGAGAGCAGGCCGACGAGAGAGAGGGAGCGGGCCGGCAAGCTGGCTCGGGCCAGAAGGGAGAAAGGAGGAAGGGAGAGAAGGAAAATTGTTTTCCAATTTCAGATTTGATTTTTCAAATGCATTTTCAAATCTTTTTGAATTCAAACAACTTTTGATCTAAAACCACACATCACAAAAATGATATATGCACCAGCATGAATGCACAAACATGTTTCTAAACCCTAGGATAAATTTTAATTTATAGAAAAGTTTATTTCTCTATATTTTATGAGCACAAAAATTCATAAATAAACCATATTAATTCTAATTTAAGAAATGCAAATTTCAGGGTGTGACATTAGGACCGGTGCTGTACCAGCTGTGCCAATAGGCATGCAGATCTACTTACTAGCTAAATATACTAGAGATACAACAGGTGGTACTTTGTCGGATTGGAGCAACCATGCACGCCCGTCCGGCCGGGCTACTTTTAGGGGGCGTTTGGTTGCCTGTATTCTCTTCAACCAGGCTGACCGTGTGCAGGTACAGCGTGTTTGGTTGTCTGAATGTGCTCTCGAGACAGGCTGAGCTCATGCAAAAGAGCCCTCCGAGCCAGGCCCAAAAGAAACGCTAGAATCGAGCGTATCCAGCGAGCCAGGCTCGTGCCGTGCAGGATTAGCATAACTAATGATGTCATTAGCCTATAATTAGTAAATATTAAGTAATTTTAAAATAAATTAAGATTGTATAAGGTAAATTAAATGCTATTATAACATAATATCATAAATAAATAATTTTTTAGTATTTATTTTGATACATTTGTATTATATGATTTATACTCATACGGGCAACCAAACAACGTCTCTTTCGAACCAGGCTACCTGCATGCAAGAAACCAAACAAAAGAGCAAGCATGCGCTTAGCCTGGCTGAGATGAGACAGGCCCATAGATGAAGACCAGGCTAGACCAATGCTGGCAACCAAACACGCTGTTAGGCCGGGCGTGTGCATGCATACAAAGGGCTCCAGGTTTTGTTAGAGCGAGCTTGATTAGTGGCTTATTAGTATGTACGTCAATCAGAACATGGTTAATTTTCTTTTATTTTTGTAAAAAACTTTTTTTAATATGGAGAAAAGAAAATTGGCAGCTGCTGGTTGATGAACGATGATGGCAAGATCGATCACTGTGGAGTGAAGGGACTAGCGACTAGCGATGTGAGAAACACAACCTGGTGTGTAGTATATGATTGGAATGGAACGAACGAACACGAACCCATGCATGCATCACCATTATTGGATGGATCATGCATTTTTCAGAGAGGCATTTGAAAGTTCAAAAGGAACAGTTACTGCTAGCTTTTGCAGTAATAATTAATTAACAATAAATAAAAACTAGGTACGTACTCCGTACTACGGAGTACTGTGGTAGTACGTACCCAGCACGCAGCAGTGGCCTCTGTTTTTTCTTCTTCGTCAGACTACTGTTCACTACTGGAAACGGCTGCTTTGCCGAGTGCCTCTGGCGCTCGGCGAAGCCTATGCCGAGGGCAGCTCTCGGCAAAGAAGTCCCGGCAAAAAAGCTCACGGCAAAGGAGCTTGCCGAGGCCGGGGTCATTTATCGGGATCTCGGCAAACCTTTTACCGAGGGTCCCGACCGGCTCTCGGCAAAGAAAAGTGGCCGTTAACGGTGGTCCCTATTGACGGTAGGTTGCCGAGGGCTAAGTCGACTCTCGGCAAAGGCGTTACGTGTGCCGAGAGCCGGACCCTCGGCAAAGCGATACATTTTTTTATTATTATTTTTCTGTGTCGAGGGTTATCCGGGGTCGGCTCTCGGCAAAGAAAGTTCGAATATTTTTTTTGGACCTCTTCGCCGAGGGCTACCTTGGCCGGCGCTCGGCAAACCTCGGACTTTGCCGAGGGCTATGGCCCAAGCCCTCGGCAAAGCCTTGGAAATTACGGTAGGTCTCACCAGCTTTGCCGAGGGCGTTGGTCATAGCCTCGGCAAGCTGGGAAATGGCTTTCTGGTTCCGCTTGCCGAGGGCTATAGTCGAGGGTCCTCTTTGCCGAGAGCAACCCTCGGCAAAGCTGGGTAAATTTTAATTTTTTGTGTTCCAGTTCTGTTTTTCCTTTTCTCCGACACTATCACATAGATATATATCACATTCATCACATATCACATATATATCACATTTCACGTCACAGAACATATATATATATCACATCACATAGTTTAATGACATATATGTCCTCAAATCACATAGTTCACATCACATAGTTCAACAACATGAGACTTCAGTGACACACGAGGATAGTCCAAAGTTCAATCTACTATACCCCCGGCCAACCGGGCCACCCCTGAGAACTGCCACCTGCTTGACCCCCGGTCGGGTTCCATCCAGGAGCGTGGCGGTTGTTCGAACCTTCTGACGGAGGAGGCTGCAAAAGGTCATGTCAGACAAGGAAATGAAAAAAATGAAGCACTGGAGTATTGATACTCACAGGAGCAGCTCCGGGGTCCAGAGGCAGCGGTGGAGGAGCCATGAGCGTCTGGGGCACGGACCATGCCTTGGGAGGCCATGAAGGCGATGAGCTCCGCCATCTGCTTAGCTTGAGCCTCCATCTGGGCCGACATCTGTGACCGCATCTGGGTCTCGGACACCTGGCGCTCCTGCCTTTCTCTTTCCAGGCGGGCCTGCGATAATACAAAGTGAATGTTAGAACAATGCAAACATTTAAAGATCAATGTACGATGAGTTAAATAGAAATAACCTCGAGCTCGGCGACCCGCGACTGCGCAGGCGACGGGCGTGGGCGTATGGGGACGCTCCCGCTCGTGCTCTGTGCTCGGAGCTGGGACAGAGTGGGAGTGGAGGCCGTGTCGATGACGCCGTCGCCAAGCCAGAACCGCCCGTGCTTCTCCCCTCCTCCAATCCTCATGACGATGCTCCCGTCCAGGTCCGCGGTGGCGGGATCAAAGTCGTCCCCATGGACCGCCCTTGCCGCCTCTGAGTAGTCAGTGAGGCGGGAGTGGACGCTGGAGTTGGTGTACGCGTCGGCGGGATCGTCGGGGTTGTAGGAGGTCTCCGCTGCCGTGGCCTTGCCCTTGTGGGACATGGCGTATGCCGCCACCGTGCCGCAAGGCTGGCCACCGTGTGCCTCCGACCGCGAGGAAGACAACAAGATGATTAGCAATCCGGCAACATTTGATCGAGGAATTGATAAAGTCTTTCACGTACCCAAGCTTGTGCGTACTCGGCGAGGTTGCGGTTGCCCTGGTGGTGTGGTACACCTGGCATCTGCAGACGCGCCTCCCGGGCCTCGGCGTGGTGGGACGCCCACTCTTCGGATAGCCACCGGTCCACGATCATCTCCCAGCACTCGGGAAACGACCGGCACCATTGGGGGATCATCTGCACATCATCAAGTATTTCACGTCTAAGCGTCAGATGAAAAGTACCAAAAGCTTAATCTCAAAAGAAATCACTTACCTGCAAGAACTGCGCCTGGCCCAACGTCATGCCTCTCGCCTGGGCCTTCGTCACCCTCGTGGCCAAGATCATGGCGTTGTAGGTAATGATGGCCTGCAGTCTCGCCTCGTAGATCATGTCGGTGACGAGCTTCCTACAAGCCCGGGTAGCCGTCACCTCCGCCACTGCCTCCTTCCCCGGCTCGCACTTGAAGTAGTTCTGCATACAGACAAATATGAGGCAAGACAGTAATTAAAGAAAAAATATGATGAATTTGATATTGTTTGACGAAGACTTACCCACAGCTCCGCTCTAACCCGCGCCGCCTTGTTGGGGAAGTCTGGGTCTGGGGGCGACTCTGTAGTGGTCAAAGGTGTAGGCCGGCTCGTGCCTCCCGGCATACTGTACTATGCCGGGTAGTGCTCGCGGCACAGGAGACCCAGGATGCCGTTGAGTTTGCGGCCTTTAGGCCCCACAAAGTCCCATGACCTGCACAAGTGATTAAAAAAGATTATTAGCTTCTATTTCTATTTGAGTCTCATCGTACGAACAGGTAGTTAGAACATGTACTTTTGTCCGATGGGCGTGATCACTGGGCGTCGGGCACGTGGCGGCAACGCCGGGAGGCTGGCGGGACCTCTCAAGTAGGGCGTGGACACCCCTGAGGCACCCGAACACCCGTCCGCCTCGTCCTCCTCCTGCTCGTCCTCCTCCTCTGCCTCCTCGGCCAATGGTGCCTCCTCCTGCCGCTGGGCCTCAGGCGTGGCTGGCACCTCCTCCTCGACCTCCTCCTCCTCCTCCTCCTGTGGAGACGGCTCCCTCCGGCGGCGGCCACTCCTCGTCGAGGGCCCGTCGGCCTGCGAGCTGCGGTACAACCAACTCAACCGCCTCTGACGTCCTCCCGGCATCTTGCCTCGACCTCCTGCATTTAAAAAGAACAAACAATGTTGTATTAGAAATAACATAACCAAATATATGCAATATAAATAAAACAATAGATCCTAAAATATAACATAATATTACATGTATTAGAAATAATCTGGATCATCCGGATTAGCCGGAGCATGAGTCCTCATCACTGTCAACCATGTCTAAGTACTCCTCAGTATCCGAAGACAGGTCGTCGTCTTCATTTGCTTGGCCTAAACGGAATCGTTCTAGCATTTCTATGTCCTTCGCATTTACCACCTCATCCCCAGCGTCCTCGTCATCATTCTCTACTTCCATTTCCATCGCTTCGGTTAAGTCTATCGTGAACTTCCTTGCAACCCAGATTCTTGAAAGAACTCACCGTCATACGTGTTTGTGTTGAAGTTATAATCCTCATCATTGGGGAGAGGTAGTTTAGCACGTGGTGATATCTTGTGCACAATATACCAACCCAAGAGATGCTCTTTGCTTTTGCACGCGTATGGCGTGTAATAAACCTGCGTGGCCTGTTGAGCCACAATATACACATCGGAGCCTGGATAGACAGAATCCTGTCGAATTTCGGCTAGCCCAAGATTAGGTGTCAGCCTCGTTCTTCCAGGATCGAACCAATGGCATTTGAGCATGACAGGATTCAAAGGCTTTTCACCGTGAAATGAAAGTTCGTATATTTCTTCAATTCTTCCATAGTAGTCACGGTTGTCATTGCCTGGAGTACAAACTCCGCTATTTGTGGTTTTTCGATTGGGCCGACTCTGCTCGTAGCTTGATGTGTGGAAGCGAAATCCATTCACGTCGTAACCGTTAAATGACTTGACCCTACGGTCAAAGCCTTTGCAACCTGTCTCAGCTCTTGACTCATAGACGCATCGGCTTGAGCCTGCAAGGTGACGCAAGATATATCGTTATACGGTCAGAACGTAAGAGCAAGTTGGAACGTCAGACTAAGTACGACCTTGGTAGGACGGTACCTTCTGTCGGAACCAAGAAATGAAATCAGGCCTCCCTTGCCCCGCCCCATTTGCAATTAGAGTTTCAGCTGCCGCATCAGAAAGAGGCCTTGGTCCATTCGAGAACAAATGAAGAAATTCACTGTACGAAACAAAAAGAATGGTGTTGGAAAGTGACGACGAATTGGATGAAGATAGATAACAACTTACCCCATGTACGGATCCAGCTCATCAAGGTTGGTAAGCACGTATAGCATGATCTTTCGCCACTCTTCATAGTTCAACTGCTTAACTGTGGATCCACTTGCCGTGCCGAGTTGGCCTCGAAAAAGGCTAAGACTCGATTCATTTTCTCCAGCATTGTAACGAGGGGGTGGATTATGCATGCTAGGAAGGTTCTCAGAGTAGTATTCTTCAGTGAAGTTGGACACCTCCTCCAGAATGAATGCCTCTGCAATGGAAGCCTCAATTTTGGCTTTGTTTCTACATTTCTTGCGAAGAGTCTTCATATTTCTCTCGACTGGAAAGCACCAACGCCATTGCACAGGCTCTCCCATTCGAACCTCATTTGGGAGGTGTACGATCAAATGAAGCATCGGAGTGAAGAAGCCTGGTGGAAAGATTTTCTCCAGCTTACAAAGCAACACAGGTGCAGCTTTCTCCAAATCATCAATACGGACCGAGATATCTCCTTGGCACATAGCTGCCGGAAGAAATAGCTCAACTCTGCCAGGACAACCCACATAGGCTCAGGAACATAGCCTCGAACCTCGCCGGAAGAAGCCGTTCGATCCATACGTGGAAGTCATGACTCTTCATCCCTAGGACTCGCAGAGTAGATAAGTTGACTCCTCTCGTTAGATTCGCTGCATATCCATCAGGGAATGTCAATGTCTGGATCCACTGAAGTATTTCTTTCCTTTGTGGCCTGCCTAAGACGAAATCGACCTTGGGCCGTGTCCATCTCCTGCCGGGCTGAGGAGGCAGCATCTCTTGCTTTGGTCTATCGCACAACAGTGCCAGGTCTAGTCTAGCCTTAGGGTTGTCCTTGGACTTTTCAGTGTCCATGAGTGTTCCCCAAAGTGACTCAGCGATGTTCTTTTCAGTGTGCATTACATCAATGTTATGTGGCAGAAGAAGATCGTCATAATAAGGGAGTCTTTCCAAGCCTGACTTATGAGTCCACATATGCTCCTGACCATACCCTGCAAAACGACCGTCTGTTTCGTTGAACTGGAGAGCATCTATCTGAGCATGAACCTCGACACCGGTCAGCATCCGAGGTGGAGGATCTCTCACCACGACACCTTTGGTAAAGTTCTTTTGGTGTCCCGTCTGAAAGGATGGTCAAGAGGCAAGAATTGTCGATGTTGGTCGAACGCCGAATACTTGCCACCCTTCTTCAACCAGATAAATCTCGTAGCTGTCTTACAAACCGGGCATGAGAACTTGCCATGGACACACCAGGCACAGAATATCCATATGCCAGGTAGGTAGTCATGCAGTGAGTACTGGTACCAGATGTGCATTGTGAAGTTAGACCTTGAAGCTCGGTCGTATGTCAATACCCCTTCATTCCAAGCAGTTTCCAATTCATCAATCAGAGGCTCCATGTACACACCCATGTTATTCCCCGGGTGTCCAGGAATTATCAACGACAAGAAGACAGTATGACGTTGAAATAGGACGCCGGGGGGGAGATTGAGGGGGATAACGAAGACGGGCCAACAGGTGTACGGGACAGCCATGAGTCCATAGGGATTGAAACCGTCCGTTGCAAACGCAACACGAACATTATGAGCCTCTCTAGCTTTGTCATGATGGATGCGATCGAAGTGGGCCCATGCTTCACCATCGGTGGGATGTACCAACTTCTCAGGATTGTATCGGGTACCCTGTTTGTGCCATGTCATCTGTTCGCGGATTCCTCGGTCATGTAGAGACGTTGGATCCTCGGTGTGAACGGCAGGTAACGCAGGACTTTCATGGGGATAGAAAGCTGCCTCTTCGGGCCTTCACCATCGTCTACCTCCATGTATCTCGACGCTTTACACTTCGGACAGTAACCTGCATCCGTGAGATCTTTCCTAAAGAGGACGCACCCATTTGGACAAGCATGTATCTGCTCATACGGCATCTTCAGGGCACGAAGCAGTTTCTGTGACTCGTACAGGCTCTTTGGCAATATGTGGCCGTCCGGAAGCATGCTACCAAATAGGGCTAACATACCATCGAACGCATCTCGACTCAGGTTGAACTGGGACTTGAACCCCATCACACGGCCAATGGCATCCAGTTGAGAAACCGTTGTCCGATCGTGAAGGGGGTTCTGTGCCGAAGACATCATCTCGTAAAACGCCTTTGCGGTCTTCTCCATCTCCTCCTTCGTACGTCCTTCAGCGTACTGTGCTTCTTGGAAGTCATCTAACATGTCTGCTACCCCCGCATCAGCATCAAAGTCCTCTAGACGTGGTCGCACTGCCTCCGCTCTCAAACGATGTGCTTCACCATGGTAGATCCACCGGGTGTAGTCCAGCGTGAATCCATTGTTCACAAGATGTTTAGCCATGTTCTCCTTGTCTTGCCTTCTCCGGTTCCCACATCTGCTGCATGGGCACAACACTTTGATCTCTCCTCGCCGAGCCGCGCCAAATGCATTGTTCAAGAAAGCATCTGTCTTGCGCAACCATTCATCGGTGAAATCACTTCTGCTTCTACGGCCCGAGTACATCCACTGACGGTCATCCATCCTACTGCCATCCATCCGAGTACTTACATATCTACCTCCGAGTACTTCCATCCTACTATCATCTAATAGGTGAGGATAGGTCCTAATCCCACCCGCGGATGCGTACATGAGGCCAGTTCCCATTGTCTGCCCCGAGCCGAGACAGAATTTCGGCAGCACCTCCCCGATGTTCTCAAGATACACGTCCCTGTAGGGAGAGTGTGTATCCGGAGAACAACAGGGAGGTGATGCCGAAACTCCATCTCGAATCGGGGCAGACCATGGGAACTAGCCTCATCGACGCATCTGCGGGCTGTCCAAGTAACGTGGACAATCCAAAACAGATACGGTTATCGATATGCAGAGACCTGCATACCTCCAGCCGTATCTCTTTCAGACGGAGGGAGACGCCTAACTGGGTTCAATGACCTATGACCCTTATCTTTGATGAGACGTTATTTATACCTAGGGTGCCAGTGGAGTCAGGCTAGCGGCGCAGTGGCGAGTCAGTGCAGTGGCAAGGCGAAGCGGTGCAGGTAGACCCGCGACGGTGACGAAGACGATCGTGGTCGCCGAGGATCTCCGGCTTGGCCCCGACAGGTCCTCCTCCTACAGAAAAAACAAAAAATATAGTATCCATTAGAAATTTCGGCAGAACCTCCCCTGTACGGTGAGGTTTCGAAACCTGCAAGAAACAACGGCACGATGGCCGACATCCACATATATGTCAAGGCACAATGATCGACATCAACATACATTAACAAGCATACCACTACTACTAAATAATACTCGATCGCCACATACATTCACATTCACATGCATCCACATATATCGCCGTGATCGAGGAGACGACTACTACTAACAACTACTACTTACTACTACTACTTACCACAACTAAGTTGCAGATGGAAAAGGATGACGGGCGATCGAGGACGACTTACAAGTGACGATGCGGGGCGATCGACGACGACAGAGCGGGATGGGGCAGGGGCGCGTGGCCAAATGGGGTGGCGCAGGGCTCCTCCTCCTCCTCCTCCGCCTCCTCCTCCTCTCTCTTCTCCTCCTCCTCTCTCCTCCTCCTCCTCCTCCTCTCCTCCTCCTCCTCCTTCTCCCCCCTCCTCCTCCTCCTTCTCTCCTCCTTCTCCTCTCCTCCTCTCCAACCGGGCGTGCAGGGGGCGGCGGCTTGGCCGCGAGGGCAGGCCGGGCGGGCGGGTCGGCGGCGGCGGCGGGGCGGGAGGGAGGGCCGGCGGCGGGAGGGGGGGCGAGCGGCGAGGCAGCAGGGCCCCTCGGCGGCGACGGGGGGGGAGGGCGCGGCCGGGCCCTCGGGCGGTCACGCGGCCCGGACTGGGCCGGCGGCGGGGGTGGGAGGCGCGGGCGCGGGGGCGGAAAGGGGAGGCGCGGGCGGGGGGGGCGGGCAGGAGCGGCGCCGGCGGAGGGGGAAGGGAGGCGCCGGCGCGGGCGCGGGGAGGGGCGCCGAGGTGGCCGTGAGAGCCGGCGGCGGCGCGGCTCGCGAGCTCGGGGGCGGCGGCGGCGGCTGCGCGTGAGGCCGGGCGAGTGCGCGTGCGTGTGTGTGGTTGCGGGTGGCCGATTTTTTGTAATGGGATTGTAGTCTTTGCCGAGAGCCAGATCAAGCAGCTCTCGGCAAAGGGGTCCTCTTTGCCGAGAGCCACTCGATCTGACTCTTGGCAAAGATTTTTTTTTTGTAAATTCTATGCCGAGAGCCCTGACCCTGGCTCTCGGCATAGGTGCCCTTTGCCGAGGGCTTTAGGAACCTCTCGGCAAAGAATATTTTTTTTGTTTTTTTTGCTCCCACTTTTTCTGTGGCCTTGCTATAGTACTATAAGCCAAGATTTCAAATTTGAAGTGTTTTCCATACATCTTGCTATATTTCGCGCATTTTCTTTAATTTGATGATTTTTTCCGCGGGACGCACGTTTGAACTGCAGGTGCATGAAATAATGAAACTCAGCGATTCGAAAAATGGTATTCATTCTTCGGAGGGTATTTCGACACCGTATCCAGGGACTGGCGCGGAGACTCGACCGTCTCGTGCACGGGAAACGGCGACCAAGTTGCGTGATATTGGATTTAAAATTATTAAAAATACAAACGAAGTCAGAAAATCATGAAAATGGACGGGTGACCTTGACATCGTATGTAGAGGCTATGAAAAAAATTTGGGAATGTTTGGAGCAAGTGGTGTTGCAAGATGGTTGAAACCCTGTGCTGTCCACATATGCTCACATACGATGATATGCAGAGATCTCAGGGTTTCTACCATCTTGCGCACCACTTGCTCGAAACATTCCCAAATTTTTTCATAGCCTCTACATGCGATGTCAAGGTCACCGTCCATTTTCATGATTTTCTGACTTCGTTTGTATTTTTAATAATTTTAAATCCAATATCACACAACTTGGTCGCCGTTTCTCGTGCACGAGACGGTCGAGTCTCCGCGCCTGTCCCTGGATACGGTGTCGAAATACCCTTCGAAGAATGAATACCATTTTTCGAATCGCTGAGTTTCATTATTTCATGCACCTGCAGTTCAAACGTGCGTCCCGCGGAAAAAATCATCAAATTAAAGAAAATGCGCGAAATATAGCAAGATGTATGGAAAACACTTCAAATTTGAAATCTTGGCTTATAGTATTGTAGCAAGGCCACAGAAAAAATTAGGAGCAAAAAAACAAAAAAAATATATATATTCTTTGTCGAGACCTTCCTAAAGCCCTCGGCAAAGGGCACCTATGCCGAGAGCCAGGGTCAGGGCTCTCGGCATAGAATTTTAAAAAAAAATAACCAAGCCTTTGCCGAGAGCCTAACAGAGGGCTCTCGGCAAAGGTAACGGCGCAGGGGGAGCCGTTCGCGAGGGTTCCGTTTGTCGAGGAGTATTCTACGCCGAGGGTTCGGCTCTCGGCATAGGTTCCCTTTGCCGAGAGCCATACTTCGCCGAGAGTCTGGCCCTCGGCATAAGAATCGTCGCCGAGTTTCTTATGGTGCCGAGAGGTGGCTCTCGGCAAAGAGCTCTTTGCCGAGTGCCCGTGTTTTAGCTCTCGGCAAAGAGCCGGACGCTCGGCAAAGAGCCCGTCTCCGGTAGTGGTTGTGACATAAACATAGCCGCTCGATCGATCTACATTAATAAACATATAATTCGAGAGAGAGACAGAGAGAGCATGCATGTGACCGATGAACAGGAGACGTACGCACCATTAGCAGTCATGCAGATGCAGCTGACACAAATGCAAGCAAGAAATGTCTGGCCGGTGTCGTCGTCTTTGCCACCTTAAGATCGCCATTGTTTGCCCCGGCCGGCCGGGCACCGGATTTTGTCAGTGCTTTTTACGCTCTGCATGCATGCATGCATTGCATATATAGCGTTCCGTGGATCCACCCGGCTGGCCGGTAGATGCTCCGGTCAGTACTATCGGTATAGTGCATGCACGGGCCATGTGCATGTGCACACAGTTTTTTTTTTACTTGTTGATAGGATTGCGTATCAAATGTGCACACAGTTTCAGGAGCATTTATAGCAAAAAGCTATGTAGGATCTTGAAAAATCAAATCGTACTTTGTAATTTCAAACGGAGTGAGTACATATATAGGCGGGTTAGATCAAAAACAAAAAAAAGACTGTATTTAGAACTTTAGATGTAGTGTACGTGGAAAAAAGTTGAATATCACATCGAATATTGCTGTACTAATTTAGTCTATTAAAAATAGATTAATTATAAATATAATTACAATGCCTCATAGTACTTGAGATAAAGCTATTAATCTAATTAATTTATCATTATTATATGTTTAGCGTCACATTGTTAAATCATGAACTAATTAGACTCGATAGATTCGTCTCGTAAAGTAGACTTTGAATGATAAATTAGTTTTATAATTAGTTCATATTTAATACTCATGCATGTATTCTAATATTAAATGAGATAGGTGAAAAAAAATTAGGACGACGGACACTTCGGTCCTCACCTCCCATTGCATAGTTTGTTTCATTTTCGCGATCTGACCATTGATCACCCGTATTCTTTCCATTTTAGCTCGCCTGTTTCATGAATGAGATGTTTGAAAGTTGAACATACTATAGGATCATGTTTGGTAAAAGCTCAGCTACACTAGTGAAGTTGTTTTTTTAGAAAATACTCCCTATGTTCCTATTTAAGTGTCATTTTCGATTTTCGTGTCACAAGTTTGACTCGATTTGTAGCAAAATACATGTAACATTTGTATCTCCAAATATTTTGTTAAAAAACTAAAATGAAGATCTTCTAATGATACTAATTATGTACAATAAATATAATATTTTTTAATATATATTTTGTTAAGATGTTTCTCGGGAAGCGAAAACGACAGTATTTTTGGAACGGATGGAGTAGCTTTATGAGTACCTTACTAGTTGAAGCTGTGTTCTTCTGGCCTTCTCCGCTGTTATTGGTGCAAAACTATGAGTTTTTTTTCCAACTGTGAGTTTGTTTTAGATGCAAACTATGAGTTTTTTTCTCAACTGTCGCACTTTCGTTGTTATTTGACAAACTTTGTCCAAATATAGACTAGTAGACTTAAAAGATTCGTCTCGACATATACATACTAAAAGTACAATTATTTATTTATTTTATCAATATTTAATGATTTCGTGCATGTGTCCAAACATTGATGTGATGGTAATGTGATGGAGAAAAGTGAAAAAAAGTTGATAGTTTGAAGGGAAGTGAACAAGGCCCCGAGCTATTTTGAAAAAAAATGTTTGACAAAACATCTTCACCAACAACTTCATGCATGCTGGAAAGAGAAATATGGTGTAAGATATAAAAAGCTATTTTTCAGTTTTATCTCAGCTTATGGTTTTGTGAGAGGGGGAATAAAACAGTTTCATGAGTGAAAACTATTTTGAAAAATAGTGTTTGGTAAAAAACAGCTCACAGACCATGTATGGGCGCCGATTTTTTTTTTTGATTGAAAATTCTATTACTACTATAAACCAAACCTTGCACAGGGACGCGTCACGCGTGTGCTGCGTTTCTACGGCCTTGATGAAAAAATTTTGCAAAATTTTTCCTGTAGCGTTTTTCGTTGTCATTTGACAAACTTTGTCCAATATGGACTACGTAGACTCCAAAGATTCGTCTCGACATGTACATACTAAAAGTACAATTAGTTATTTTTTTACCTACATTTAGTGCTCCATGCATACGTCCGAACATTGATGTGATGGTTGATGTGATGAAAAATTTTTGGAAAATGGGGGAACTAAACAAGGCCTACGTGAATGTCTAACAATAATTGATGTCGATAAGACATCATTGGCGTCCGTGACCTACTAAGGGGTGTTTAGTTGGAAGAATTTTGGGTGTAAAGTTCTTGTAGCACTTTCGTTGTTATTTGACAAACTTTGTCCAAATATGGACCAACTAGCCTTAAAAAAAGATTCGTCTCGACATTTACAAACAACTGTGCAATTAGTTATTTTTTTACCTATATTTAATTACTCCATGCATGCGTCTAAAGATTCGATGTGATGGAGAATCTTGTAAATATTTGGGATCTAAACACGCCCCTAAACTGTAACAGAGTAACAGTTGGTCTACTGTGTCCTGTCCGGAATCCCTAGATGGATCCAGCAACAGTGAGTGTACAGTGCGCAATTTTCACCCGAAAATTAAATGCAGCGGCGGCGAAAAAATGGCGCGCGCGGGGAACAAATTACAGCTGCGAGTCCATGCCCTTGGAGAGATCCGATCCGCTAGCCGCCGCCGGCGGCGGCCGGGACGGAACTCCTGTTGCTCATGGCGGCAGGGTACGGAGGCAGGACCGCGCGTACTACCTGCGTGAAGTTGGCCGGCCGGCGGGACGCCGGCGGGGCGGGTCATCATGTTCGCCACAGCGGGCGGTGGCCGGCCGGCCGGCGGCGCACGGCGTATGGTCGGGACCATCTGCATATATGCATGCATATTGCCTCCGTGGTGTTCCGTGCAGCTAGCAGGCGATCGAGGACGACGACGACGACGGTGATAGCGCCACACGTACGGCCGCGAGTACCATATGCACGGCGTGGTTGGTGCAGCGCTAACTAGCTAGCCGCCCAGCGTCACCGGTGCCGGCGGTCCGTCGTAGCTCGTGAGCGTCCTCGTCGTCAAGGCCAGCGCATGCATGCAGCGCGCCAGTGCAGTTCATGTGCATGCATGCGAGTCCACGCCACGTACGCACACGCCTGTGCTAGCTGATGCATCACCGCGCGTTTCGGCCGTGTGGCGTCGGCGGGGCGGAGACCGGCCGCCGGCCGGCCCGGGACGTCTCTCTCACCGCGCGCGCGCCTGCCATATGCCTGCCTGCACGGCCGCACGAGTGACGCGCGGCGGGGAGCAGCACGGCCGGCTGGCGACGCACTAGTCGCATTCGCGTCGCATCAATAATAATGTTTGCATTGCATGCATGCTGGTGCTCTGCAGCCCTACCCCGGCCGCCGGCCGGACGACGGACGGACGGACGCCTAGCCCTCGGAGCTGGGGCCGACGACCCCCGTCGCCGCGCGTCCGCCGCCGGCCGGCGCCCGTGCCGTCATTAGGTTAGGTTACGCTTACGCCTGCGCGCGGTCGATCTTCTTCAGTCTGATCTTTTTCGTCAGTAGGTTACCCCACACAGTAAAAACCTGCACAGCACCGCAGTACGTACTATGAAACCCCCTACAGTAGTACTGTACTACGAGTAGTACACGAGCTCCAGGCTCCATGACGTATTGACGTCACGTACACAAAACACAGGTACAGCCGCTGGATCGACGACGAACAGTGCCGCAGTGCGACAGCGGTAGCCCAGTAGTAGGAACGATCGGGCGGAGGAGGGCCGCCGCCAGGGCCAACAGCGCGACAGAGCCCGCGCTGGGGGCGCTGTTCACGGGCCCTTCAGGTCAGGGGAGCGCGTGCATGCATGGGCTGCCTGCCCGCCTGCTGCCGATGGATCCCAAGAGGGCCCACCGTCCTGGGCGGCGTTGTCGTCGTCGTCGTCGTCTTCCTCTTCCTCTTCCTCTCTGCTGCTGCTCATCGTGCATGCTCGCTCGCTGGAAAGGATCGGATCCGGTGCCGGCCGTACGCGTCGCGTCGCGCTCGCGCCGCAGCGGCCTTTGCTAGTAGCTGCGTACTGTACGTACGACGACTGGACGTCACCAGCATGTACGCAAAAAAAAAAGGCGAGATTTTGTTCCCCGGCCGGTCGCTAGATCTCTTCCTTTTCGTCGTCGTCCGTCGTCGTCAGGGGCAGCAGGGCATGGCCGCCTGCGCGCGCCCTGGCTGCTCGTGCTCGACAAAAAAGGAAGGCCGGTGATCGGAGCTAGTGATATGCATTCGGCTGCCCTGGCTGGCCGGCGGCCGGCCGTCCGTCCGTTGGAACTTGGAATGGAACTCCATCGCCGGCGTCGCTGCATCAGCATCAGCATGCATGTGATCGGGGTCAGGGTCTCAAGGATCGGGGACGATGACGTACGACGACGAATCGACAATGGTGAATTTGATGACGACGACCTGGTAACATCTGCGATGATGACGACCCTGCCTGGTGTGGTGCCAGCACTATGAACTGATTTGGCACCATGCATGCACATGCACGTACGCATGTAGTAGGGCTAGGGCCCCGCTCGGTTTTTTTTTTTATCAAACCCCACGGCTCTAAGCCCTTGTATTAATCGACGATAGCTCAGCCAAATCGCGAGCTACAGCAACACTTACAGGGCTGGGAAGGGAATCCGACCATATCTGCATCTGGTCCGGTTCCCATCCAGAAGCCAAGGAAGCAGCCTCGTGCGCAGACGAGTTACAATGGCGGGGTACATGTTGAAGGGATAAAAGATTAAAACGAAGCTGAAGGATATGTCTAATTGCTCTAAACAACATTCCGCTAGCCCGAGATCACGGGAGCAGGTTCTGATCGCCTCTTCCACTTGAACACAATCAGTCTCTAGTTCTATATATCGGAGATGCCATATTGATCTGCTAGCTCCAGAGCTCGAAGACAAGCTGTTGTTTCAACCATGAGAGCATCATACGCCTGTCCCATGTTCCCAGCCCCGGCGAGTACAACAGCTCCATTATTATCTCGTATAACCAAACCCCAAGCACCCTTTTTGTGTTGAAGGTGAATAAGCTCCATCAAAGTTGATTTTAGCTAGCTGATTTCTCGGTAAGGTAAGGACCACCTACATCTGTTTGTTGCTGGAACTGGAGCTCGGTGCTCTTTCTCCTTCATTGGGTTGTCAGCCATGATTTTGACTCCTCGAACTATGGATTCAGTCGACAGCTGCTGTTTGCTGAACGGTATGCTGAATGTCTAAATCTTTTGTTGTCAGCGTCGCTCGACTTGAGCAAGCCGATTCTCTCTTCTTCTGTTCGGCCCGGTCCGCGCCAACAGAGGGGGCACCAGCTGGATGGGCCGAGGCCGAGGCCGATCGGCCGAAATTACATGCATGGGCTCGACGATTACATGCCCGCGACGAGAGCATGCGGAGTTTCTCGTTGGGCCCTGGCTTAACATAGCCCACGCACCCAGCTGTGATCGCAAGTGGGCCTCTTGAACGGGACCCTGCGTCAAAAACAAAGTGCGCTTCTCACTGTCTCGTGAAATCTACTCAATCTCAGTTTAACCAAATTATATAAAAGTATAGTAATTTAAATATGAAATAAACACTACTAGATTAATCGCATCATATAATTTTTATAGTAAACTTACCTAGAGATTAATACTTTGTTTAATAAATCTAGTCATATTTGAAATCTTTTGACTCCTCGAGATGCGGGAAAAGTTATTTTAGGACGAAGGAAGTATACTGTATAATGCAAAACATTTATGTGGTCGTGTTGCATTGCTGCTCGCTACTGCAAAACAAGTTCAGATCGGTAGCGCAAAAAAGTTTAGATCAATTACAGTTTTAGCCACTTTGTACTAATGACGATTGATTTATGCTAACTTATTAAGCTTGTTTTAAGCTAAATTTTCCTTGGGTTTGGCCATTATTAATAATATAAAAAATGCAAGTCGTAGTTCTAATGGTTTGCTTGTCTTTTGATAATTTTCTTTGCTTACAACGTTGAGCCTTAAGTTATCTCACTAGCAACACCACCGGAGAAGTCATACCCTCAGATAAGTCGAGATTGTAAAATAAAATTGTATACACCTTGACAACTCATAATATTGGTATTGGTTAGATTCATTATGAAAATTACTCATATAATATACCAGTCTCAACACTACTAAATAATATTTTGTTATAATGTACCTATATATTATCGATCCTCCTATGCGTATTCTTGGCTCCACCACTATTCATGTTAATTTGTGAGGCACAGAAGAAGGTCGTGTGACATGTTGCATCATATCATTTGTTTATTGTGATTTGTGTTAATAGATTTGAATCATGAATGAAGACCTGAAGGTTGTAGTCGTCGCCTAAAACATGCTATATTTTAGGCATATGAAATATAACAAATCCTAATTTATAGTGGATCCTTACTTGCTTCGGCCATCAAAATAAATAAACTAAGGAAAACAGTAGAACGTTGGCAAAATCCAAATTTTAGCATATGACTGAATAATCTCTAAAATTTATCAAACTAGCCTAAGCGGTCATGGATGTTCGGTAATGAATTTGGTGTTATTTCTCACTTGTGGAATGAAGCCAGATATTTCTTAGTACATTATTAGAAAGCACCTGAGCACTTCCATATTGTACAATTCCACCGTGTGGAACAGCCTAGTGTCCGAATCGAAACTTCCACAATTTGACAGAAAAAAGTGATAGAGGAAAAAGAAACAACCATGCATCTTGTGTTCTCTAAAGAAGGAACATCATGTGAAGGACAACTCAACGGATATGTACTAGCTAGTGCAGTCAGTCTTTTTTTCGGCAAAAAAAAATGTAATTTTTCAGACTACAACCAGGCTACATGCCTACAGTGGAGTATGGAATAACAAAGATGGATGTTTAGCAAGTGACTAAGTTACTCCAAGTGACAAAGCTTGTTTAGCAAAGCAAAGATCTTGGGTGATCTTAGTACACTAGAGTAGGTCTGAACATTCATGTACAACTTTTCTTATATCTAGAACGTTTTTAAGGTGCCTTTAAAGCGTGTATTGTACTAAATGTTTTCTCTGTCCTAATACAATGCAAAGACGTGGAAACATTTTATATGATTGAGAAAAAAATACTTGATGGCTAAGGACGTATTCGGTTGAGCTCTGATTTTTAGTTCTAGCCCCTTAATTCTTTGATAGAGTGATCCTAGTTAATTTTAGGCCCTGTTTAGTTCCCTCCATTTCCCAAAATTTTCCATCATATCAATGTTCGGACGTATACATGGAACATTAAATGTAGCTAAAAAAATAACTAATTGTACTTTTAGTATGTACATGTCGAGACGAATCTTTGAGTCTACGTAGTCCATATTTGGACAAAGTTTGTCAAATAACAACAAAAACGCTACAGGAAAAATTTTGCAAAACTTTTCCATCTAATCTAAACAAGGCCTTAGTGTAGTAAGGGTGAGGAGCAGATGAAAAAAGGTGAAAAAGGATTATGTGGTGATTGAACGGGGAGCAGTGAGTCCGAGCAGGTTCTCACCAAATTCCAAGTCAAGTTTTGCTACCGTTGCTCAGACCCTCCTAACTCCTAAGCTCCTCTTATAGATTTATACCCATTCACGAAGCGTTTGGTTTAAGTAATGTACAGTAACGTTACTGCATTACAGACAAAAAAAAAGAGATATCGATTGAAGACGTTTGGTTCAGCCCGACCATATTTCATTAGGGTGTAATGGGATACTGAGCTATTCAAATCTGGTCTCGCTCCTCCTCAGTTGTTATCGTATCTCGTTTCTAGTTGTAATTGGATTACTTTACACATTTGTGTATTCAGTGCTCGAACTAAACACTATGTGAATCTTAGAAGAAGATGCTAGATATAAAAAGCTATGGAATAAGTGCCTCCTGACATATTTTACTGGATCCACCACTGACAGAGGGTGAACGGGACGAAATGCTTGTAATTGCAACGCAGACCACCGGTCACAACTACGTTTGATGCTAACCAATGCAATATACTATAATAATAAGTAGTTTGTCATCCACCGACCAGCCACGTAATGGCATGAACAGGATCATGCTCCTGCTAGAGATGCATGGAACTACTACCACTACCACACACTTGATGACTTGAAGACGCATTTTTAACCTATGTAAATTGTAATTAACGGAGAAGGGTATAATAAAAACCCCAGTAATTAATAAAAAAAAATGCATGCTCTATACAGAGCTAAGTTAATCCGTGGGGTAGATCGTAGATGCATATGCTCTCACTTCACCTGCATCCCACTCCAGCCTCGGCGGCTCGCGGGGAGTGCTCTTCCGGCGGCTTCCATTGGGCCGGAAACCCCCTGGACCTGGAGTTGGACCTGACGTGTCCCTCCCCGACGCCGCCGTCCTCTCCCACCGGGTCGTCGTCGTCGTCGGAGCCGCGCTTCACCCGGGCCCGCCGTCGCCGCCGCCGCTTCTTGCCTCCTCCGCCGGTCACAGCCGCTGTGTCGTTGCCTGCTGGTTTGGCGCCGTCCTCCTCCTCGACCTCGCCGGCGTCCTTGTCGTCCTCTGCTTCGACGCCCCCGCCGGTGCCGTCGTCCTTGAGAGGCTTGTGATTGTGAGCCGGCCTTCCCCTCCTCCTCTTGGTCTTGGGCGGCGTAGGGGACACAGACACCTCCTCCTCCTCGCCGCCGCCGCCGCCGCCGACGACGCTGGCATCTTCGTCGGATTCGCCGTTCAGTTTCTTGCTCTTCGTCCCTCTAGGCCTGCCCATGTACGTATGTAGCTGATGCCTGATGGATGATGGACTTCCCTTCTCTTCTTTGGCTGCAGCTGCAAAATGGCACCTAGCTCGCTTGTCAGTTGTAGTGTATATATATATGCATCTCATCAGATACACACCAACACACAGCACGTATGGCTTGGCTACACGGTGTGTATGGATGGATCAAGCAAAGAGCAGGAGGCAGAGGCAGCTAGCGTATCAATCGTTACCAACCTTGGAAGAAAGAAAAACAAAAAACGGAGGGTGGATTTCCCTGAATATTCCTGATCGAGCAAACGGAGAGCGTGAACACAGATGGAACAGAACAGAACAGAGAGCAGGGGCATCGTCGATCGACATACCTGACGACGCCGAACTCCCTTCCTCCCTCTCTGTCTCCCGTGGCGTGCCTGTATCTGCTCTGCTCTCTGCGCGCTGTACTAGCTCGAGCTCAAGAGCAACACATCCGATCCCCCTCCAGCTGCTGGACTGGTGGATCTGCTAGACTAGAGGCCTGCTGTGTGCTGTGTGGTTGTTCTTGGAGAGAATATTCTGAGCTCGAATAGGATCGAAGAAGCAGGGAGGAAGACACGGAAAGCCGCAAGAAGCTCAAGGGAAGGGATCGGAGTAGCGTGGCCCGGCAGTGTGGTGATGCGTTAGTGTTCTATAGGCTGGCTGGTCACTGGTGGGGGGGCATTCGGTTCAGATTTGTAAGCACTCGCCACTCCACTCATCCAGTGGGTTTTTCGACTCTGGAGTCTGTGAGACAGTGACACAGCAAAGAAAGGAAAAGCAAAAAAGCCAAACAGCAGCGGCGCGCAGAAGTGCCGGGAGTAGCTGCATCGTCTCGGAGGGAAAAAAAAAAGGGGAGACGCGCACGTATACAGCACCAACAGTATAGGAGCAGTACAGATCAGGTTGGAAAATAATTACTACGTGGTCCTTTAGTTTGGGCAACGTCATGTGCTAGTGCTAGTGCGTTTTCAGCTGCACCTGTTGTTGTGTGCTAATAAACTGCTGACCTCGTAGGCATAATTGACAGAGCTGTCCTCTCTCATTCTCCTGTTGTACTTCCTGATTCTTTGGTAAAGTGATTCTATGACTAAAAGTAATTTTTTTATATTGTTTAGCATAAACTCTCAAAATCAGAACAGAGAATCACTTCACAGAATCAGAAAAAAAACTACTTTTTTTAGCTCTCACTCTTTTAGTTTATTTTAGAGAATCATTTCACAAAATCAGCAAAAAAAAATCACTTGTCGCTGAAAATATGTTTGAGAGTCAGAGAGAGATTCTCCCTAAGAACCCGCTCCATAGAGCACTCCCAAACGATAGAAACAAGACGTGATTCTCCTTATTGTGTGATGGATGAAGAGAGAGGGAGGGGAGGGAGAAAAACAAGATTTTGTAAAAGAAAACTAGTCCAGCTGCTAACGATCGATGCCATGTCAATGACTTGTTACACACTTACACTGAGGGTTTTTTTAATTTAAACGAACCAGTAGGTGAGCTAACAAGAGAAAAGAGGGGACCTACTATACAAGCACGACCGAAGCACAACAACAATAAACAAAGCAACAACTGAAGGTTAAAAAATGTTGTGGATGAGACATGAAAGGTGTTTTTTTACCCCGCAATGACCTATAGACCCACCTCATTTTTTTTTTTGGGTCTACTTGGTTGGATTGGATTCCAAAACTTGCCCAATAAAAAATAAGACATACCTATATATTTTGGTTATTGATTGGTTCATTACCAGAAAAAATTGGCACCAAAGGAGGACAAAGTATCATGGCACTCAACAAAATGCATTTCTATATTTTTTTTGCCCTAACTTTGATAAACTTAAGTTTTGGCTTGCCATGATTTTGATTGAGTAATTTTGGAAGCTAACCACTACTAGAGAACAGACCTTTGGACGATCTACCAATTGAGCTATAGTCTCGGCCAAAGTTGTGTCCGGGGCTAAAGAGCTTTAGTCCCGGTTGGTAATACCAACTGAGACTAAAGGTGAATCTTTAGCCCCGGTTGGTATTACCAACCGGGACTAAAGGTCTCATACCAACCGAGGCTAAAGGGTGAACCTTTAGCCCCGGTTGGTGTTACCAACCGGGACTAAAGGTACTTTTAGTCCCGGTTGGTGTTACCAACCGGGGCTAAAGGTCCTTCCCGAGTGGATTCAAAAGGAAAACGTCTAGAACTACATCACGTGGGTTGCGTAGCTCAGTTGGTAAGCATGTCTGAGGTGAGATGTGCTGAGTTCGAATCTCACACAACACACATTTATTTTTCCTCTCTGGACCTTTAAACCCCGGTTGAAAGCACCCGGGACTAATGGTCGGGACCTTTAGTCCCGGATTCTTAGCCCCGGTTAGGATACCCGGGCTAAAAGCCCATTTCAACCGGGGCTAAAGGCCCTTTCTCCAGTAGTGAACCAAGCAGACCCAGACCTTCAAGTAACTAAGTTTTCAAAGATCGAAGCCCCTGCACACATTTTGAATGCGCTCAATATAACAATCTACCGGTTCTCTACCATGCAATCTATTGGAGAGCCAAGTGATTTTGAGCATATTGTTGTTTGGGATTCAAGTTGCGATATGATCTCGACCCAAAGACATCTTGTGAACTTATGGCCTTGAAATCTCAGTGACTCTACACGGAGCAGACATGTCGCAGATTGAGTTTGGCCAACCATAGTACATGCAATGTGTTTGCATAAATATACCATGGAATCAATTAGTCAGAATCCTACGTTCAGTAACCAACACTGGTTGGACCTTTTCCTGGACATAGGTCTCCAAGCCCTCTCAAGCTCCCTCTCAGACCACTGCCCGCTGTTTTTATGCAGCCTACAACAGCGACCGCGCAATCTTAGCAACCTTCAAGTTGAGCTCTTTTGGACAAGGATCCGTGTTTCCGCCGAAAGAAAGATAGTGGAGGGCGTGGTGGCTGCAACAGTTAGCGGAATCAATCCGTTGATGTGCCTAAAGAACCGACTGAGAAGGACAGCGGAAGTCCTGAGAGAATGGAGCAAAGGCCTTTTCAGTGATGTGCGTCTACAGCTGAATATTGCCAACGAAACAATCCTAAGGCTAGAGACAGCACAGGAGACGAGACAGTTATCTGCAGCTGAAAACCGATCTGCTCAAAGAACTAAAGTGCCAGGTCCTAGGATGGGCCGCCATTGAAAGATCAAGAAGAAGACAATGCTCGCGCTTGATCCAGATAAAGGAGGGCGATGCTTGCACCAAATTTTTCCACCAAAAAGCAATGAGTCGACGGAAAAGGAACCTAATCCCCTACCTGAAGTCTGATGGGCACAATAACTTGGGACCACGACACAAAGGAAGCTTTACTTTACAATTTCTACAAGGACCTCCTAGGAACTAGAGTTCAGAGAACCCAAGTGTTGGACTGGGGACAGCTACAATTACCAATGCTTCAAGATGACGCAATGGACGCAGTCTTTACTGAACAGGAAGTGCTCGACACCATCAAGTCATTACCCAGTGAAAAAGCCCCTGGCCCTGATGGTTTCACTGGCTCCTTCTACAAATCCTGGTGGGAGATAATCAAACCGGATATCTTGAGGGCAATGCAATGTTTCTATAACCATCGACATGGGCCTTTGGAGCACCTAAATGGGGCGAACATTATCCTCATCCCCAAGATGGAAGTGCCCGAACACCCAAATGACTTCCGGCCAATCAGTCTCATTCACTCCTTTGCCAAGTTGATCTCAAAGATATTGACATCCCGGCTAGAGAAAAAACATTGACAGCCTGATTGGATCAGCACAGAGCGCCTTCATAAAGGGCAGATGCATACACGACAATTTCATGTATGTCAGGAACCGAGCGCGTGCATACCACCGAACCAAGACTCCAGCACTGCTATTAAAATTAGACATTTCCAAGGCTTTTGACACAGTGTCCTGGGAGTACCTACTGGAAATGCTTGAGCATCGCGGGTTTAGCGAAAGATGGAGGGGTGGGGGGCCTCGCTGCTGTGTGTACGGCGCACTCGAGTATCATGCTCAATGGCATTGCAGGCAAGAGCATCCATCATGTGCGTGGGCTGCGCCAAGGAGACCCCCTGTCCCTGTACCTGTTCATCCTGGCAATGGATGGCCTCCAAAAGATTCTGGACCTCGCCACTCAGGAGGAGTGCTAACACCATTGAGGGGGAGGTCAGCCACGCTGAGGCTGTCCCTTTACGCTGATGACGCTGTCATTTTCCTAAACCCAGTGGAACATGAGGTGACTGCCTTATTACAGATCCTGACCAATTTTGGTGCAGCCACAGGCTTAAGGATGAATTGGAACAAATGCACGGTAGCACCAATACGTTGCAGCGAGGTCAACCTTGATACAGTGTTGAGATCCTTCAGTGGAATGCGAGTAGGCTTCCCGATCACCTACCTTGGACTACCACTTACTCTAGGACGAGCTGAAAGTAATCCACCTGCATAGCGTTGTGGATAAGGCAAGGGGGCGATTAGCAGGATGGCAAGGAAGGCTTCTAAACCCGGGGAGAAGAGAATTGGTTCGTTCAGTGCTCTCTACCATCCCTGTCTACATGCTAACGTCGATCAAAGCACCAAAGCAAATCCTAAAAGACCTCGACAAGTTGCGGCGTAAGTTCTTATGGGCAGGGGACTCTGAACTGACAGGGGGGAAATGCAAAGTCGCCTGGCCAGCTGTAGCAAAACCGACGCGCCTGGGCGGTCTGGGCATCCTGAATCTGCAAAATTTCAGTGTTGCCTTGCGTCTCAGGTGGCTGTGGATGGCTTGGCAGACGCCATCACGGCCATGGGCTGGAACGGACCTCCTATTGATGACATAGATGTTGACTTGTTCAATGCCGCAACAAGAGTGACGATCGGTAATGGAAGAAAGCATCATTTTGGAAGTCAAGCTGGCTACAGGGGAGGTCGCCGGCTGCCTTGTACCCTGACCTGTATCGGCATAGCCGCAGGAAGCAACAAACTGTGCATGAAGCCATTAGAAACGGGAAGTGGATACAAGATATTGCCCACAACCTGACTCCAGAAATCATAAGGGACTTCCTCGCGCTGTCGAGACAGATACACCTTTCGAACACCGAGATCACAGATGAAAACGAGGATCAGATAGTTTGGATACTTGATGGCTCAGGGAAGTACACGGCCAGATCAGCTTATGACATGCAGTTCATGGGGCAAATTGACTCAATTTTCCCAAGCTTATCTGGACAGCCAGGGCAACACCCAAATGCAAATTTTTCCTTTGGTTAATGCTCCAAAATCGACTATGGACAGCAGCACGACTTCAACAAAGAGGGTGGGAAAACAACTATTTCTGCGCGCTCTGTGAACGAAATTTGGAGACTGCGAGCCACCTTTTTGTCGAATGTCCCTTTCTAGGAAAGTTTGGAGCCTAACTGCTACATGGTCTGGTGGAGGCAGCCTGGAGCCGTCAGCCTGGGTTTTTCACGATGACCTGGAGGACTGGTTCCTTTCAATGGTAGGTAATACAAGCACGGAAACACACTCCGTGGCGATCCTAACTGCCTGGTACATCTGGAAGGAGCGAAATGAGCGGGTCTTCCATCGAAGTCTCAACAAGGAAGAGAGAGTGCTTGCGAAAATCAAAGATGAATACTCAAATTGGGTTACAGCCAGGAGGTGGAGTCAAGCGTCAAACGGCATGCGGATTGTACCAATCGTTAGTGAGTAATAGGCTTAGGACCTCTTAGGCCCTTGCAGTGGTCAGCTGGGGACTGCGCTACTCGCGCTTTGTAAGCTTGCAAACTCTATTTCTTCTTATCAATGCAATGCCGGGTAACCGGATCTTTCAAAAAAAAGAATCCTACGTATTAACATGGTAGTCTGCCTTATGTGTTGTTTATATGACAAGGAGTTTTAGAAATCTACTATATACACTACAATCGCTCTTTGTCGAGTGCTGGCAGCACTCGGCAAAGAGCCTTTTGTACTCGGCGAAGGCTTCGCCGAGTGCCGCACTCGGCGAAGGGCACTCGACGAATAATTTCACGGCAAAGGGTTCTTTGTCGAGTGCCAAATATCGGGCACTCGGCGAAGGCTTTGCCGAGTGCTGACATATTTGGCACTCGGCAAAGAAAAAAAATAAAAAAAACCCGAAAAAATAGGGAAAATTTTTTATTTAATTGGAGGAGGGGCCCACTAGGCAGCGCCCACTTGTCGCCCTCGAAATCACAAGTTCTACTATTTTTCACACAATTTTCTCTCACGCAGTCAGCAGGATTCGAACTCACGACCTCTCATTCGCGCGGAGCCTCCTCTACCACTGCACTACACACTCATATACGTTCCATCTCCGTTTCGATTACTCATATATTATACTAAACCGTGTGTAACTTGTTTATTTGAGGCCATAAACGAATTCAAATCAAAAAGTTGTAAACTATAAAGTTTTCTAACTTTTCAAGATCTACAACTTTTATTTTGGTAGTTTTTCCATCCGAGGTCGTTTATAAAAATTTGAATTTTAAAATTTTCAAATTCGACGCAGTTTTGCATAACTAGATGACTTCAAATTAAAAAGTTATCAACTACAAACTTTCATAACTTGTCAAGATCTACAAAGTTTATTTTGGTTGTTTGACTATTTGTGCATCCGACATTGTGGTGCTAATATTATTCACAAACATTATATATCACTCTTGTAGTTTTATAAACTACCGGAGAGATATATAAGATTTGTGAACGAATTTATTTTAAGTTTGTCAAATAAAAAAACCAAAACAAAAATTGTTCATCTTGATAAGTTAACCAACTTTGTAGTTAAAAACTTTTTCATTTGGATTAATTTACTGCTTCAAAATGTAATTTAAAAACTTGCTTTGTCGAGTGTCAAAAAAACACTAGGCAAAAAGCTCTTTGCCGAGTGCCACGTGGCTGGCACTCGGCAAAGGGGTGCCTTTGCCGAGTGCCAGCCACGTGGCACTCGGCAAAGACCCGATCACGTGGCACAGTTCGGGGCCACATTCTTTTGCCGAGTGCCAGCCACGTGGCACTCAGCAAAGAACCGCCCACGTGGCACAGTTCGGGGCCACATGCTTTGCCGAGTGCCACGTGGCTGGCACTCGGCAAAGAGCCTCTTTGCCGAGTGCCGGCCACGTGGCACTCGGCAAAGCATGCTTTGCCTTGTGTTTGCGCTTTGCCGAGTGCCACGTGGCCGGCACTCGGCAAAGAGGCTTTTTGCCCAGTGCCCGAAATTTGGCACTCGGCAAAGCCACATGCACTCGGCAAAGATTGATTTTCCCGTAGTGATATATTATCTAGCATAAAATAAAAGGAATTATGATGTTTTGAGACTTTGAGTAAGTGCATCTACCAGAGTTTCCAAAACCCACTCCTAAAATCATGGTTTTTTAGCACTGTAAAAAACACTTTTCAACAACTTTTATTATCTCAACTCCCAATTTTTTTTGTACTCGGTGAAATTGATCACATGCGTATCAGTAGACTAATTTGAACGTGGAAAGACGTAGAGAAGAATAAGGAGTAATTAAAGGGTTCCTATATTGCAAATATAGGGAAAAAAAGTATATTCGGTAGTCAGGAAAAAAAGTATATTCGGTAGTCAGGAATCACATACTCACATACGGTTGCTTGTGAATCTCACAGCTAACGCGACTTGCAGGATTTGAACCCATGATCTCTCCCCTCTAAAGTCTCCTATACCACTGCACTACACACTCATATGTGTTTATACTCCATTTCGATTCCCCACATATTATATAAAATCAGAGTGTAATTAGCTTATTTGAGGCTCTAAACAAATTCAAATCAAAAGGTTATCAACTACAAAGTTTCATAACTTTTTGAGATCTACAACTTTTATTTTGGTAGTTTTTCCATCCGAGGTCGTTTATAAAAATTTGAATTTCAAATTTGAGAATTTGAAACATAGTTTTCGTTGACAAGATGATTTCAAATTTAAAAGTTGTCAACTACAAAGTTTCACAACTTTTTGAGATCTATAACTTTCATATTGGTCGTTTGTCCATCTGAGATTTTTAAAATTCTAGTGCATCTGGTACATTTGCACAAGCCAACTGTCAGTGCAAATGTTGTATTTGCACCGGTGGTTGGCTTAGGGAAACCGTATGTGGAAATGAATTTTCACGGACGGTTACTAAATCGTGGCTCACTCATTTCTTTACACAACCGGCCGTAAAGTGAAACCACGTGTGAATAAAAGAGGACGGTCAGTTTAAAGTTTTTTTCTACAAGCGTGCACCTGATCTGCTCTCGCTTCATCACTGTTTATAACCTATTGAAACCGGACCTTAACCTACGTACAAAAAATTGTGTCTTGACAGTTAAAGCGACACGTACAAGTAGGAGGAGGAGGAGGAGTCCCTGTCACTGCAAAGATAAGCGCTTTCGTCTTCGTTCTCCGGAGACTGGATTTTTTTCTTGCTGCGCTGTCGTCGTCGACTTGCCTATAGCGAGCAGCGTTCGCTTCCGCCACACGAAAAGGAGACGGGCGATGGATGAGACTTGAGAAAGACGACGACGAGAGAGCTCGCCATACCCAACACAGGCGCCCCGCCCGGCCGGCACGCACTGGCAGTCAGTCGCTTTGCTACCCTGGAGTAGTGTCTGCTGCAACTGCATGCAGCGTCGTCGTCACTCGTCAGGCGCCACCGAGCCTGCAGCACAGGCCGGAGGCAACAGGCAAGGGGTGGCGGCCGGCCGTCCGGCGATGCCCCGGCCGGCTCACCGAAAGTAGACAAGCGGTCGCGGTCGCGGTCGCGGCCACGCGTTCGCGTGCGTGCAGGTGCTGTCTGCCGCTACCCGTTGCCGACAACAGCGGTTTCTGCGAGTAGGCCACGCAGGACACGGGGAGCTGCTGCTACTACTCCTACGACCGTGCCCTGAATCTTGAGATTCTTGACCACCTTTTCAGTTCTCCATCTCCCTGTTCCGGTGCTGGGTTCAGAGTTCAGCCCTAGCATGGGCGGATCCAAGCAGCTCCCCCACGGGTCTAATTCTAAAAAAAAAAAAAGACTTTTTTTATCTAGTCTAAAAAAATTATAGTCTATTCTAGCAGCAGCCACTGTCTTATTACTCTAGTCGTACATATTTTTTTCTTCCCGCTCACGAGCACATATCAGTTGCGGCCGCGTGCACCCTCCATGACTTCGTTGCTCCACATCCGGTATTCGGGGCCGACGATATCGCTCCCGTCTGGCCGCCTCCACTCTTCGCCCCTCGCTGGCTCGTTTCCTCCGACGTCTGCGCTGCTCTGTCTCGTTGTCAGACGCTAGCTGCTTATCTAGGCCGACACTGGCAGCTGCCTAGGAGATCAGTGACTCAGGTCCTCGACCCTATCCGTTTCACAAGGAGATGAGTAGTATTAGTTATATATGTTTGACGTTGTAGTTTCTGATTTTTATTTCATCATATTTTGTTGATACTTAACCTTCAATCAATGCAATCTATAATATTCATATCGTAGCAGCCTATCACCCTTATTGGACCCTCAAGGCTCAGAATTAAATTACTTCGATGAATTTAATTTGCTATAATTATATATCATTGTTATAATTTATGGTTGTAAACCTATATTATTAGAGATTTAATTGAACCTGCTAGATATTTATAGTTTGAGTTTTTGTTAATTGAACCTGCTAGATATTTACAGTATGAGATGGCTATAATTTTTTTATTTACAGTTTTAGCTCCCCTCCTACTCGATTCATAGATGAGCTTTTTACCTATATGGCCTTGAAAAAAATCACTCTTCCTTGTGTGGCCTTTTTTCTTTTGAACTTATCTCTGTAACCCTGAAACGAACTTTCATTTCTTCTATGGCCTTCCGTTCTTTCTCCACTTGACGGTGTTAATTCAAAGGTAAAAAAACCATTTTACCCCTGGCATAAAAAAATACAATTTTGTTTGTTTGTTATATTTAGAGTAATATTAAACAAATAAATTTATACGTAACAATATTTCTTTTATGTAAAATATTGTCATGTGTGAATTTATTTGTTTAATATTAATCCAAATATACAAAAAAAATTAAAACTCTGTAATTTTTTTATGCTAGGGGTAAAATGGTCTTTTTACTATTGACTTAACACCGTTAAGTAGCAAAAACGGACGGAAGGCCATAGAAAGAATAAAAATTCGTTTTAGGGCCATAGTGATAAGTTCAAATAAAAAAGATTATATAAGGAAGAGTCATTATTTCTACGGCCATGTAGGTAAAAAGCTCTTCGTGGATCCGATGTAGGATTTGAAACTGAAACGACGGCACACGCATGAGCACAGTGAGCACGCGCGCTCCTTCGTTTTCCCGACGAGCCGTCTGGCGAAAGGTCCGTGATGGGGGCGGAGCACGCGGTGGCCGTGCCAGCCTGCCAGGACAAGGAGTGGCCGCTACGCTTCGTCGCTTCCGGTGCCGGCGGCCGCGTGCATTCAAACGTGAGCGAGTTCTGCAGGACTGCACCTGGCGGCCGTGTGGTCAAGGCTGCCTACCTCCTTGTCTTGCGTTGATGCTGCCGGCGGCCGGGGCCGGACTGCTGGGTTCGCATGCACTCGCAGTCGCAGCAGGGCGCACTAGCTGTTTGTTTCTATGCCCTGCCGCGGTGATTCCTTGCTCCCCCTCCCCCACTTTGCTTGCTCTTGGTAGCTTCAGTACAGGAAATAAAAGGGACCGGTCAAGCAACAGACAGAGAGCATCGATGCTCCTCATGCTCATGTGAAGTAAGGCCAAGTTCAGTTCGCGAAATCACCCAAAATATTTTTGTATAGTATCCGTCTTTACACGCATGCATAGAGTATTAAATGTAGGTAAAAAATATAAGTAATTGTACTTTTAGTCTGCTCATATCGAGACGAATCTTTGAGTCTAGTTAGTCCATGTTTGGACAAAGTTTGTCAAATACAACGAAACGAAAGCTAGAGTAACTTTTCGCCACATATTTCGCGAACTGAACAAGGCCTAAAAAGTGGAGGCCGGCAGGCCTCTGATTGGACTGCTCGTAGTCGTAGGTTGGTTGCTGCTCCCTTCTCCTGTTCCGGCAGTTAGGTTTGATCGCAAGAGCCGGCTTATTCTCTTACACAATACTATATTATTGAAATAGCCAAGATTAGTTAAACTCATTGATGGCTATGTTCGTTTGAACTTACTCCCTCTGTCCCTGAAAAGAAGACGTTTGAGTTTTTATGCTACAAGTTTGACTCAATTTATATAAAATACGTGTAATATTTATATCTTTAAATAAATTTATTAAAAAATTAGACTTAAATATCTTTCGGTGATACTAATTACTTAGTATAAATATTTATATATTTTAATATATAATTACCGGTTTATTCTCGGGAAGCGAAAACGACATCTATTTTGGGACGGAGGGAGTATTTCAGTTGGTTTCGGCTGTTTCAATAGTGTTCTGTGAGAGAGAATAAGCCATAGTACTGCTGATAAACCGCCTGATAAGTTTAAGCTAACCGAGATTACTCCGTGTAATTAACCATTTTAAATAGCCGTTTAGACCAAATAATGGATACATTTGTAAGTGGCCGACTGTTTATGTTTAGCATTTAGGATAACACCTATCAAGATTCATGCTTTTATATAGGCTTATTACTATACAATATATTGTATGATTATTTTCATTATATTTATCATGCATTATTAACACTAGTACTTTTCTGTATATTTCATCAAAATTAGGATTGTTTGACTCCTACAGAAACAAGATTTCCATTTTTTGAGATGGACGATGAAGTACTGCATAAGTATGTACATTATACTACATTTGACTAAAAGATGCAATTCCAGAATAACTTTTAGTTAGACCTTTTAAAGCTTCATCAGATTTATATAAAAAGATGTTAGTATTTTATACTTACTAGCAAAACATGCCCGTGCGTTGCAACGGGAGAAAAAAAATACTGTCTCTGTCCTAAAATAATCTTTTGTACTCATTGCAAGGAAAAACAAAAAGATATATATCTATGTATCACCAGAAGTCTCATTGCAAATTTTGTCTTTGTGTCGTGTCCGTATGTCTTTTTGTTTGGACGTGTCGTATGTATATATTTTTCTTTTGTCTAAGACTGTCTGAGTTTTATGATTAGAATTCCGAGAATAGATAAAAATTAAAATATTGATTCGTCTAAATCAAAGAGGGGATATATATATTTGCGTTACCAATACCAAATATAGATTAGTCTAAATAAATCTATCTCTGCATGAGTGGATTGATTTTGTTGACGGGCTCTAGTCTTTTTTAGGGGTCCATTTGTTATGTTGCATACAGAATCTGAAACCATGCGGTGGAAGAAAAAGGAACTAAAAATTATATAGAAATATGTGAAAAAAGGGGAGAATGCTATATAGGAAAACAGAGAAACATCACGCGAGGGAAAACAAATCCATCCAAATAAATGACATGGAACAAATAATAGCAAGACAAATTTGGAACATCATTGTTGATTTAACGTTGAAGTAGTACATATAAGTATTTGAAGAAAGCGTATTAGAATAGAAAAGGAATAGTGCAATCTAAAAGCTAGCATGAGATAACCGTTATTTTATATGTCCTATATGTTGCATATTCAGAGTAAGTTTTATCTAATTTCTATTTTCATTTATCCTTTTTCTACTTGACCAGGTTTTCTATTTCTATCTAGTGTATGATTAAGATTCCTGTCCAAGCCACGGAATATTTATGATAGAAAAGAATAAATAGTTCATAGATCCATAATACTATATTTGTTATTTATTATGTTTTATAAACAAATTGGAGATAAAAAAGAGAAAAAAGTCACGTACACATCCGAACGTGGGTTTTGATCTTACCTTTTAAACAAATGGGAGAAAAAAAAGAGAAAAAAATGTCACGTACGCATTCATATGTGGGTTTCCATCTTTGATAAAAAACGAAAGGAAAAAAAGAATCGGAAAAGAACATGCTGACCGAAACGTCTTCAACGCAAGCTGAGGCCGAGTCACTTTCGGATTAAAATTATTATTATGTTGGACGCAAATGTCTTTAAGTTTGGATTGAAGAGACTTTATATTGTCCGGTAGTTAGAGGAGGTCCTACCAAAAAAATCGTACCAAAAAATTTGTAAAAAAAAAGCAGAAATTTTATCTCTTTAGTATTATATATAAGAAAGAAGTTTACATTCATGTTTGTACTATGTTTGAGGAGGTATGCTGCGTGGAATCCGAAAAATAAAATACAATCATGTTAACTCATCTATTATTTCTTTTAGTTCATTATTATCACTTTGTTTTATGAGACTTTTATATAGATATACCATGTGTTGTGATAGTAATATTTTTTTATAAATCATGTATTTTATAATAAAAAACATAAGAATATTATAGGTATTTATTCTATATGGTCCCTATCTGAGCAACGAAACTAACTATTTTTTGTTTCCTTATCAACGGCGGATATTTTTTTTTCATTTTTAATGGTATGGTGCCTATAATACTACTATTTCCTAAACAGAGTGGATGCGGACGTGCTGCGTGATAGACGTGCACGAGAAGGCCTTAGCTTGCGAGTCGGAAAGAAGCGGCACCCAAACGCGAAAGGCTTAAGGCCAGGACCGGCCCAATCGTTTCATAGCGTTGGATCATCTCAGAATAAATCATGACCGTTGATCACAAGGAGCTAATGTATATAAGGTTAAACCCTAAATTACCTTCACTCGGTCACTCCTCTAGACTCTAGAATTTTTTCCCCGTGACGGCGGAGCTATTGCTGATGTCTCCCTCTCGCTCTCGTCTCGTTCTCCCTCGCCCAGTTGTCCTTTATCTGAATCTCGTCGTACCTCTCGTTTCTTCTCTTGCTCATGGAGCAGCGGTGTTGGGTGCTCCTTTTTGCTAAGCTGAGTCCGCGCGGCGATAACACCTGGTTGCGCTTGCACGTCAAGCGGAGGCTGCAAGGTGACGCAAAACGTTGATTTGGTTTTTCTTGTTTATGCTTTTTTTATGTGAGGCACCAGCGGGGGATGAGATGACCGACAACTATAGGGATGGTGTGTGGTGAGGAAATTCCCCGTGAGCGCCCCCCCTTCTTTACCGAGATGGAGCTCCTCGTTCCCGAGGTAGGCAAACTCGTTGAGCGCGTAGATTTGGTGGGATGAGCTCCCTCGTCAGAGGCGGAGACATCCTAAGCTGCGTGTGCCTGGAGCGGCCTCCAGCAAGGGCGAGGGGTTCTGCGGGCGGATCCATGACGGGCATGGCACGATCAGCGGTCCCTGTAGCCAGATCGACCATAGCTGCGGGTCATATGCTTCTAATTTGGGTTGTTCCGATTTAGGCGAGTTTTTTTTATGATCTCGATTTGGTACATAGTGGCTTTGATTCGGTCCTCTCTCCTTAATCTGATCTATTGTGGTTTTGATTTGATATAATTGAAAGCGTTCATGCCTAGTATTTATAATCTGGTTGTTATACAAAATATTTGGAAAATTTTTTGCATCCGTGTTCATGTCGGTTCAGGTAGATCTGTAAGGACGTGTTAAGTTCGCTTTCTATCGTAGCCTCACGGGAAGCCAGACGAAAATTTGCCAGACGAAAAAAGAGGCAGAAATTTTGCCTCTTTATTATTAGGTATAGATTACTATGCATCATTAGCTTAGTAGGTTTTCATATATTTGTCAATTTAAGATGACTCTTTGATAACGAGATTCCGTTCTTTTTGAGATGAAATAGTACCGCATTAGTGTGTGTCACACTAGTACATTTGTTGAAAATGAATTCTAGATATATTAGTGACAATCTATTGATGAGATTATAATCTCGTATTATTTGAATAGATGCCCGTATTGTCCATTTGAGTAAGTATTACCGTATGGTATGATGTTTCTTGAATTGTCTAGACATCTCATTGATATACTTTATCGGTTGAATCAATGATTATATAACAGCTAATATTATACTGTTTGCTTTATATTTATCAACACCATAATTAGATCTAATCATAATAATATTAGTCAAACCTTCTAGTTGCCAAATTATACTATAGTAGACATAATAAATATGTGTCCTTAATTTATCATAGAATATACTTTTATATTTATCCATTTAAAGTCATAAAATTTTGATACTATTTTTATAAATTTATTTAGAATTAACAAAATATTATATCGTTTTGGAGTTTGGAATCGTATAAGCCCAGGGCTGCCTACCAGGGCCCGCGTATGTTGACCGGTTCGAGCCTGTGTCCGGTCTGCGGCCCACGCAGGGGGGCACCAGGCCGTGTTGGGCATTGGCATTGCGGCAAAGCCTGTGTGACGTTGGTGGCGGAGGCCGCCCTGAAAATTTCTCGGATTTCTCTCTCTTTTTTCTTCTTCTTTCAATAAGTTTGGCATGATGTCTCTATGAGCACGCATGGTGTTGTTGAAAAGGTAGCTTTGGCACGTCTTCAGCACCGCTGCTCGCTATCACAGTGCCAACGACTCCCTTTATCGCGAATGGGCTGTGGTCAGTGGTAGGTCAGTCTGGTGGGACGTACCACCATAGTTTAAACTCGGTGTCGCACTTTTTTGCTGGATTTTTTCCAGAATTCCGCAGGTACACACACGCTGTGCGCGTTCGGTGGTACTACGCGTTTCTCGCGCACTGGAGGCGACGAGCTTCCCAATCTCTCTTTGCGTGTGTACAGACGCGCGTGCGCGTCGGTGGTAGCGTTTCCCGCGCACTGGAGGCGACGAGCTTCCCAATCTCTCTTTGCGTGTGTACGGACGCGCACGCGTGTGTGTGGTGTGTGTGGTGTGTGAGTGTGGAGTGTGTGGGTTGTGTGTCCAAATTGTACCTGAATAAAAAAAACGATACTCCCTTTATCAAGAAGCGCTGTTTGGCTAGTTGTTTATATGACTAATTTCGACTGTTTCAATAGTGTTCTGTGAAAGAGAATAAACAAAGTACGACTGATAGCCGGCTGATAAGCCAAAAAATGGGACGAATGTAATTCTTATGCAGTATCATATGTTAGTATCTTATTAAGTTTTGACCACCTCGTGGCTCAAAAATGACATGCAAAATCTCTGAAACTCGCAGCTACTAGCGGTTAAGACCCTGTTTGGCAGAGCTCCCAGAGCTGATTCTCCGCTGAATACAGCAGGAGCTATGCCAAACAGTTTTTTCAGTGAAAAGTGATTCTCTGCTGATTCTGTGAAGTGATTTTCTAAAATGAACTAAGAGACTAAGAGCTGAAAAAGTAGTATCCTCTGATTCTGTGAAGTGATTCTTCATGCTGATTTTAAGAGTTTAGTTTATGCTCAAAAAATCAAAGAGAATCATTTTCAGTCACAAAATCACTTTTCTCAGAGAATTCGCTTCTATAGAGAATCAGAATTAGATAGAGCTCCAACAAACTAGCTCTAACCATTGTCTAATGGTTCACGTGGCCGTCATAAGCGAACGTACGGACAGTACGTGCAGAGGAAACTTTCAGTTCGGACTGCAGACACAAACATGTTTCATTTCATCGCCACTTTATCATACAGACAGGTACTGGAAATTGTAGTATAGCCTTGTTTAGATATTAAAAAATTTCAACTTTGCTACTGCAGCACTTTCGTTGTTATTTGATAAATGTTGTCTAAAAATGTGCTAACTAGGCTCAAAAAATTCGTCTCGATATGTATCTACATATTAAAAGTATAATAATTATTTATTTTACCAACATTTAATACTTCATATATGTGCCCTAAATATTGATGTAATAGAGAGAGAGTGAAAAAAGTTGGAAGTCAAGCCATACTTTAGACAACAGATGCCCCATGATTGACGTGCCCATAATTTAGTTGGTGAATCAATGTTTTTAGTGTCTGAACATTGTCTGAAAACTCCATAATTTAGTATTGTGGGCACAATTCTTAGATAGTCTGAACATTGATTCAGTTAAGTGTCTGAAACTCATAATTTAGTATTGTGGGCACAATTCTTAGATAGTCTAAACATTGATTCAGTTTAAGTGTCTGAAAACTCCATAATTTAGTTGATGAATAAAACGTTTTTAGTGTCACATCAGATATTACAATATTAATTTAGTGTATTAAAATAAACTAATAAAAAATAAATTACATATTCCATCAGAAAACCGTGAATAAATTTATTAAAACTAATTGATCTGTCATTACCACATATTTAGTGTAGCAAAACCTTATCAAATAATGGGCTAATTAGACTTAAAAATCGTCTGATAAAGTTATCATAATATGGTGTAATTATATTTAAGCCTATGTAGGAGTAGGACTTAGTTGAATTGTTTACGGGGATATGGATTAATTACATTTAAGTTATTGCAAATTATTAAAAAAAAAAAGAAAACAGTCAGAAGCATCGCTCCGAGCTCCAGAGTCCCAGGTCCCGGTGTCGTCGCCGCTCGACCGCAGCACGGACGCTGCCGTCCGACGCGGAGTGGAGTCGCCGCCGACGTGGCCACCAGCGTCTCCGCCGCCGTCCGACGCTGTCACTGGTACGCCGTCCCCTCTCCTCCTTCTTTTCATCCGGTTCATTTTGATACGCCATCCCCATTCACGATCCAGGCAGGTTCTGAACAAACCCGCGCCGTCCCCATTTCGGTACATCGTCTCTCGCCCTCGCCATCAAGGACGCCGCGCGCACAGCGGTGCTCTCCCGCCGCTGGAGCGCCATCTGGCGCACTGCCCGCTCCTCGCTGACCCTGCGTCCCTGCGGTCTTTTTCGCCTTCCGTGAGAACGCCGCGGCAAGGCATGTCAGGTGTTCGACGCTTGGCCTCTACCGAGTCGTCACCACTATGCTTGCGACCACATCCTCAGCATCACCCTTCATCCTACCTCGACTGCTACGCTGCTAGTGCGTACCACCATCACCAAGCATCTCCACGCCACGGCCTCGCCCACTCCTATCCAGCGCGGCTCTCGACTTCGGTGTCACCAAGCTCCTCGCCATCATCTCGCCTACCAGATGTTCGACTCTAAGCCTATACCGCGTTTCATCCACTTTTGCTTCTGATCAGGGCTCCAAGCTCCAAACCCCAGTTGGCACCACCAAACACTTCCTATTGCTGCACGCCAAGTGTTCGATGCTTTATACACCAACACAATACATCATCCACAATCATACTCCCATGGTTGAGAGGCACTGCTGTATGTTTGGTGTCCATATTCAGTCATTCAGACCACTTCCATGGCCTCCATGGTTTTTTGCACAGGTGTTCAGGACTTGGGTTCTTTTGATCTCATCACTATCACTTTTGCGCCACCTAGACACATTCAGTTCCAGCAGCAAGTCATTCATGGATAGCAGCTGTACACTCACCTTTGATTCTGGCATCATGTTATTATCTAGTGGCATATTCATGTTCAAGACCAGCGCTGACCAAGCTATGGTTGCATTCCTGCCTAAGAAGGAGTTGTCCAGGGGAATTCTAGCACTTCAGCAGTCTAGAGAGTATTCTTGCTTGTTAGATTAGATCTTCTAGGCCATTTGCAACCCATGATCTCCTGGTATGCTTGCTTGTTACAGAGTATTAGCTATCGTGTGCCTATGCTTGGTGCCAGGTACGTGTAGTGGCCTTACCATTTTTTAATGCAGACTTGTTAAACTAACATGTATGGAATTTCAGCGGCACACCGATATAGAAATGACTAGTATTTCAGCAGTTGTTGTATGCAAATTACATATGTATGTATCAATTTCAAGCTGCAATTTATCTTTTTGTCTATCTTTTAAGAGCCAAAGTATGTGTAAATGTGTTAATGTCAAATACTCCCTCCGTTCCAAATTATAAGTCATTCCAAGAATGTTGGAGAGTCAAAGTTTTTCAACTTTGACCAAGGTTATAGAGAAAAAGCATAAAGATTTATGACATTAAATATGTATATTATGAAAATATAACTAATGAAGAATCTAATGATACTTAGTTTGTATCATAGATGTTGTTATCTTGTTTATAATTTTTGTCAAAGTTGAAAAACTTTGACGCTCCAAGATTCTTGGAATGACTTATAATTTGGAACGGATGGAGTAGTTGATTTGTGCAACCTCTTTATCCATGTATTGATGATGGAAATGGGTGAGATAGTGTATGTTGTGTTTATACATGAAAACACAAGCCTCAGCGTGGGATGTGGTGTCATATAGAATTTTCATAGATATTTACTTGGAAGAATTGACTGCTCATAATATTCAGTGGAAACGTGACTTTATAATAGAGGACATGGGAACAGAATAGTAGTGTCTTCTTGATTATTGTGTAGCCGTACCAATTATTGGATATATCATGTATTCCATGTGATTTTGGCTTTGGTTGTCATGTGTAACCAAATTTCTATTTAAGAAACTAACAAAATATTATTGCTGTTGCCTTTTGCTTTGATGCAGTAAACAGATGAGCTATCGTTAGCCTCAGGGGCTTTTGCTTTGATGTGGTAAACAGATGAGCTATCATCAGCCTCAGGGGTGGGCATACAGGCCATTTTGCACTCAAGACAGACAATCGACTAGAAATAATCAAGATTGCCAAACACCCAGGGTCTCCAGCCATCAGCTTTTGCTGGCAGCAGCTTTTCAGAAAATTCTGCCTCTCAGTTCAGTGAGTCTCAGAATAGTGAAAACAAACAGGGGCACAGGGCCTAGTTGCGCTGCCCTTTCCCTTCCCTTCCTGCTGTACTGAACCGAGCATCCCCAAGCTATATGCAATTGAATCTGTCATTCTGTCCCAATCACTAGTATTTACATGTATATATCCTACAAACTAACTTTGATTTTTTTTTGCATTAATTATTGAGTGTACACCACTGTCCTTACTGTACATTGTGCTTGCAGAAATGTTCCTGCGGCAGTTGCTTCTCCATACACGACGCCGGTGCTTGCCTCAGATGCCTCAGCTCCCCAAACTCCTCTTTCTTTGCCGCGAACTCTCCATCCACCCTTCCAAAACCTTGGCAGCACCACCGCAGCCAGTCTCCGTATGTTCAAGTCCAGCTGCCCCAAAGCTCACCTCAGTCCAGTTCTGACTTTCTTGGCCCGGCTTCCACATTGATGTGGTCGACTCTGACCTCTGGGCCCCGTCCTTCAGCTTCTCTTCAGAGGCCGCAAGGGGCAATGGGTACCTGGATGACCTCCACCTGAATGACGACAATGAAGTGCAAGACTTTAATGATGAGATCGATGACATGCGGCACCGCAAGAAGTTGTTTTACAAGCTGGACCGGCAATCCAAGGAGTACGAGGAGAACAGCCTGCCCTTGCGCCGGAGCAAGAAAAGGGACAAAACTAATGCCAAGAACCCAAAGGAATGCAAGGTGGAGCCTGCCAAGTCTGTTTCTTCCAATGCTCCAAAGCCAACAAAGCATGCAATTAGAGATGATGACATGGTTGAGGTGAAACGGGAACGGATGCCGACGTTCAACCAGATGACTGATCCTTACCACCACCCTTTCTGCCTCGATATACATGTTACAAAGGGGTCAGTGCGTGCTTGCTTTGTGCACCGAGTGACGAGCAGGGTGGTTGCGGTTGCACACTCTATATCAAAGGATATGAAGTTTGATCTTGGTTCAAAGAAGGGTAAGGGTATGAAGGCATGTGCGGCAGTTGGTGCATTGCTTGCAAAGCGTGCATTAGAGGATGATATTCACAATGCACTGTATACACCAAGGAAAGGAGATAGGATTGAAGGAAAAATTAAGGTTGTGTTGCATGCAATTATTGAGAATGGAGTTGATGTGAAGGTGAAACTGAAGCAAAGAAAACCGATAAAGGTATTCCATAGTATGTACTGTTTCATTTCTTTTATTTTATGATGCTGAGCTTCAGACTTAAGAGTTTTTTATGAGTTTAAATCATTTTCCTTCAGGCGCTACGTATCAAGTATGTCATATTCAGTACTTCATCAAAGTATTAATTGTTTGATGCTCAAATGTGTTAACTCATACACAGCTGATATTCAGGCGAGCTCAGCACTAAATCTTGAAAATGCAAAAGTGTCAAAAACTAGTTACTTAGTGAAAATCTAAATACAAGTTCTTTTCGAATCACATTTGGATCAGGTGTTTTTGTATGTGTACATATATAGCTTATTGGTCTGACTTCCTTTAAGAAAAAAAATCAGTTTGCTAAAGTAATAGAAGGACAAAGCTTAGGTGTGTACAATCTTTTCTGAGACTAGTAACACAATGCATTAGTCAAAAAATACCGTCAAAACTTTCAGTGAAAGATGAACTTTCAAAATTCTGAAAAGAAAGAAAAGATGAACAAAACTGGTTTTCTATGTTCCACTCAATCATGAAATTATGAGCATACATTTGTGGCTTTCAAAATCTTTGACCTCCTTGGCCTGCGTTTATTGCTGCAAACTTCCATTATAGAGAGGTTTTCAGCATTTAAATAACTCTTGTGCACCTGTGGAAAAGTCATAAAGCTTTTGTGGCCAGTCCTTTTTTGCTGCAGAACCAAAGATATTCACTTCACTTTGCGCTAAACTTACTTGCTGGCAATGATGGCTGTCATTTGGTTGAATGCTTACTATAGAAAATACTCCACCATATATAGATAGAGAAGCAAAATGTTCAGTGGAAGAAAATTTCTTTATCCAACATTGTACTGCTGAAATCTTTGGTTTTCGTTACATTACCCTGCTCAATGTGCTCACCGGTTGTAGCTTTAATGAAACACACACACACACAAAAAAAATCAATCTACCCTTTGCAATTGGAGTCCTGACTCACAATTTCTGTATGGTGTCGCCGCCATCAGGAACTAACAATACGGCCTCACTATTTCTTTTACCTTCGCTTGCAGAATACATTGGCGTGCAGCACTGCAGCATGATCAGTCCCCTGGCAGGTCAACTATTGTTCAGAACAACTCCTTTTTTTTTTTTTGAAAGAACGTTCAGAAAAACTCCTGAGTGGCATTTATGAGCCCGATGCTTCAGAACCCGTCTAATTTCATCTGCAAAACTGATAGAGAAGGGGCACAAGCAGCTGAAGGAAATGTGGCAATCCTCCCATGTGGTCCTAGCGTAATTGTTTCATGCGCCTGTGTACCTCACATTCTCACTCGTGGAGCCTTCTTACACACATAGTCACAGCTTTAGCTAATGTCTGTATTAGTAGGGTTTAGGCATGTGATGGCCAGTGCCCAGTCGGGAGTTCGTTGCTGCTGGTTCAAGTTTCAGACTTCCAGGATGTATTTTAGATCCCTGTATTTGATTCCCACAATGGAGACAAGTGACAACAGTCACTCACGGCTTTGTCCCTGAAAAATATTGTGATGGACATCTGATCCTTTGTGATAAGAGTGTACATGAAAACTAAGCATGTATTCTCATATTTGAAAATACACATTTCCTATATTTCAGACGTCTAAACAGTTTTGTCTTTGTCCTTTCATAGAAAAAATTGTCATTTGTTTCTTGTAATTTGTGCTAATAGATTTGGACCATTGGATAGAGATCTGATGGTTGTAGTCGTTGTCTGAAAAGATGTTATATTTCAGGCGTCTGAAATATAGCAAATCTCTTGAAAATAATGTTCGGAGATCTTATTCTCGCAAACCTTCCAAGCGGCGATTGGCTGACTGTTCTAGGCTTCTTAGGTGCGGAGACGACCGGGCATAATGTGGCTGGCAGCAAAACGATGAAAAAAAAGCACTTTAAATGAGCCTGTTTTTTTTTTGTTTTGTCCTTTTCAATATTTACACAAATAATATTTATCAGTTGTTATTGATTGGTTCGACTAAATAGTGAAATAGTTGTTTGTTGGGTATTAGCTAACAATTAGCTGCCATTTGCATCTAAAGAAGCTCATTGTTAGCAGCTCACTATTAGTTCTACATGAATCCACATGGGTCGTTGGTTTGCACTGGATACGTTCCCCCTAACTAATGCTCCCTTTGTTATCATTTGTAGGGCGTACACCCATTTTTTTGTTTTTGCCGATTTGTTAGACGCGGATTCTGTTCAAGACGGGGAGGTGAAGAGTGAGAGTACTCTCTGTTTTAATTTATAAGTCATTTTGATTTTTTTAGCGTTAGGATGTCCAGCCCTAGGACTGTGCCTAGACGCATAGCTCTCCTTCAAAGCACCCATCACGCCCCCTCACGTAAAATGAAATCAAAACAGAATTGCACACCCGCCGCGCCTCACGTCACCACGCGCCTGTGCCCCACCGCACATATGCAGCACCCTCCGCCCAACGCACATCCTGATCAAGAGGCAACGTCGCCCATCGCACTCATTGTCCATCCCTCATTCGTATGGATGTTTCGCCAACTCTAAGACAGATGATGCAGCAGAAGGTGAAAGAAGAAGAGATGCAACATTCAAATTACTTTTAAAACATCCAAATACAACTGTTACGACATATGTTTAAAAGCAGCTGAAACACTTGAAACATGTTTACAAAACACTTGAAAAGACATAAGGGTTGGGGGGAGGGTAGAAGGAGCCTCCAGGGGTTAGGAGGACATAGAGGAGGGGGGGTTTGGGAAATTGTGCCGATGGATTTTGGTTGTCAGGGGTCAACATCAACGCCCACTACCGGTGGCTGCTTCGGAGCCCAGCCATCGCCAAAGGTGGCGACGAGGATCATCGCAATGGTCGGCACCCTGCTACATTGCGGCCACAACTTCCACATCGAGTGTCGAGGCGGGGAAGGGGCCGTCGGGTTGGGAAGAAGGCTGCCGGGGTGGGGGAAGGGGCTGTCGCTAACCAGAAAGCAATGATGGTCACGTTGTCAGTTGTGGGCGTGTGACGCGAAAAGATAAGGATGGGGAGGGGGCATGAGCGCTGCGGGAGTGAGCGATAGATCCAGACGTCCGTCTGCGTCATAAAAGCCAAAGAAAACGACTCATAATTTGAAACAGATGGAGTAGGTTGCTATGAGTTAGTTGGACTATCGTAGGTCAATTTGGATCCGCTAGTATTAGTTTTAATATAATTGGATCTAAATAAAAAAAAGCTTTAATATATATAATCCGTCGTGCTGCTTCCTGGTCGAGCCAAACTAACCTCGCTTGAACTGTACACCATATATATATAGCTGCATGCACGAAGTTGAGAATGAACTAATAATTGTAATAACCAATTAACTATTAACCATACATAGCAAGAAAGTCCAGACGCACGTAGGCACGACCCACAGTGACAAAAGTTTCCGGAACCTACCTCTGAGAAAGGATTTTCCACTCACGTTCGTTCCCGGTGACTATGGCACGGCCCACACGAATACAAAACAGATTCAATCAATAACCACTCAACAAACGTAGTTAGGCGGAGCGCGTGCGCGTGTGCGCATCCCGTGCTATCTTGGTGGTATATATATAGGTCGCGAGGGCCAGACTGCATGCCCTCGATCTCCTCTCGCGCCGCCCTCTAGCTAGCTCCGAGTCCAAGGTGCTCCTCGTCGGCAGTCGGGGTCGATCGGGCCCCGATCGACCTAGTCAAAGGTAGAAGAAGATCGAGCTGCTGTACGTGATGATGCATGGCCGCTGATTGAATCTCATTCTCCATTTTTTCATGCATGGATTCATCTGATTGCAGTACACACGCGCACACACACGATGGAGCACCGCGCGGCGCGCCGCCGGACGACGTGATCGTCCAGGTGAACGCCGCCGCCGTTGCGGCCGTGGACGAGGAAAGGATCTCGACGGGTCAGACGATCACCGAGGAGGAGGAGGAAGTCGGCATCGACGACAGCAAGCATCAGATCGGCAGCGCCGGTGCCGGTGCCGGCGGCTGCCTCACACGCCGGACCTTCAGCCAGTCGTACAAGATGAGGCACCGCAACCCTCTGGTACGAAACACGAGCGATACGATCCATGCATATGCGTGCATGCAGATCGGTCTAACCAAAACTGTTTAATTTTCGTGTAATGCTGCCGCCGCCGCCGCCATGGTGATTATCGATGATCGAAGCATGCATGCATGGCAGGAGTTCACGGGGTGGGAGCTGGCGCTGCTGGGGTACCAGTCGCTGGGCGTGGTGTACGGCGACATCGGCACGTCGCCGCTGTACACCTTCTCGTCGTTCACGCTGCCGGACCCCGGCGCCGACGACGTCCTCGGCATCCTCAGCCTCATCCTCTGGACGCTCACACTCGTCAGCCTCGTCAAGTACGTCTTCATCGTGCTCCACGCAGATGACCACGGAGAAGGTATGTACACAGCTCCATCTACGTTCATTTCCTTCTATCTGTTTCTTTTTAGTATTCTGTTTTGTTGTTATTACTGTTCTTCTAATGATGATCTTGCATGCATATGGAAAGTTGGTGTAGATCGATCGATCGGTCTAGTCAGTAACCGCGCCGCTTAAAATGAGCCCAATTAATTTAATCAAGTCTAACAAACTGCCATAAATATAGGTGCCTGTACGTGTATTTTTAACTTATTTTTTTATTAAGCTGTTGACAATTTTTTTTTTGTTATTGTGAGTGCTACAAATTCACTCTCGATCGTGCTTACATTACATACCTGTATTGTATATATACGTGTGCAGGTGGCACCTTTGCTCTGTACTCGCTCTTGCGCCAGCACGTCAACTTCAGCGGCAAGTCGATGCCGGTGCCGGTCACTCGGCTGGCGTCAGATGCCAACCTCAAGTTCCACAGCAAGAAGAGCAGCAGCCTGCAACCAAGGATGCTCAAGTTCCTGGAAGGCAGCCCCATTGCGCAGGCAGTCATCACCTACCTTGTGCTGGTTGGAACCTGCATGGTCATGGGTGATGGTGCACTCACTCCATCCATCTCAGGTATATACATCATCATCAGTGAGTCCATCACTGTTTCTATTTCAAGATAAGATACATGCATGGGACAATGTTTCTTTATTCTAAGGAAAACATGATGCTTGCTATATACTAGTGCTTACCGTCTGTATCTAGCAGAATCAACCGACGTAAAGAAGTACTGCAAAGGATGTAAAATCCATTGAGAATCATAAAGATTAAAAGCATTTCGATTTGTCATATCCCAATTCCTAGCGCAGAGCAAAAGTAATAATAAGGTCCAATTCTCTTTTTCCATTTCCTGATGTTGTTCTCTTTAATTTATCCAGTCCTATCAGCTGTTCAAGGAATCCAGTCAAGATCTTCTAGCATTAAACAAGGTAATACTGCCTACCATCTCTGATCATGGTATTTTGGTTAGAACCATTTTATTGTTGCAACAAAAACAATGACAATATTTACATTTCTTATTTCAGGGCACGTTGTCCTCCTATCTGTGGTTATCCTGGTCATCCTTTTCCTTTTCCAACAGTATGGCACAAGCAAAGTTGGCTTCACTTTTTCTCCCATTATGCTCGTGTGGTTCGCGTTGATTGCATCCACTGGACTATACAATATTATCAAGTATTATCCACCGGTTCTGAAAGCCATATCACCACATTACATATATCTTTTCTTCGCGAGGAACAAAAGGGCTGGCTGGGAGCAATTGGGAACAGCTGTTTTGTGCATAACAGGTAAGAAATGTAACCTAACTATAATACCTTTTTATTTGAGTAAAATTCACCGCCGGTCCCTAAACTTGGCCGGTGGTGTCATCCCGGTCCCTGAACTTATAAAGTGATATCTGGAGGTCCTAAACTTGGTCGCTGGTGTCATCTCAGTCCCTAAACTTGTAACCTGATCACCACTGGTCCTTAAACTTGGTCAGCAGTGTCATTCCAGTCCTTAAACTTGGCTTTGAGTCTCATCTAGGTCGTCAAAACCGGGCGATTTAAAAACTTAATATAAAAAAATTCATAACTTTTTTATACAATCTCGAATGAAGACAAACTTTATATCAAAATTGTAGCCCTCAACACACGATCTACAACTTTGTAGTTGAAACTTTTTTGAATAAAAACTGTTTAGACTCCCAAAATATTATTTTTAAGTTTTTTGAATAAAAATCTACAAACTTAAAATGATATTTTGGGACTCTAAACAGTTTTAATTCAAAAAAGTTTCAATTACAAGTTGTAGATCGCATCGAAAGCTACAATTTTGATATAAAATTTGTCTTAATTCGAGTTTGTATAAAAAAGTTATAATTTTTTTTATATTAAATTTTTAAATCGCCCGGTTTTGACCCGGATGAGACTCAAAGCCAAGTTTAAGGACTGGAATGACACCGCTGACCAAGTTTAAGGACCAGTGGTGATCACCTTACAAGTTTAGGGACTGAGATGACACCAGCGACCAAGTTTAGGGACCTTCAGATATCACTTTATAAGTTCAGGGACCGGGATGACACCACCGGCCAAGTTTAGGGACCGGCGGTGAATTTTACTACTCTTTTTATTTCAACAAGAAACACTTGACATATAATCACTGAAAGCTATTCTTCATGTGAAACACAAGCAATATCTGATTATTTTGTAATCTAGTACTAGCCAGTTAATCAATTCACAGCTAAATAAAATGCGGTTGCAATCAGGTGCCGAAGCTATGTTTGCTGACTTGGGTCATTTCAACAAGAAATCAATCCAGGTAACTAATAATATGCTCATTTTCCTATTATATGTATAGATAAGAAACCATTAGTTAATGCCCTATCCTTTTTCCTTGCAGATGGCATACTCATGCCTAGTTTATCCATCATTGATACTTGCATATGCTGGTCAGGCAGCTTTTTTGATCAAGAACCCATCTAAGCTCAGCACAACATTTTATAGTAGCGTCCCAGAGCCACTGTTTTGGCCAATGTTTATCGTAGCTACTTTGGCTGCCATTGTTGCAAGCCACATGATTGATATCTGCCAGTTTCTCCATCATCAGGCAATCAATTGCTTTAGGTTTTTTCCTAGAGTTACTATGAAGCACACCTCAAAGAAATATGAAGGCCGAATATACTCTCCAGAGATCAACTACTTCTTGATGATTGCTTGTATATTGATTACTGTTTGTTTTAAGGGTGGACCAGATTGGGCAAGCCTATGGTAAGCAATTTAGCACATAATTTTGCTACTGTACATACATGGGCTTTAAACCACAGTTTTAGAGTAGAGGTTTATTGCATAAATTTAAATAGTATTTTATAGAAACATCATGCTTAGCTAGATGCAGTATTATAAACATTAGAGCTCTATAGTAAATAATGTACATATTGTTTTGGTCTACAGGTGTTGCAGTGATATGGGTTATGCTTATTACAACACATCTGATCACAGTGGTCATGGTAATAATATGGCAAACTCATTCTGCAATAGCTGGGGCATTTTATGTTATCCACACTGTCATTGAAGGTCTTATGATATGACATATCACTCCTATATAAGATTGCACAAGGTGGCTGGGTTCCATTTGCAATAACTGCATTTTTTCTTATAATTACACTTTCTTGGACCTATGGGCGAAGCAAGAGAATGAATATGAAGCGAGTAACTTGATGGATAGGCAGGAAATTCATTAAAACAGTGAATATGAGCAACAAAGTACCTGGAATATGCATCTTTTGCACAGACTTGATGAATGGCATCCCACCAATTGTGCGCCATTATGTTCAGCACATGGGTTGTCTCCGCGAACTGATGGTGTTTGTCACTGTGAGGCATCTACCTGTGACATCAGTCCTGCCTGAAGAGCGCTTCCTCTTCGACAGACTAGAGCCTTTTGGTGTTTACAGGTGCATAGTTCAATATGGTTATATGGACACCCAGAATATGGAGGATGATGAGTATGTTTTATCAATCATTGCATCCCTTAAGGAAATAGCTAAGAGTGATGATGAGCTCATGATGATGGATTCAGCTTTGGCAAATGGAACGACATTTGTACTTGGAAGGGTTATTTTAAAAATGAGTTCCAGCAAAACTGTTTCAACTGTTTCAGCGCTTTGTTATTAACAACCTTTACAGGTCCTGCAGAAGAACTTCAGGTCCAACATTTCCAGTCTAAAGATAGCTCCTAGTAAAACCTTGCAGATTGGAATGCAATATGAGATTTGAGTAGAGAAAGTTTACAAGATAGACAAAGATTTTAGAACATGATTTACGGAGTTTAGATGTTCTTATTTGTAATTGGCAATGCCAGTAAACTATTTGTTTAGGTCAGCCTCACCATACAAAGCTACCATGGTCACTTTGGAACTATTTATTTGAGTGAGGCTTTTGTTTCACAATTGTACTATATATTTGTTTGAAGCTTGGTAAAATTATTTTTCTTTAAGCCAATCCAGAATGTACAAATGCGAGGCATTGATCAGACTACCAATGATTTTTTTTCTTGACACTACAACAAAATTGTTTCGTTCTAAATCCATATTTTTCTATCATGATGGAAAACATCAATAATAAACATCCTGCACATAGTAGCTTATTGTGTTTTATTTAATTTATTTTTTGTGTCTTTCTTTAAGCATGGAGAGTGTTTTCCCTGTTTAGCTAAACATAGATCAAATTATTTGAAACATTGGATCAGGACAAGAAAATGTATCTCAAGGTTAATACAAATAAAAAGAGAAGAGAAATTAAAGTTGGTTTGTTAACACCTAAAGATCGTCTGATTAGTTTTATCCCACAACACTGCATCAGTATACTTCAGTTCCACTGGAAATCAAACGCGTTAATTTTTATACCACTGAACTGCATTGGTACGCTTTTTACTACAAAATACTTTGAACAGACTTGATCATTAGCTGAGTTTTTCTTTATAAAAAAATCTATGGAGCACAAAATATTTGGTCATAGTCATGACTCACTTAAATGTCGGTTTTATGTAATTCATTTTCATTGGTGTTTTGAAAGGTTAGATTAGAAAATAAATGAGTATCTTTAAGGTTGCCTTCTATACCAAACTATGCGTCTCTGGAGAAAATACAAACAATAGTGGACCACAGAATTGATGAAATATTGTCAGGGATCAACTATACAACAAGCAGTGCTTCCTCCATGCAGTCTTTAACTTATTGCTTTACGCAATCATATGTAACTTAGCTACGGTAAACTAAACCTTAAACGAAAGTTTACAGGGAGGAGAATATCGGAACACCAGGTATGGTGGCACCTGAGTCTACAATGAAGATGTTGCCAGTAACATATGACGATGCTTCATGGATGAGGAAACGGACCAGTGACGTCAATGCAGGATCAGTAGCGCCATGCTCCTTAAGTGGCACTATCTTTGAAGCAACGGTGCTCAACCACTTCTTTTGAAACAGTGGAGCAGTTATCTCTGATTTGAAAAGTCCAGGCGCAATTGAGTTCACTCTGATGCCATACACGCCCAATTCCAAAGCCATAAGCTGCAAAAACACAATCAAATTGGTTTATCACGATCATAGGCGCAGAACAAACGTTTGATTAGCAGTGCTACCTTGGTGGCATAATGCACAGCAGCCTTTGAGGATGCATATCCAGTGGAGCCAGGCAGATGCCCGCGGTTAAGACCAGCAATAGAGGTGATGTTAACCACTGAACCATTCAGCTTGGCATCACGCATGCGCCGACAGACATGTTTGGCCACGAGCCATGATCCGGTAAGGTTCGTCTTGATGACTCTGTCCCACTCATCCTCAGGCCAATCTAATGGAGAATGCACTGCACCTGAGGTATAATAAATAGCACAAACATTACCATACACAGATAATAGTCAGATACACTAAAGCCAATACGTTCATGGTTCGCTATCGAAACGGGATTACACGTCTGAGCTAAGCTAGTCTGGTCCATATTTTGATTTGGTATTTAGATCCCTAAAATGAAAATATCTGAGCTCCAATTTGATACCTCGGATGCCGGCATTGTTGATCAAGGCGTCGATGCGGCCAAAGGCGTCCCAGGCCCTCTGCACCGCTGCCTCCAGGACCGAGCCACCGGCGGCGACGTCGAGCTCCACGGCCACCGCGCGGGGGCCTTGGGCAGCAGCGGAGGCGTTGATCTCGTCGCAGAGCGAGCGGAGCCGGTCGGCGCGGCGGGCGGCGGCGACGACGCGGCAGCCGGCGCGCGCCAGGTCCAGGCAGAAGTCGCGGCCGATGCCGGAGGAGGCGCCCGTCACCAGCACCACCTGGCCCTCCATCCTGCTCCACGGAGACGGCGGCGGCGGCGGCGGCGCCGGCCCCGCCGACGGCATCGCTGGTGCGCTCTCGCTGGAGCAGGAAGGGGATTCAGTGTGACACGTCTCTTCGCTTTTGGTCGTGATTAATAAGAGCACATGTGACTTTTCAAAACAGAATATATTGTACTATAGGACAAAATTATTTGGTGGCCCGTGTCTGGCCCATTGCAAGTGGGGCAACTGCACTGGGCCCCTCCAACTGGGCTTCATGTGCTTGTATAGTTGTATGGGCTTGGTCTGCATTTTTGCATTTTTCTTTACTATACTACTACTGCAGCCCTTGCCGGCCTCTACTATAGTTGTACGACTTTTCACGGGAGAAAACCAGAAAATCAGGAAGCGACGTCCGGCGGCGCAAACCCTGGCGTCCGCCTGACCGAATCCCCATCCGATTCCAGCCTCCCAGAACCCCAAAGCTTCAAAGTCCAAACCGAGGTCGAAACCGCGCTACGCTACAAGCTATATGGATTGGACGCCTGGCTCTGGAGATCCCAACGCCTGCCGGATTTGAGATCTGCCGGAGGAGACGCCGGGAGTTTGCGAGGTTTTTGTTGGCTCCGTTGCGTCGCGGAAGGTCATGGACTACCGCGCCTTCGACGGCAGCGGTGAGTCGCGTCTAGCTGATCCCTATGTTGTTGTTTGCTTTAATGCTGGCGAATGCAGATGCGAGGAAACACTGCTCTTGCGTCCGGTATCGATGGAAGCAGCATTAGGCTGCTGCCGGTGATTGTCTTAGGATGGGTACAGATACAGATGTGTGCTCAGTAGCGTGGTGGTGCGATTTTGTATATAACTTTTTGTTCTCAGTAGTCGCATGGAACATGCGTGATTAGTATCTTTTAGGTTTGAGTCCATTGTATATTATCGTTAATATGAATTGTCGCGATGGGATAGTGTAGTATGGCTGAGTTGATTCTCTTTTTTTTGAAACTGAACTGAGTGAGCTGTCTTTTTTATATTGAAAAGAGGAAGGTCTGGACAAACAGGTTGATAATTTATTATTGTGGAACAACATAAAGCTATGGAACTTGTCTGGACACCAGAACACACCAATCTGGAACTTGAGTGTATTGCTTTAGAAAAGTTTTGGTATTTGCATTATTGTTGTATTGATTATCTGCCTGATTTCAGGGACAGATGATGAGCTCCCTCCAACATATCAAATTAGAGGACCAAGAGTGCATTTCAGTGGGAACGGAAGGTCATTAGCAGGCTCACTTTCTCAGCCAAGACCGCACATCAAGTTGGATAGCGATATACATCAGATTGAGCAACAGGCATATACTGGTGTTCTCAGAGCATTCAAAATGCAATCGGATGCTCTGACATGGGTAATTTCATCAATGGAAACTTATTGGTGTCTATTGTAGCCTATTATATTCCTTACTGAGAAGTTTTTAAGGGTCTTGTACAGGAAAAAGAAAGTTTAATCACTGAACTAAGAAGAGAGTTGAAAGTCTCTGATGTGGAACACAGAATGCTCTTAAACATGGTCAATGGAGAGGAGGCTGTCCACAGAATAAGGTACCGTGTATGCCTGTATAAAGGTTAAAGCCTTTGCATTCATTGAGATGAACAAATTGGTAACTTAATAATGATTCCATGATCATTAAAGTGTGCTATGTATTCATATAAACTTCTGTAGGCAGTCAAGGCATGGAGGTGGAATGCAATCTAGCTTGCCTTATGACAGCATATTTGATCACAACCATGGACCTCTCAAGAGGCAGAAGAAATCCCATTCCATGTATTCACTCCCTGTGGATACCCACTCACCCATCATGCCTTTGCAAGCAGTCGTAGGCAACAAGACATATACAGTAGGTTTGGAGTATTGCTGATCCTGCTTTTTTTGTTCACCATCAACTATGTTCTTATAGTTCTTAATAGGTGACATCCTGTCAACTGTGAAAGGCATGCCCATTGCACAAAAAATTATGTTCAACTGGCACACATACACATGCACACTCTGACACACAAGTTGAACCAAGATGAAAAAATAATCTTTTGAAAAATAAGCAGGTTAGGAAAGGTAATATGAAAGTATGTTTTGTTATTGCATCCTTCTCGTTGCCAATGTTTGTTGATGAGGAGCCAGAATTCTTTACCTGCTATTTTGATGTTTTACTTTTTTTAGTGAATGCTTGATCAAGCCTTGTCCTAACCTAGCATCTGATATTTTGCTTAATGAGTTGGGTTCAATGCCCATTTTATTGTTTCAAAATCTTAATCATCATTGAGCATGCATTTCTGTAGTTAGTGTAGCATGCTTTGTGTTCCACTGGAAGTTAAAAGTGCTCCCTGACAGCTGGCTCCTGAAAACACAAGACGAAGCTCTGCCTATCAAACCCTTCCCCATCAGGATGGTTGGCTGGCATCTGATGGTGTTATGAAAGGTATGGATGGGAGAAGCGGAAGGTATCACGCGAATGAGTATTATGCTTCACCCAATGACATGGGGCTTTTGAAATACAATCATATTGACATACCTAATACTGAAACTCTTGTGAAAAAGGTACATATTTCTCAATTTGGTGAAATTGAATGGAAGATTGTTATGTCAACATCTTATGTGTGTTATCAACAGGTGGAAAGGGTATTATCTGACCCAGATGTGTATACGATTGAAAGGGCAAAGAACTACTTATAGTAAGTTGCTTTTCTCTATTCCCCCTAGTAGTTCCTAAGAGAATCTGATCTGGGGAAGTTACCGTCCATTCCTTTTTGAAAGTTGATGTATATTACTATCATTGCAGGACCAAGAGCAGTCATTGCTTGACGCAATTGCCAAACTCGATGAAGCATCTGATCACGAAAATGGTAAGTTGCCATGGGTTGTTAGCATTCATGAATTTACTATTTAAATGAATAGTTGCTCACTGGAGAACGTAAATAGAGTGTGAAGTACCAATTGTTATTAGTGTCATTTATTTTTCTTCGACATAACGATATTTTCCCATGCGATAGGAGGTTGCATGTGATGTTTTGTGTACTATAGTAGTTGTTAACATATTATTTTGAATACATGCTAACAGCCTTCATAATGCCATAGCGAGTTGTGAGTTGGCAACTTGTGGCATGCATGTACAGGTTAAGGGTAGTATATAGGCAAAGGGACTCTACTGTAAATGATTAAGTATAGCTATATTTCTTACTGTAAACATTTATCACCTTTTTTGGTCAAAAAATGGAGACAGATGAGTACATGTTCCCTTGTCTCTTCTTTGTCTGGAAGGCTGTATTGTTGCAGTTTGTTGTGTGCATCAACCTCCAAAATACACTTATTTAGCGTTGCTACTTTGTGCCCTGGTTAAGGCTGGATATCGAGCCGAGCTGGCTCGGCTCGTTCTGGCTCGTTAAGATAACGAGGTAGCTCAGCTCGGCTCGTTATCTTAACGAGCTAGAACGCCAGCTCGGCTCGGCTCATTAAAAGCTCGAGCTGGTTCGTTAAGCTCGTGAACCAGGTATAAAAAGTATACAAATATAGTATTTATATTTATCTAAAGCTTGGTAATAGTAATAATATAAAAGTAACACATCCAACAACCTTAAATTGAACTAAAATTAATAAATGTCAACACATATATACATGTATAATAACATATAAGATTATTATACCATGTATCTATTAGAAATAAAATGATAAAGTTAATACAAAAATTTATATAAGATATGCAGCTTTTCCTTAAAAGTTTGGCTCGTTTGGCTCGCGAGCTGGCTCGAGTTAGCTCGTTATGGCTAACGAGCTAAAATCTTGGCTCGGCGGATAACGAGCCGAGCCGAGCCGAGCCAGCCACGAGCCGAGCGAGCTAACGAGCTCCGAGTTTTTTGTCCAGCCTTAGCCCTGGTGCTGTAGAAGGTTGGAATTCAATGTAGGTTTGCTGAGTTGTACTGCATGTCAATGAGTGAGTCAGCCCCACGTGGGGAACTGGAGTTTGGAAATTCCACTGTTAGACATAGTTTATGCAACGTTTTCAGCATTGTATCTTATAACGTTTTGTATGGTGATCTTATCAAGCGTTGCACTTTCAGTAACAGCTCTCTATGTAACAGATGATATGATGCTCGTTGGAAGCAGGATTACCATCGGGTGACACGGGTGGCACACCTCTGACAGGGGTGATATTTTGGAGTTCGCACCTGTGACAGCGGGTGAAGAAACAAGGCATGTGAAATGCTGTGTAAATAACGCTAGTTTTTAGTCCGGTAGGTTAGGTCTTTTTGGCGGTCAGGCAAATCTGTGATGGGAATAATATGTATCTTGAGCACCAACACATCATGTGTCATGTGATGCTGTTTCATTTCATCTTCAACCTGAGTAAGCTTATCTATGCTTGCCCGCTCCAAATATGGGTCGGTTTCACTAGTTTGTAGTCTTGTAGACTCGTTGCCCTTCTCCAAGTGGCACAACTGCTAATATCTAAGGATGTGTATTGAAATGGAATGCTATTTAAACTTTATCAGAGTTGATCCTAAGCTTACTTTAACCAAAGCATGAAGGGAACGGATTCTGCAGTTGAAGTGGATATGGATAAAGTTCTGTCTATTAGTTGTCCACAGAAGCATGCACTTGTTACTTGTTAGAGTTGCTATGTTGTAATTCGTACGCATCTGCTACAGATATGGATTAAGAACCCAGTGTCCACCCCAGCTGTTGTTGGAAACGTTATGGATTAGGAACCCAGTGTCCAGGATAGACCGATTCCAGTCTCAACTCTCAACAGATAGACCGATGCTTCAGTCTCAACTCTCAATAGAGAGCCAGCTTCAGCATGTTGTATTGCAGAATAGGCTGTGATAATATTTTAATTTATAGAGTTATAAGTGTCACATAACATGTAAGCGGGGATAGCTCAGTTGGGAGAGCGTCAGACTGAAGATTTTTTTACTTTTTTTAAAAAATACCTTATTCAGCAGTTTCCCTTTTAAAAATTTGTTTCTTTTTCAGAAATTATGTTTTTTCTTTCTATTTTTATTTTTTATCTTTTTTTCAGTAGTTGTGTTTTCTTTTAAAAAATTTTCACTTTTTTTTTTAAAAAAACCTTTGACAGATTCACTAGTAAAAGAACTTCTGTTTTTTTTTTTCTTTTCTCAGCAATTAACAAGCTTTCCTTCGACATATTTCACCAGTGAAGAACTTTCTCTTTTTTTCACCACTAAACAAGCCTTTTTTATACAGCTCTAGACCCCGTTGGGACTAGAGTTCGTTTTTGAGCGGTTAACAAGCTTCCTTTGACTTTTTTTTTACCATTGAACAACTTCTTTTTCCACCCGTAATCAATTTTTGTTTGATAAAGCTCTAAGCTCGAACTTTTTTAATAAGGCTCAAGCAACTTGTGGAATGGGGTTTTTCCACATTAATTTTAAATTATTGATATTCTAAGAGTGTGTTCCTGACACATTGGCGTGTTTCAAGAACAAAGTAACGAAGGATATAGAGGAAATAACGATGTGGAATTGAGTTAGTTTTTTCAGACTTTAATATTGGGCTCTGCATATTTAGAACTTAAATATCGACTTTTGATTAGTACAAGACATTATGCCTTATTATTTCATTTCTAATTTCTTTTGCAAATAGTTGGCACCTAAGCTGACCATATTGTACGTCTCTCATTTAATCACGTACTTCCTTCATATAGGAAATATAAGTCGTTTAGGACAGCAACATGGTCTCCAAAGCATAACTTTGACCACTTATTTCTTTCAAATATTTGTTGTAAAGTGGTATATTGTATATTTTATGAAGTAGACAAATTTATTTATATGATTTTTACATCTCTAAATCAACAATTGAAAAGTTATTCATGATTTATATTCTCAATGTTTGACTCAAATCTTGTCCAAAACAACTTCTATTCCTAAATGGAGGGAGTACTAAGTGTCGTCTATCGCCTTAGTCGTTACCACTGCCTCCTAGCAGTACCGAAGACCGTAGGGGATTAGAGGGGTTTGGGTTAAGTTGTGTTACCTATGTACCGCGTACCAATTTGACGGTAGTGGCAGGATTGGGAGGTAGTGGCGGTCTTTATCACAAACTAAGATATGGTAGCTGTGGTAGTCTTTGGCCCGACTAGGAGGAGGAGGCGATGACGACGGTCTCTAGCAGACTGGGTAGCCCACGACGGTGGCAGCGACGCCTGCCTTGGGCTGGATCATGGCGTTGTGGTGCCGAAGTTGGATGTTTCAAGTTGGATCATTCACGAGAGAATGAGGAAGTCGATAAGACGTTTCCAGTTGGGATCATTCGCGAGAGAATGGGGCGACGACAATAAGACTCCTAGGTACGTACGTGATTAATAAGAGGACATTGATGGCCATCTACCATACCAATCAAGGGTCGAGGATAAATATATATAAGTATTAGATTCACAGAGCGTTTGGAGTTTTAAATATGCAAATCACAATATTTGGAGTTTAAAAACCCAATCTCTTGGCTATGGAGCTCTCTATTCCATAGGTAGATATGTTGGTGACCGTTCGATCTCATTTCAATAGTGGATATAAGTGGTAAAGTTATGTTGTGACTTGCTGAAGTAAAGTCACTCGGTCTCTATCCACTCTGGGTTTCCTTCACAAAACATGGGGAATAAAAACATTCAACCAAACACAAAAAAATGATTTTGCTGTAACAGAATTCAGTTACCGGCGTCGGCTCCCACTGTAACACTCTGGTGTTAAGCAGACTAAAACCTGACATGTCATCATATGCACTAGCATTTCATTTGAGTTGATAACTCAATTTTGCATTCACTAAAAACAAGTTTTATTCTTTATGCTTGTGCTTAGTGGATAAGGAGTGTTTAAGTTTGCAACCCTAGTCTATGCTTTCTTGTTGTGAATAGTGCTTTTATGCTATATAAGGGTACTATGGTAATTTCTTATATAGTAATTGAATTTTGACCACATCTTGGTATTATGTCTCAAAGGTGTATTGGGATCATGTTTCAAGTCACCATTGAGGAATAATTCAAATTTGGTTGAAATTCAAGTAAATAATTTAATTAAGTTAAAAATCTATTTTTGTCCCCTTTTCATAATTCTTAATCTAAAAAGAATTTGGTTATGCTCTAAAAAGCAAAGTTGCTCCATTATGATAAGGATCAACTTTGATGTATAAAGTTTTTCAAGTTTTCATACGAAATCAAAAGTAATTGTGAAAATACACTTTTGCCCTTCTATGTCCCCTTTTGATTTTCAAACCCTAATTCAAAATCTAAGCATATTTTGCATATGTTGCAAAATTAAAACATGTTCAGTATTGAATTATGAGCATTTGATATTTGAACATATTTTCAACTTATATTAAAAAAAATCCAAAGTAATTTCAAAATTTCTAAAAGGGTAGAAAGGAAAGGGGGATATGTTTGCTTCCCTGTTCATGGCGGTGGACGGCCGAGCTTGGATCGCCACGCCAGCGCGAAAGGCGCCGTTCTCTCTCGAAGAGCCCGCACCCGTCTCGTGGCGAGGTCAAGCGCTGCTGGCACTCTCCCTCGCTCCGTGGCACCTTCTCCTGCGTCCGCCGGACGTTTCGCCACCAGAGCACCGACGGGCTCCAGTCCATCCAAATCCCAAATTCACTGCCTCTGATCGTCCTCATCCAAAATTGACCGCGGCTATAACCTCTTACCTCCTTGCGCATCTCCAGAGCCCATCCCTTCGACCTCTACTGCCTCAGAGAGCTCGTGCTCGCCGTTTTCTTCCCGCCGGGCGAAATCGCCGCCGAGCTCGATCTCGCCGTGGTCCGCTCAACCGGGCACTCCTCTACTCTCTTTGTCTCGCGTTTCTGTTTCATCTTGACCCCGAAGTCTCATCGGCTCGATGGTTCTCTGTTTGGTGCTCAGGTCTCGCCGGAACATTTCTTCGCCGGAGCTAGCCGCCGCAAGCCACTGCTCCGTGGACCTCCCTCTCCGCTCATCCTCCGCTTGAACCAGCTACGTAGCCACATGGGTGAGCTACTGGAGCTTCCTAGCCCCTCCGTTCTACTGCTACGGCCTAAGTACGCCGGAACAGTTCCGCCGTGATCTGGTCCGCCGCGTGCGTGGCCAGACCTCACCGGGGCAGTAGCGTTTAAGGTTAGAGGCTCTATCGACTGCGGGCAACTTGCCGGTGTTGGTGCTCGCGCCCGTTAGGTCTCTAATGGCCGGAGTTCACCGGCGTAAGGCTCGCGCGCGGCGCTGCGTCGGCCGTCGCCGTGCGCTCTGGCCAAGGTCGGGACCTCGCAGTTGTAAAGACGACAAGTTAGAGGGTGTTGGTTGCAAAGTCCATGACTCATGTAAATAGTGTTCTGGACTGTGGGTTGTTTTCGTTTAAGCCGAAGGGCTTTTCTGCAAAAGCCGAGGCGCGCGGGCAGAGCCAGGCTGGGCCGTTTGTACGCGCGTTGGGCCGCGCTGGAGCGGGCCGAAAGCCAGTTTGGGCTAGAATGAGTTTTTCTTTTTATATCTTTATGCACAGTAGCTAGTTTGTTATTTTTGCTATAATTATTCTATAGCTCTGTTAATTGTGAAATTTTACATGTTATATGATAGCATGTCTGTGCTAATATAAAAATTATAAAACTTGTGTTTTGAGTAATTTTACTATGACAATTAAATCTGTACTTTAATTAATAAATGCAACTTTGATGAATTATGTGATTTTCTGTGTTTTCTCCAAAAATCATGAAATTTGACATGTGAGTTTATGTCACTGATATCTACCTTCATGTCTAATTTCAGCTCTGTTTGATAAGTATGATTTGTTTATAAGTAAAGGGCTATTAAAATGATTTATAAAATAAATAGAAATTGTTAATCCCTTTTAGATTTGTATGATTTTTGGTTTTGCTTGACAATCAGGGAATCAGTGGCATGATTTGCTCCCTGGTTGTGGATTCCTTTATGTAAATGGTCTTTTGTTACTTGATTAGTTACATAACCTTGATTAGTAGAGATAATAAAAATTGCTTAGTAATAATATATAGTTTAATAACTAAGTTGGTTTGTTGGTTTGCAACTATACCGTGATGGAAGATTGTACAAATAAATGTCTACAACTTAGAAAATTTCCATCTTTACCATGATCATGTCATAAGCATCTCATTGATCATGCATATGCACTTCTACGTGTAGATCTCGTTTTTGGAAGGACTTGATCCTCAGTGGGTTTCTCCTGAGTGTGTGGATCCTTCTGATTTTTCAGAATCTCCAGACTTCGCTGATCAACAAGGCAAGCCCCAGACATAAAACTTATCCTTGTATTTTATAAAGTTATTTATATCACTTGAGTTAATATGATGCATTAAGTGAATAGGAGTTGAGTGAACCCTATTTGATGCATTACCGATCTTGATGATTCCAATATTTAACCTTGATACCTGTTTTATGAAAATACTTAGTATGCTTAGCCATGCTTTACTTACTATAATAGCGGTGCTTTTAAAAATGGTTGCTATGTTATAGAAATACTGAATCTTGAGACAACATGATAATTATAGTAACTTACATCAAGAATGGAGTCTTGTTGTAAGGTTACTAACATAGGACCTTATCGTTGTTGGCCTGCTGTGATTGAGATCTTTGAGTACAGCCCACATGCGGTGGTAAGTCTCATCTATAGCTATTTCGATACTTGAGAACGGCCAACCGCGTACGGGAGTGGAGAGATGGCGGGAGTAGCGTGTACCCTCGGGGCTATGAGATAGTCGGGTTCGAGGTGTATTGTACTCTCGGGTGACGCTGGACCCGTTTTGTATGGGAGGATCTATAGATAGGGTTGACATATGCAAGATTAAGATCTACATATGTCGTGTGGTACTGAATCCCCAGCTGGGTTTAAACGATTCGAATCGCCGTGTTTCCTCGGATATGGAGCCTCAATCCACTGACCCTCACCGTAGTAATGAATGGGATCTTTATGAGATGAGAAAAAAGATGTGTATTCATATGAAGGTTTGAGAATCTTTGGATAGTTATAAAGTTTAATCTTGAGTTAAAACTTGAAAATAGGCTTTACTATTAGTAAGCTTTATGCAAAAGAAATGTTTTGATCTTGCTAAAGACTTACCTTGAATCCCTATAACCTTCATACCTGAGTCTTCTCCTCTTTTCTAGACGGTTAAGTCTTGTTGAGTACTTTTGTACTCAGGGTTCGTTAACCTTTGTTGCAGGTGAGTTTATTGATCATTCTTTTGGCGATCAATGTTTCTTCACTCTTGTGGAGGAGAGTGATGATGACACTGATGTTTGACCTTGGGCAAGTACCAAAAATTGTGTGGTATATGTAATATAAAGTTCCGAACCTTTTATGTATCAAGTACTTCTGGTTGTAAACTTTTAAACTTAAGTTTCAATCTATGTTATATACTCTTTCCGCTTTTACTCTGATTTATCTTATCTATAAAACTGTTGTAATACTGTGATGCTTGACGAGGGAATTCCTGAAAAGAATGTAACGTGGATGATTCGGGTTTCCCGAGGACACCCGACAGATCTCTTGAGTGATTTGGAACTCGTGCACGGCAATCAGAAGTCTTTAGGACAATGATGGGTGCATGTGGGCCACTTAATTCAGGAGGTTCTGCCACAGCTGGTATCAGAGCAGGTTCCCTTAGAAAGTATAACAGTATTCATCTTTGAAAACTTCAAAAGTTTTGAGTCAAACTAAATTTCAAATTAGTTTGAGTCCAAATTGCTTCTAGACTTGTCTTATTCTTCTGACTTGCCTTAATTCATTCTTTAGACTTATCCTTCTATCTAAATAGATCTGTTTTTAATATAGTTATGGTGATATTTATATCTAAGGAACAATGCTTATAACATTATAATATTGCCCTAATTGTGAAAAGAAAGTTTATTCACTTTTATTATAAGTGACTAATTTAAAGTTAATTATTTGTTTGAAGTGTGTTTGTTCGTAAGTACGTTTCATGCATCATGATTGATAACATATAATTAACTTCCTCTTAAAGTTGTATCTAAGGATAGAAATAGAGTCTATATGTCTATCTAATTATAAAACTCTGTCTCTTAATCTTGGAACATATATAGTTCTAATATTCAAAATATAAATATTTTAGCAGATGGCCCGTACCAAGCAGACTGCACGCAAGTGTACCGGACCTCGAGGTGTTCCTCGACACGTTCTTGCCCCAAGAGATGATGAACCCGCTGATAGTGTGGGAAGCAACCAGCCAGTGGTTGCTTATGAAGAAGGTGAAGGGAGTAACAGTGCCTCGTCACAACTTCAGGCGAAAGTAGACCGCCTGTACATGGAGTTGGCAAGGGCGAATTGAGAAAGGTTGAGGGTACCAGAGAGAGAGAAGAGTTAAGTGAGCAGTTGCAGTACCACCACGAGCAGCATCAAGAGTATGAGTGCAAGTGGAGGAAGGCCGTCGAGCAGAGGAATCGGGCACGAACCCGGGTAGATGTAATGAGGGATAATCAGAACCTCATGGAGATCCACCATGCTGACCTACACAGGCAGGTGGAGGAGCTGACTGCACGGTTGCAGCCAGAACCTGCTACGCCACCTACTCCTGAAAATGAATCTGAGGTGGAAGCAGAGGAAGAAGAAGATGAGGAGTTAGAGCCGGTGGAGTATGAGGTCTTCTCTGGGGAAGAGTGATAGATCTAGAGGTTGAGTAGACATGAGATGTATCATAGTATGATCTTTCTGACTTTGTAATCTAGTTAGTCAGAAAACCTCTAGTATGGTCAGTGTGTAAGATAGTGGTTTCAGTAGTCCTGCCCAAGAGCGGACTTGTATGATATATAAGTTGAGCATGGTATGCATGTTATGATGTATAAATATGAATGTTAATCAAAGTATGGTTTGTTTTAAACAGATGTTTGTTAACACACGTGGCGCTAGTCCTTCCCTTGGTGGGGATGATATCCCTAATGCACCACCAGTTCCACCCTCTTTGGCTGATGCAATTGCAGCATTGGTCAATGCAACAACTCAGTTAGCACAAAATCAGAATGTTGGTCAACGTGGTCGTGGCCGTAACAACAGAGAAGAGACAACATATGTTGATTTCACTGATACCCGTCCTCCAGTGTTCATTAAAGCTGATGAACCTCTTGAAGCTGATGATTGGCTCCGCACCATGGAACAAAAATTCAGTCTTATCAACTGCACTGAAGTCCAGAAGCCAGCATTTGCAGCTCAGCAACTTCGAGGAGCCGCAGGGGTTTGGTGGGCAAATTTACTAGCTGTTCAACCAGACGATCACCGAATCACTTGGACTGAATTCAAGGAGGCCTTCAGGGCTCATTATATTCCAGATGGAGTTATGAAGATGAAGCTTGAATAGTTCTTAGCTCTCCGTCAGGGAAATGAGCCAGTTATGCAGTACATTGGGAAGTTTAATCATCTGTCCTAATATGCCTTTGACCAGGTCAACACTGATGAGAAGAAGGCATGTTTCATGAAAGGATTGAATACAAAGCTTCAGTCTATGATGACAACTTGTGGCAATATAAATTATCATGAGACAGTGAATGTTGCTATATCTAGTGAAGAAAAGAATCGCAAGCATAAGGAGGCTAAGAAAAAGAAGGGATTTGTGTCAGGATCTGGATCATCTGGCGGCAACAAGAAGCGTCAGAGGCTGGTATATCATCCAGTCCAGCAGTTCCGCCCATCTTATCGTTCACCGTACCGTCCGCCTCAGCAGCAGAATTCTCAGAGTACTTTTGCAAGGCCTGTTATGCCTTTTAATGTTCAACGTCAACCGAATGTTCCTACTATTCGTCCACCAGTGCCACAAGCTACAAATTATCCATGCTACAATTGTGGAAAGGTTGGACATTTCTCTCGTGAATGTCCTTATCCAAGGCAGAATGTTCCCAATGCCAATGTACCAAGGCCAGCGGGAAATCAGCAAGCAAACCAGAACAAGGGAAATGCACAGAACAATCAGAAGGGTAAGGGTACTCAGAAAACAGGAAAGGTTTTCCATACTCAGATAGAAGCTATTCCTGAAGGAGAACCTGTTATGCTTGGTATGTTCCCTGTTGCTCAACACCCAGCACTTACACTTTTTGATTCTGGTGCATCACATACTTTCATGAATAAAACATTTGCGGAGAAGCATAATATACCTATTGGTGAAACCAAAGATGAATTCTTTATACAGTCGCCTGCGGGTCGACTATGTACTAAGGAAATGGTACATCAGGTACCTATAGATCTGGGTGGAAATATATTTCCAACATCCATGATAGTTTTAAAAGATCCAAGTATAGATGTGATCTTGGGTATGAACTGGATGAACCAAAGAGGTGCAGTGATAGACACCTGGAATAGAACCATCAAGCTCAACTTACCTAATAGCAAGTCTCAACTTCTTGTCCATCTTCCTACTCTTAAGAGGGCAATTGAGCGAGTGTGTGCTACCTCTGTCAAGGAAATCCAAGACATTCCCGTGGTCTGTGAGTTTCCTGATGTGTTCCCAGAAGATTTACCTGGTCTGCCACCTGATCGTGATGTGGAGTTTGAAATAGAACTCAAACCAGGAACAACACCAATAGCCAGAAGAGCTTATAGAATGCCACCAAAAGAGTTAGCAGAGTTGAAAGCTCAGTTACAAGTTTCTAGATAAAGGTTTCATTCGACCCAGTTCATCACCATGGGGTTGTCCAGCAATCTTTGTGAAGAAGAAAGACCACACCTTGAGGCTATGTGTTGATTATCGTCCCTTAAATGAAGTGACAATCAAGAACAAGTATCCTTTGCCCGAATTGATCTTCTCTTTGATCAACTTGCTGGTGCGAAGGTATTCTCGAAGATAGATTTGAGATCGGGGTATCATCAGATCAAGATCAAACCAGAAGATGTTCCGAAAACAGCATTCACTACCAGATATGGTCTATATGAATATCTAGTCATGTCTTTTGGTCTGACCAATGCCCCAGCACACTTCATGTATTTGATGAATTCAGTTTCATGCCAGAGCTAGATAAGTTCGTTGTGTTTATTGATGATATTCTCATCTATTCCAAAACCAAAGAAGAGCATGCAGAACATCTCAGGATAGTGTTGACTCGCCTGAGAGAACATCAGTTATATGCTAAATTCAGTAAATGTGAGTTCTGGATAGACAAAGTTCAATTCTTGGGTCATGTTCTGTCAGCTGAAGGTGTTGCAGTAGATCCAAGTAAAGTCCAAGAAGTTCTTGACTAGAAGTCACCAACGTCAGTACATCAAGTTCGGAGTTTCTTAGGATTAGCAGGGTATTATCGTAGATTTATCCCTGACTTCTCCAAGATCTCTAAACCAATGACAACACTGCTAAAGAATGACACCAAGTTTGTGTGGTCATCGGAAAGTGAAGAAGCTTTTCAGACTTTGAAAAAGTTATTGACAACTGCACCAGTATTAGCTCAGCCAGACATTGAAAGATCCTTTGATGTTTATTGTGATGCTTCAGGCAAAGGCATTGGGTGTGTACTAATGCAAGAAGGCAGAGTCATTGCCTATGCTTCACGACAGCTTAAGCGGCACGAAGAACATTATCCAACACATGATCTAGAGTTGGCAGCTGTAGTCCATGCTCTGAAGATCTGGCGATATTATTTGTTGGGTAATATTTGTCACATATATACTGATCATAAAAGCTTGAAATACATCTTCACTCAGTCTGAATTGAATATGCGTAAGAGAAGATGGTTAGAACTGATAAAAGATTATGATATTGAAGTACACTATCACCCAGGTAAAGCCAATGTAGTGGCAGATGCACTCAGTCGAAAGGATCATTGCAATTGTCTGGAAGTCAAGCCAATAGATATTAGCTTGTGCCATGAGTTTGAAAGGTTAAGCCTTGAAATGATTCCACAAGGAAATCTTGCAAATGTGACCGTTCAATCATCCATTAAAGATCAGATCATTGCAGCCCAGAAGGAAAGCAAGGGTATGATCCATCTGAAAGAAAAGATTCACTCTGAGCAAAATTCCAATTTCAAAATAGATGAAGCTGGAGTGATTTGGTTTAAGGATCGGTTAGTGGTTCCAAAGGTTCCTGAACTCAGAAAACAGATTCTTGATGAAGCTCATGCAACAAGATTTTCAGTACATCCAGGCAGTAATAAGATGTATCATGATCCGAAACAGAGATTCTGGTGGACTAAGATGAAACTTGAAATTGCTAGTTATGTAGCTAAATGTGATACTTGTCAGAAAGTGAAGGTAGTTCGTCTTAGGTCTGCTGAAGAATTGCAACCATTGCCAATTCCATCTTGGAAGTGGGATGACTTTAGTATGGACTTCATAGTGGGTCTGCCCAGGACAGCAAAAAGGTTTGATTCCATATGGGTCATTGTTGATCGTCTGACCAAATCAGCTCATTTTATATCTGTTAAGACAGCATATCCAGCATCTAGCTATGCCAAGATATATTTTGACAGAATTGTAAGTCTGCATGGTGTTCCAAAGACTATCGTGTCTGATAGAGGGACACAGTTTGTCAATGTTTTCTGGAGGCCCTTACATAAGTCCTTGGGTACCGAGCTTTTGCATAGTACAGCTTATCATCCACAGACTGGGGGCCAAACTGAAAGAGTTAATCAGATCTTAGAAGATATGTTAAGATCCTGTGTACTCAATTATTCAGAGAAATGGGATGAATGTTTACCTTTAGCAGAGTTTTCTTACAATAATAGTTATCAAGAGAGCATTAAGATGGCACCATTTGAAGCTCTGTATGGCAGAAGATGCAGAACACCGTTAAGTTGGTCTGAACCTGGAGAACGTAGTCTCTTGGGGTTGACTTAGTTAAAGAAGCTGAAGAGAAAGTCAAATTGATTCGAAAAACATGAAGATAGCACAATCCAGGCAAAGAGTTATGCCAATAAGAGATGTCGGTCGCTTACCTTTAAAGTTGGTGATTACGTTTATCTCAAGGTATCACCAATGAAAGGCGTTACTCGATTTGGAATCAAAGGAAAGTTGGCACCACAATATATAGGTCCCTATCAGATCCTTAAAAGATGTGGAAAGGTGGCATATCAACTTGATTTACCGCCACAGTTATCATTAGTTCATAATGTGTTCCATGTCTCTCAGTTAAAGAAATGTCTTCAAGTGCCTGATCATGTCATTCATGTTGAAGAGATTAAATTAGAGCCTGATCTGACATACTCAGAGTATCCTATCAAGATTCTTGACCAGAAGGATCGAGTTACTCGAAAAAGAACTGTCAAGTTCTACAAGGTTCAATGGAATCAAACATACTGAAAATGAAGCCACATGGGAGTCAGAAGAGTTTCTCTTAGAAAGTTTTCCTGAGTTTCTTTCTTCTGTGTAGTCCTTGTAATCTGTAATATGATGACCTATCCCCTGCTTTATGTAAAGGTTAGTAATGGAAGTGCCTGACACATTTCCTTTTCCATTAGTTAGCCTACAGGTTAAATCTCGGGACGAGATTTCTTTAAGGGGGAAAGAGCTGTAACACTCTGGTGTTAAGCAGACTAAAACCTGACATGTCATCATATGCACTAGCATTTCATTTGAGTTGATAACTCAATTTTGCATTCACTAAAAACAAGTTTTATTCTTTATGCTTGTGCTTAGTGGATAAGGAGTGTTTAAGTTTGCAACCCTAGTCTATGTTTCTTGTTGTGGAATAGTGCTTTTATGCTATATAAGGGTACTATGGTAATTTCTTATATAGTAATTGAATTTTGGACCACATCTTGGTATGTCTCAAAGGTGTATTGGATCATGTTTCAAGTCACCATTGAGGTATAATTCAAATTGGTTGAAATTCAAGTAAATAATTTAATTAAGTTAAAAACCCTATTTTTGTCCCTTTTTCATAATTCTTAATCTAAAAAGAATTTGGTTATGCTCTAAAAAGCAAAGTTGCTCCATTTATGATAAGGATCAACTTTGATGTATAAAGGTTTTCAAGTTTTCATACGAAATCAAAAGTAATTGTGAAAATACACTTTTGCCCTTCTATGTCCCCTTTTGATTTTCAAACCCTAATTCAAAATCTAAGCATATTTTGCATATGTTGCAAAATTAAAAGATGTTCAGTATTGAATTCTGAGCATTTGATATTTGAACATATTTTCAACTTATATTCAAAAAAAATCCAAAGTAATTTCAAAATTTCTAAAAGGGTAGAAAGGAAAGGGGGGATATGTTTGCTTCCCTGTTCATGGCGGTGGACGGCCGAGCTTGGGTCGCCCACGCCAGCGCAAAAGGCGCCGTTCTCTCTCGAAAGAGCCCGCACCCGTCTCCGTGGTGAGGTCAAGCGGTGCTGGCACTCTCCCTCGCTCCGTGGCACCTTCTCCTGCGTCCGTCGTCGACGTTTCGCCACAAGAGCACCGACGGGCTCCAGTCCATCCAAATCCCAAATTCACTGCCTCTGATCGTCCTCATCCAAAATTGACCGCGGCTATAACCTCTTTACCTCCTTGCGCATCTCCAGAGCCCATCCCTTCGACCTCTACTGCCTCAGAGAGCTCGTGCTCGCCGTTCTTCTTCCCGCCGGGCGAAATCGCCGCCGAGCTCGATCTCGCCGTGGTCCGCTCAACCGGGCACTCCTCTACTCTCTTTGTCTCGCGTTTCTGTTTCATCTTGACCCCAGAAGTCTCATCGGCTCGATGGTTCTCTGTTTGGTGCTCAGGTCTCGCCGGAACATCATTGTCTTCGCCGGAGCTAGCCGCCGCAAGCACTGCTCCGTGGACCTTCCCTCTCCGCTCATCCTCCGCTTGAACCAGCTACGTAGCCAGCATCAGGGTGAGCTACTGGAGCTTCCTAGCCCCTCCGTTCTACTGCTACCGGCCTAAGTACGTCGGAACAGTTCCGCCGTGATCTGGTCCGCCGCTGTGCGTGGCCAGACCTCACCGGGGCAGTAGCGTTTAAGGTTAGAGGCTCTATCGACTGCGGGCAACTTGCCGGTGTTGGTGCTCGCGCCCGTTAGGTCTCTAATGGCCGGAGTTCACCGGCGTAAGGCTCGCCGGCGCTCGGTGCGTCGCCGTGCGCTCTGGCCAAGGTCGGGGACCTCGCAGTTGTAAAGACGACAAGTTAGAGGGTGTTGGTTGCAAAGTCCATGACTCATGTAAATAGTGTTCTGGACTGTGGGTTGTTTTCGTTTAAGCCGAAGGGCTTTTCTGCAAAAGCGCCGAGGCGCGCGGGCAGAGCCAGGCTGGGCCGTTTGTACGCGCGTTGGGCCGCGCTGGAGCGGGCCGAAAGCCCAGTTTGGGCTAGAATTGAGTTTTTCTTTTTATATCTTTATGCACAGTAGCTAAGTTTGTTATTTTTGCTATAATTATTCTATAGCTCTGTTAATTGTGAAATTTGACATGTTATATGATAGCATGTTTGTGCTAATATAAAAATTATAAAACTTGTGTTTTGAGTAATTTTACTATGACAATTAAATCTGTACTTTAATTAATAAATGCAACTTTGATGAATTATGTGATTTCTGTGTTTCTCCAAAAATCATGAAATTTGACATGTGAGTTTATGTCACTGATATCTACCTTCATGTCTAATTTCAGCTCTGTTTGATAAAGTATGATTTGTTTATAAGTAAAGGGCTATTTAAAATGATTTATAAAATAAATAGAAATTGTTAATCCCTTTTAGATTTGTATGATTTTTGGTTTTGCTTGACAATCAGGGAATCAGTGGCATGATTTGCTCCCTGGTTGTGGATTCCTTTATGTAAATGGTCTTTTGTTACTTGATTAGTTACATAACCTTGATTAGTAGAGATAATAAAATTGCTTAGTAATAATATATAGTTTAATAGCTAAGTTGGTTTTGTTGGTTTGCAACTATACCGTGATGGAAGATTGTACAAATAAATGTCTATAGCTTAGAAAATTTCCATCTTCACCATGATCATGTCATAAGCATCCCATTGATCATGCATTGCACTTCTACGTGTAGATCTCGTTTTTGGAGGACCTGATCCTCAGTGGGTTTCTCTGAGTGTGTGGATCCTTCTGATTTTCAGAATCTCCGGACTTCGCTGATCAACAAGGCAAGCCCCGGACATTAAACCTATCCTGTATTTTATAAGTTATTTAATCACTTGAGTTAATATGATGCATTAAGTGAATAGGAGTTGAGTGAACCTATTTGGCATTACCGATCTTGATGATTCCAATATTTACCTTGATACCGTTTTATGAAAATACTTAGTATGCTAGTGAAAGGACCGAATCAGCCTAGAGGGGGTGAATAGGTGATTTTTGACTATCTGAAACTTCACAAACTATAAGATGTAGTTAGATAGCAACCGGAGAGGCCGGTTTGTTTGGGTAGGTACTACCGGGTGTGAAACACCGGTACTACCAACACAAACAAACGGCACAACCGGGATCCTAAAAGAAACTACAAATCCGATGAAAGTAAGCTATGAAGATAAAACAAGTTTCTAGCCAACTTTCCGAAGAATAATTATGGTAAAACTACTCTCACGAAACCTTGGTTGCTCCCCTTGATGTAGATCGAGCCTTCCCAACCTAAGAACGAGATAGGGATAGGAAGAACACGAAGAACACAATAACAAGAGAAGTAGAGAAAATAGGGACAACAACAACAAGCACACGGGACACAAGATTTATCCCGAGGTTCGGCCAATCCACTAAGGAGTGCCTACTTCCTCGTTGTTGAGGTGACCACAAAGGTCGGAGTCTATTTCACCTCCTCGCCTCACTCAAGCAACCACAAAGGCTACGAGAGTATCTCTACTAGAAATCTCAGGGTAATACAAACGCTTCGGGGAGCCCTCACAAGTAAATCAATACGGGCTACCACGAAGAACACCTAACCGGCTAGAGCTCAAAGAGCTCAAGAGTAAAAGACACAAAACAAGCCGGCAAGATGGAAACCAAGTGCTCAAGTCGAAGATTGATGCTTCCCACTCTCGAATCTCACTTCCCTAGCTCAAATCTCGCAGGGGAATGAATCTAGGAGCAAAGGGGGAGAGAGAGGGGTGAGTCAATGCTTGGAGAGTGTTTGTCTCGAGTTAGGTCAGCAATAAGTGTATAGTGTGAGTCCCTGACCGTGAAAAGTGAAGAGGGGAGGCATTTATACTCCCTCAGTCCCGAGGCTGGTCGGTACCACCGACCACCCATGGTCGGTACCACCGACCATGTCACAACGGTCGCATACACCAGATCTGGTCAAACTGACAAGCACCGGGCCAAGGTCGGAACCACCGGCCGGTGGTACCGAGGTAATGGCGGTACCACCGCCAGGCCAAAACAAGCTCGAACAGAGAGCAACTCAGTTAGGGACTCGGTCCCTCGGAAACTACCACCCGAGGGTCGGTACCTCCAAGGTCGGTGGTACCGAGGTAATGGCGGTACCACCGCCAAGTCAAAGGCTAGTCAATCCAGAGAGCCCTGAAAAACTTTCAACCACCGAACCTGGGTCGGTGCTTCCGAGGCGGTGGTACCGAGGTTATGGCGGTACCACCGCCAAGTCATATTCAACACAACACAGAGAGCCTCGCAAAGCCAAGTTACCACCGACCTCCGTCGGTACCTCCGATCCCGGTGGTACCGAGGTATGGCGGTACCACCGCCAGGCCTTTTTCAATTCTACACAGGGAGCTCTGCAAACTTGGTTACCACCGGCCTTGCGTCGGTAGCACGGGGGCGGTACTACCGAAGTAATGGCGGTACTACCGCCAGGCCAAAAACAGCGCGAACAGAGAGCCTTGCAAATTGGAAACTACCGGCCATGGGTCGGTAGCACCGCGGGCGGTACTACCGAGGTAATGGCGGTACCACCGCTAGGTCAAAAACAACTCTATCCAGAGAGGGTTGCAAACCAGGTTACTACCGACCTTGCGTCGGTACCACCGCGGGCGGTAGTACCGAGGTTATGGCGGTACTACCGCCAGGTCATTTTTGACCAACACAGAGAGGGTGTTTGAGCGCTGCGCAGAGAAGCCGTGGTCGGTACCACCGACCATATGAAATTACCCTCTACGTGTTCGTGATTGTGCGGTGTCTCTCAAGCGAACTAAGGTTAGTCGATTTGAGCACTTTTCTCCACATCTAGCCAACTTACTTTGTGACCCTCTTCATAGTCGGCTTACCTATAACTCAAGTTTAAAATTGAAATTTTAAACTACCACTTGAGCTAGGCATCTTTATGTCCAAAAATATCCTACGTGCTTTGTTCACGAGATTTCAACGTTTCAAATCTTTCAACACCTGCATACATGCTTTTATAAACTGGTTAGTCCCTAATTTGATTGTCATTAATTAGCCAAAACCCACATTGGGGGCGAATGCACTTTCAAACTCCCCTTTTGGTAATTGATGACAACCAACTTAGGCTTACAATTAGGGATAGAAAGAATTGAAGCTTTTGAATTCCAAAATTTAGTTGAAGCTCCCCCTTAGTGTATGCTTTGGATATTAATTTCAAACCTTGATTAGAAAGCAAGGTTGCATACACAAGAACAAGAGCTCCCCCTAAATTTTGCAATCCGTGGGGTGCCTAAGTGTGTGACAACATCAAATATATCAATTTGTGATGCATAAACGGTATGACATGGTGATACACATAACAATGTAATAAGAAAAGCGAATGGCTATTGAAGAAAGAAAAGAACTCAAATCACATAGCCATATCGAAAACAACAATCACCATGACAAGAGCATCAATAACGAGGATGAACCAAGCATGAATATAACAATAAGCATAAAAGTTTTACATCCTCAGCATATCACAAATAAAATGTAGCATACCATACTTAGTCTCAAAGATTACCCTTTCTTACAGCTATTACAACAAGATAAGCCTAACACTCCCCCTTTGGCATCAAGTACCAAAGCGGGTAGGCCAAGATAAGCAAAGAATCAATAATAGCTGCTAGAAGATCCATCATGATAAGAGCCCCCGAAGAGAGAGGAATAGGCACTCTCTCCAACGTCACCACCAGGGAAGGATGAAGGAGCCGAAGAATCAGGTGGTGGTGTAGAGTCGCGAGGACCACCACTCCCAGCTGGATCGGCGTCGGGGCCAGCAAAGCCCATGTACGAGCCACCACCCCCTCCTTGATACGATGTGGACCCGCCAGCAAAGGACGTGCCCATACCATAGTCAGGGAAGAAGGAATGAGGCTGGTACTGAGGTGGTGGCGGAGGATAGAACTGATGGGGCGGATACAGCATGGAGCTGTAAAAACCCGCCTCACCACCACCTGGAAACTGGGGCTGCTGCTGGGACTGCTGCTAGGGCTGCTGCTGGGGGAGACCACCACCACCACCATCATCATCATCATCATCACCACTCCGGGCCTGAGCATCGTACTCAGCAAACGGATCTGGATGGGGTCGGACCGGAGAGCGCGGAGGAAGACCGAGATGCTGACGCACCTCCTGCTGATGTCGCTCGTCACGATCGGCCCGATAGCACATCCACTCAAAGATCTTGCCAAGGGCGGAGCGAAGACCGCCACCCCTACGCCTCTCACGACGCGGAGGAGGAGCGGTAGCATGGGGAACATCTCCACCCGGCTGAGCCTCGCCAGGCGCTGCTGCATCTGCTGGGACCTCACCACCTTCATCAACTTTTTCTTTGTCCTTGGAAGGAGCCGAGGTGAACTTGCGAACACTGTACTCCTTCATGGTGCGATCATACTCGAAGGTGGCGCCAACCACATGCTCAATGATATGCATAAGATATGGAGCATATGGCAAGGCCTTGTGAGGATCATTGTAAACATCGGGAGATTTTGCCACAGAAAGTGAGAGATGCTAAACCGTCCATCTGGCAGAGCAAAGCGGACGAGGACCTTGGCAGCATCATCTCTCAAGTTGTCCTGGTCACCAACTTTAGGATCCAGAGTTAGGCGCATCAGGTTGTTGAGCACATAGTAGGCAGGCTTCAGGCCTTGGACCTTGAAGGTTGCCTCGGCACCATCCATGTAGACACCTGAGCTCTGCAACTGCTCTAAGTACATACCCCCTCCATACATCTCTGAAAGACGAGGGGCATCTCTGTCCACATGATCGAAGCCCAACAACCGAGCAAATGTGACGAAGGCACATCTGTAGTGAACCCCTTGGGTCATCCAATGCAGCACGCGAGCTTCCTTATCAATGAACAAAGTGGCCCAAAACTGACAGAGAATCTCCTGGTTGTAGCTGCGCTCACCAGAGATCAACCCCAAAGATCCTCCACTCCTCAAGCCTCTGCACCGAAGACTGAATCTCATCTGAGTCCTTGTCTGTCAAGGAGCGGATAACTAACCGCTTGTGCTCAAAAAGAGGGGGATGGCCCTTAGCACAGAAACCCTTCCAGAGGACTGACACATAGTAGTCTGCTGGAATCTTGACCAGAACCTCGATCAACTGAAGCATCTCTGATAAACAGATAGGGGTTCTCCTCACGCTGCCTTCTCATCAAGCTACCCCGCTTTCTATTGGAGTAATCCATGGGATTTCCAAGAAGAGCGGGAGGGACGGCGGACATGACAGCTTCGGCTTCAGGGTGCATGTCAAAACCCGGTTGATTAGCATCAACCCTGAAGTCCGAGGGGATGCCGGTCCAACTTGAGGATCGAAGGAGCGACCCTCACGATCGAGACCAGCTGAAGGCACTCCTCCCACAATGACGCTGTGCAGGCGTCCCGCCGGACCAGCGACAGGAGGCGGAGAAGGCTGAGGAGGAGGAGGAGCAGCATGCCCACTGCCACGGGCATGACCGCTTCCGCTCGCCCTTGCGCTATCCACGCTGCGACGACCCGTAAGGCCCGCGACGAGCGTCCACGGACCTGACGAGAGGAGTCATCCATACTCCCAGACCGACCACGGCGCCCGGGTGCGACGCGGCGGCTCCCCTTGCGCATGACCACCTTGCTCCAAGGCGGCATAATCCTCATCATCATCACTAGGGGAACGAGCACGAGAGGGCCTCCGGCTCATCTAGACAAAGATAGCATAGACCAACATGAGACAAAGATGATGGAACGATTACTTCAACGGATGTAGCAAATAAGACGATCGAAATCGGGAAGGAGAACGGCTCGCTGCGCGCGGGCGGTACTACCGACCCCTGGGGGCGGTACTACCGACCGCACAGCAGCGTGCGGTTTCCTTCAATCCAATCTACCAAATCGCTATGAACTTGCGAACCATACATCCTAGAAGCATCTTCATACTAGATAGAACAATCCTACCAAAGGAATCGACCTAGAACAAAGTACATTGAGAGATCGGGCATGAACACCCTAGTACCTTGCTACTCGAAAAGAGGTCGAAATCCAATGAAGGAGGAAACTTCGGGCTTCAAGAACACCACCAAGACGATCTCCACGCTCCAAAGCAACTTTCCACCGGAGGGATTTGGATTTGGATGGAGGAGGAAAGAGATCGAAGAGGAAGAAGTTACGGTGGCTAGAACGGCTCGGAAGCATGGCGCAAGAAGACAAGGACTGGTGGCGGCGCGGTCAAAAGAGATTGACTAGGGTTGAAAAGATTCACCGCGCCCCTTTTATACTCGGAGGTAACCGGTCGGTGGAACCGCCCATAGGGGCCGGTACTACCGCCGTCGGTAGTACCGACACAATGGCGGTACCACCGACAGGCAGAAAAACAGAGGGTCCAGAGAGGGTTTCCAGGAGGACTTTGTGTGGTATACTACACACACTTCAAATATGTCCAGATTTCATAGAATCAATACATAGCTATGGACACAAGTGAAGCATGCAAAATAGATTTTGAAATCACATACAATATTTGTCAAAAGCATTTGTTTAGGTTTCTAGGTGAAAACAAATATGTGCAAGACATCAAGCCACGTTACGAGAATCAATGATATTTAGTTCACTCCTCAAAGCACAAAATCTTGACTCATCTAAAGGCTTTGTGAAGATATCGGCTAGTTGTTTTTCGGTGCTCACATGGCGTATTGCGATATCTCCTTTGGCTTCATGGTCTCTCAAGAAATGGTGTCGGATGTCTATGTGTTTTGTGCGAGAGTGGTTTACGGGATTGTTTGCTAGTTGATAGCACTCTCATTGTCACACAAAAGTGGAATTTTGGTTTGCTCACATCCGAAGTCCTTTAGTGTTTGCTTCATCCAAAGTAGTTGAGCACAGCAAGCGCCGGCCGCCACATACTCGGCTTCGGCGGTGGATAGGGCAACACTATTTTGTTTCTTAGAACTCCATGACACCAAAGACCTCCCAATAAATTGGCAAGTCCCGGTAGTGCTCTTTCGGTCTACCTTGCAACCGGCATAGTCCGAATCGGAATAGCCAAGTAGATCGAAAGTGGAGCCCTTGGGATACCACAAGCCAAGATTCGGAGTGTGCACTAAGTATCGAAATTTCTCTTAACGGCCATAATATGACATTCTTTCGGATTAGCTTGAAACCTTGCACACATGCACACACTAAGCATAATATCGGGCCTAGATGCACAAAGGTAAAGTAATGAACCGATCATAGAGCGATATACCTTTTGGTCCACTGACTTACCATCCACATTTAGATCAAGATGTCCATTGGTAGGCATAGGGGTCTTGATGGGTTTGGCCTTGTCCATCTCAAACTTCTTTAGCATGTCTCTTGTATACTTGGTTTGACTGATGAACGTGCCATCCTTGAGTTGCTTGATTTGGAATCCAAGAAAGTACTTCAACTCACCCATCATGGACATCTCGAACCTTTTGGTCATGATCCTACTAAATTCCTCACAAAAGACAACATTAGTACTACCAAATATTATGTCATCGACATATATTTGGCACACAAAGATATCATTATCAACTTTGCGAGTAAATAAAGTAGCATCGGCCCTTCCTATCTCAAAACCCTTTTTGAGTAGGAAGTCCTTAAGACAATCATACCAAGCTCTAGGGGCTTGTTTAAGCCCATAGAGCGCCTTGTCGAGCTTGTAGACGTGGTTGGGAAACTTTGGGTCCTCAAAACCTGGTGGTTGCTCCACATAGACCAATTCGGAGAGGGGGCCGTTGCAGGAATTCACTTTCACATACATTGGTATAGCTTGAAATCATGGTGAGTAGCCAAAGGCAAGTAATACGAATTGACTCGAGCCTAGCTACAGGTGCATAGGTTTCCCCAAATCCAAACCTCGATTTGAGTGAAACCTTGAGCCACCAACCGTGCTTTGTTCCTTGTCACCACGCATGCTCGTCTTGCTTGTTGCGGAAGACCCATTTGGTTCCTATCAACATTTGCTTGGGCCTTCCACCAAAGGACCAGACTTCATTCCTGGTGAAGTTGTTCAGCTCTTCTTGCATAGCCATCACCCAGTCCGGATCGTCAAGTGCTTCTTCCACCCTAAGAGGTTCCAAAGAGGAGACAAACAAGTAATGTTCACAAAAATTTGCTAAACGAGAGCGTGTCGTTACCCCACGCGTATGCTCCCCAATATGTGTCAAGATGATCCGTTGAAATGTATGATGAACTCGGGTGTGGCAAAAGTGATCTTCGGTGGATGGGTCCATCTTCATCATCTTCATCGTATGCATTGATGTCCCCATCTTCTTGTCGGACTTCATGTTGAGCTTGTGTTTGATCATTCAACTTGATGTATCACTTGAACATCACCCACACTTCCACCATTCGGAGTTGCGGAAGCTTCATCATGCGCATTTGGATGCACATGATGGATATGAGAATCTTGTGGAGTGTGTGATGGTTCATCTTCATCATCTTGTATTTCAACGGGCCTCACATCACCGGTTGCAAGCTTCTTGATAGCTTCGGATGGAGGCTCGTCATTACCTACAAGCATCATTGACTTGCTCCTTTGAGAGCCGTCGGATTCATAAAAGTCACGTCTACCGTTAACTCAATAGTGCCGGTGGCATTATTGAATACCCGGTAGCCATGTTCGTTAGTACCATAAACCAAGTAGAAAGCCTTCGTGTACCTTAGGTGCAAACTTTGAACTTTTGGCCCTCTTGTTAAGTATGAAACACTTGCAGCCAAAAACTCGAAAGTAATGCACCTTTGGTTGTTACCGGTTAGAAGCTCATATGGCGTCTTCCTCTTAGCTTGTGAAGGTAGAGGCGGTTGATTGCATGACACGCCGTGTTCATTGCCTCCGCCCAAAATCCATGGAAGTCTTGTACTCATCCAACATAGATCTTCGGCTTCAACAAGAGTTCTAGTTCCTTTCCACAACCCCATTTTGTGTGGGGTATATGGAACGGAGAACTCATGCTTGACCCCTTCTTCATCAAGATACTCCTCTATGTTGGTGTTCCTAAACTCGGTCCCGTTGTCGCTTCTCACTTCTGATCTGATGTCGAACTCATTTTGTGCTCTCTAGCAAACTTCTGAAGATGTCCTGCGTTTCGTTTTATCTGCTAAAAAGAACACCAAGTGAAACGAGAATAGTCATCAACAATAACGAAACCGTATTTGTTACCGCCGATGCTTGATAAGCAACGGGTCCGATGAGGTCCATATGCAATAGCTCCAATGGTCTTGTGGTCGACACAATGTTTTGATGGATGCTTTGCTCCAACTTGCTTCCGGTTGGCACGCACTGCAAATCCTATCTTCTCAAAAGAAAACATTGGTAGTTCAAGGATGTGCCCTTCTCTTGAAGTTGGGCCAAGTTCCTCATCCCAACATGAGCTAGTCGGCGATGCCAAAGCCAACCCATGCTAGATTTTGCCATTAGACATGGTAGGCTCTACCTTACTAGTTGAGAAGTCAACTAAGTAAAGTTTTCCCTTCAACATGCCTTTAAATGCAATAGAGGAATCCTTCTTCTAGAGACGGTCACACCCTTATCCGTAAAGAGACAATCGTAACCCATTTCACAAAGTTGAGAAACGGATAACAAATTGTAACTCAACGAATGCACAAGTAATACATTAGATATGGAATTGTCAGTTGAGATAGCAATTTTACCCAAACCAGCACTTCTCCTTTACCATTGTCACCAAACACAATGTTGTTGCATGAGTCGTTCTTGGTTGAAAGGAGGGAACATATCTTTTGCCCCGGTCATATGATTGGTGCATCCACTATCCAACACCCAACTTGACCCACCGGAGGCATATTCCTACAAAACAAGTTTATGTTCTAGATTTAGGTACCCAAACGAGATTGGGTCCTTGGGGGTTAGTCACATAAGCTTTTGGCACCAAACATTTCTCATAATTTCCCTCTTTGAGGGCACCAACATACTTGACTACTATCTTACCATCCTTCCCCCAACAACACAAGTAATCACATGTATAGCTTCTTGATATGGGCTTTTGTTGCTTGGGGGCATTGCTCTTGTGATCTTACTTGCTTCTCCTTGTTGATCTTACCATTAGCAAGTGGAGCCTTGGATTGGCAACCTTGTTGGCCTTGTTCATTAGGTCAAAGAGAGGAACCCCTTTGTTAAAGTTAACAAAAGGTACCCCATTGACCATCTTTCTACCGTTGGCCTTACCACCATACCTATTGTACCCAATTCCATCCTTGATGGATGGGGCCTTGCGGTCTTGAGGATATCTTTGGTTGTTGCACCTTACACTTGCAACCATTCCTCAAGATCATGTTCAACCTATGAATTTATTTGTCTTTCTTTTCTAGCTCAACAAGGTTAGTTGCACAAGCATTTATATCAGTTTATAGCATCTTTTGCAACCATTACTAGTTGAGGCATTAGAGTTGTCGGAGTCCTTAGGAGTAGTGAAGAGGTACTACTCCAAAGAGTGTTGTAGCTTAGTTCAAGAGTTTGATACTTATTTTGAGAGCTTGTGAGACTCTCTTGAACCATGCTAACCTCATTCTTAGGCTTGCAATTGAGTCATTGCTCATGGAACACTCTTTAGCCAACTTCTTGTTGGAGTCATTGGCTAAAGATAGTTCCACGGTCAATTTCTCAACCTTCAACTTCTCCTCGGCAAGAGAGGCTTCCAATGCACGGTTCTTTTCTCTCTCTTGAGAGATCAAGTCCCCTTGCATTGCAAGACTCTCATTCCGACTCTCTAATTTAGTGAGCAATTTTATGATTTTAGCTCCACCTTTCTTTCCAAACTTTCTAATTATGCTAAGCTCAAATTCATCAATCATCATCACTATATTCATTGCTAGAATAAGTAGGAGAGTTAGGTGATACCTTCTCATTCTTAGCCATGAAGCAAGAATGAGTGAAGTCATCCTCGTCGTCGGAGAGGTTCTCGAACAAGCGTGACGAAACTGTCGATGTAGCCATGTTGGAGAAGAGACTTGGAGAAGAGGTCTTGTGTATGGCGATGTTGGCCGCTCCCTTCTCCTTCTCTTGCTCTTGCTCTTCTCTTCATCATTGAGTCATCTTCCGAGAACCACTCCTCACCAAGATGAGCTTCACCACCTCTTCTTCTTCTATCTTCTTGTCATCACTCTTGCTATACTTGTTCTTGTTCTTTTTTTTGGGACAATCGGCAATGAAATGATCATCCGCTCCACACTCATAGCAATTTCTCTTCTTTGACTTCTGAAGTAACCACCTTTGCCTTCTTGTGCATCTTCTTCTCATGAATCTTCTAAAGTTCTTCACAATAAGGGCCAACTCATCATCGGAGTCTTCACTTCCTTCGCTTGAAGAGTCATCTCGGGCCTTGTCCTTCTTCTTGATTAGCCTTGAGTGCTACCACCTTTTGTGGCTTGCCTCTTGTTCTTCTATATCTTCATCATCCAAGACTTCATGATGCTTTATCTTGGCAAGCATCTCATGAGGTCCCATGCTCTCATAGTTAGGTCTCTCCATGATGATTGATGCAAGGTTCTTGTTCCTCTTTCTATATGCTCTTAATAGCTTTCTTCCAGCTGAGTAGTCATCCCACTTTGTGTCTCCGAGTGCTCTAATCTGATTGACCAACGTCATGAATCTGTCAAACATGTTGAGTGGTCTCATTTTTCTTGATTGCAAAGTTCTCAATCTTCCATGAAGAAGCTCTATGTTGCACTTCCTCACACTCGCATCACCCTCATATGATATCCTGAGTGTATCCCAAATCTTCTTGGCATTCTCCATTCCATGTACCTTGTTGCTTTCTTCAGGCTTTAGGCATGATAGAATCAATGATGCGGCTTGAACATTTTGTTGAAACTCAAACATATCATTGTCGGTGAACTCTTGACTTCAACATGACTTGGTCCATTTCAACAATCTCCCAAACTCTTGCAGCAAGAAGGTGTAGCTTCATCTTGTGTGCCCAATCATTGTAGTTGATTCCATCAAGGCAGGTGGCTTGCCTAGATTGACGCTAGCAATTGCATGACCTTGCCCATATGGCTATAGTCATATGGCACTCTAGTGAACTCGATGTCTTTCTTGCCTTTCTCTTCATCTTCCTTCTTCTTGTCATCCTTGGGCGGCTGATTTCCACCGCTTCCGGATGCTTCGGCTTTGCTTTCCAAAGCTCGCCTCAACTCTCCATCTCATCTTTCATTCTCTTCATCTCATCTTCATGCTTCTTTGCTTGATCTTGAATTATCTGAGCAGTAACCTTCTTGACAATCTCATCAAGCTGTTCTTGACTTATGGTAGACATGATTCTCCCTTACGTGGTGAAGCGCTAACACAAGGGTTAGGCTCCGATACCAATTGAAAGGACCGAATCAGCCTAGAGGGGGGTGAATAGGTGATTTTTGACTATCTGAAACTTCACAAACTATAAGATGTAGTTAGATAGCAACCAGAGAGCCGGTTTGTTTGGGTAGGTACTACCGGGTGTGAAACACCGGTACTACCAACACAAACAAACGGCACAACCGGGATCCTAAAAGAAACTACAAATCCGATGAATGTAAGCTATGAAGATAAAACAAGTTTCTAGCCAACTTTCCTAAGAATAATTTATGGTAAAACTACTCTCACCAAACCTTGGTTGCTCCCCTTGATGTAGATCGAGCCTTCCCAACCTAAGAACGAGATAGGGATAGGAAGAACACGAAGAACACAATAACAAGAGAAGTAGAGAAAATAGGGACAACAACAACAAGCACACGGGACACAAGATTTATCCCGAGGTTCGGCCAATCCACTAAGGAGTGCCTACTTCCTCGTTGTTGAGGTGACCACAAAGGTCGGAGTCTATTTCACCTCCTCGCCTCACTCAAGCAACCACAAAGGCTACGAGAGTATCTCTACTAGAAATCTCAGGGTAATACAAACGCTTCGGGAGCCCTCACAAGTAAATCAATACGGGCTATCACGAAGAACACCTAACCGGCTAGAGCTCAAAGAGCTCAAGAGTAAAAGACACAAAACAAGCCGGCAAGATGGAAACCAAGTGCTCAAGTCGAAGATGCTTCTCACTCTCGAATCTCACTTCCCTAGCTCAAATCTCGCAAGGGAATGAATCTAGGAGCAAAGGGGGAGAGAGAGGGGTGAGTCAATGCTTGGAGAGTGTTTGTCTCGAGTTAGGTCAGCAATAAGTGTATCGAGTGAGTCCGTGACCGTGAAAAGTGAAGAGGGGAGGCATTTATACTCCCTCAGACCCGAGGCTGGTCGGTACCACCGACCACCCACCGACCATGTCACAACGGTCGCATACACCCAGATCTGGTCAAACTGACAAGCACCGGGCCAAGGTCGGAACCACCGAGGCCGGTGGTACCGAGGTTATGGCGGTACCATGTTGACACTTACTAACACCACTTAGATACTAGGTTGTCATCCCCAGCATGGTGCCAGAGTGTACATGGGTATTTATAAATGTAAAGGCTCTTTAGAAAATAATCCATTCTATCCGCAAGCGCACAGATAAAATACCTCATTGTAGCATTTCACCAGGAAAAGTATTCCGGGTATCGTTATTTATATTTTGCTTAAGGGAATGATGGAAGTGAAATCAGGAATAAACTCTATCATGACATAGACTAGAGATCAACTTGCTAACATGATTACTAATGAGAAACTCGTCACACAGTCACTTACTTTGGCAGGGGGTAAGCCATGAAAAAGATAATGAATTATAAGCATATGGGTAAATAACACAGCGATTAGAAAATAGACTACTCCATATTAATATTAGGTGACGTCGGATTAGCTAGAGAATGGATTTAAGTATCTACTATCTACTAAGTCATAATCTACTCTAAACATTCTACAAGATCATATATAGTATAAAAGACTCTTCATTCATGTATAAGGAACATTGCTAAAGTAAATCAGATCATAGCAAGATCTACTCCGCAACACAAATTCTGCCTGTCCTATCAACGGAGGGTGGATTATATAAGAATCAACGAAGCTGTCACTATCGCGAACTACCACGCACCCGGCCAATAGGATACATTTGCAGGTAAATAATATCTAAGCACCATGCTTACATATGCCTTACCACTTAACTCCCTCGAGTCTAGAGCTAAGCGCTTTGCAAACTTATACATAAACTCATTATCAATCATAACTATATCAATTATAGAACTAGAGCAAACTAAGAACATAATAAATGAAGACATAATGCAATTAGAATAAAGTAGTCAGAGAAAGATATGAAATAATACCAATCTTTATTGACGAAGATCCGAATCCAGAGCGTAAGTGCTCTACTTCTCTAATTCTATCTAATCAATCCTATAGAACTGGAAGAATAATGGAGTAGCTACTTCTAATTCTCTGCGGGGGAGAACTTCCTAAACCCTAACTTTTCTGGCTTCCTCTGATAATGATTTCTCCTCCTGCCTGGGGCGGCGGTGCCTTGCTTATATAGTCTTTTCCATTGAATCTGGACCGTCGGATCAACCGACTTACAACGGACGGTTTTCCTTGATCTAGAGAGGCGGGGGAGCATAATCCCCGAGGGTGGCCCTGATTGGCCACAGGGGCAGGGCGGGCGCCCTGGGCAACAGGGCGGGCGCCCTGTGCCTGGCCCCGTTCCGGCTCTGCTTCGGTCGTGTTGCTTCTGGACTCTTCCACGTCTAGGAAAATTGGGGGTTACGTTAATTATCCGTCATTAACCCGACATGTGGGCCTCTTTTTCATATTATCTGATAATAACCCCCTGCAGAAATAGATAAACAACAAAACTCGTGGAATTCTGTCAGATAAAACCCTAATTCTAGATGTTTGGTGCATATTGATCCTTTTCCATGTTTAGTTGACAATTAATTTGATACTTAAGAGCCGTCAACATACCACCGCCAGGCAAAACAAGCTCGAACAGAGAGCAACTCAGTTAGGGACTCGGTCCCTCGGAAACTACTGCCCGAGGGTCGGTACCTCCGAGGTCGGTGGTACCGAGGTAATGGCGGTACCACCGCCAAGTCAAAGGCTAGTCAGTCCAGAGAGCCCTGAAAAACTTTCAACCACCGAACCTGGGTCGGTGCTTCCGAGGCCGGTGGTACCGAGGTTATGGCGGTACCACCGCCAAGTCATATTCAACACACACAGAGAGCCTCGCAAAGCCAAGTTACCACCGACCTCCGTCGGTACCTCCGAGCCCGGTGGTACCGAGGTTATGGCGGTACCACCGCCAGGCCTTTTTCAATTCTACACAGGGAGCTCTGTAAACTTGGTTACTACCGGCCTTGCGTCGGTAGCACCGGGGGCGGTACTACCGAGGTAATGGCGGTACTACCGCTAGGTCAAAAACAACTCTATCCAGAGAGGGTTGCAAACCAGGTTACTACCGACCTTGCGTCGGTACCACCGCGGGCGGTAGTACCGAGGTTTATGGCGGTACTACCGCCAGGTCATTTTTTGACCAACACAGAGAGGGGTTTGAGCGCTGCGCAGAGAAGCCGTGGTCGGTACCACCGACCACCCATTGTCGGTACCACCGACCATATGAAATTATCCTCTACGTGTTCGTGATTGTGCGGTGTCTCTCAAGCGAACTAAGGTTAGTCGATTTGAGCACTTTTCTCCACATCTAGCCAACTTACTTTGTGACCCTCTTCATAGTCCGACTTACCTACAACTCAAGTTTAAAATTGAAATTTTAAACTACCACTTGAGCTAGGCATCTTTATGTCCAAAAGTATCCTACGTGCTTTGTTCACGAGATTTCAACGTTTCAAATCTTTCAAAGGACTAACACCTGCATACATGCTTAATAAACTGGTTAGTCCCTAATTTGATTGTCATTAATTAGCCAAAACCCACATTGGGGGCGAATGCACTTTCAGTAGTGCGTATGGCAAGAGTGGCCATGCCGGCTGTAAGACAATTACCTACTTACCTCAATTCTTTTCGATCTTCAAATGAACTCTGGTTGTGTGATTATATTGACTATCTTTTCACCAGGTTTCTGCATTTTCTGTTTTCCAGTTCGATGTAGCTTCTAAAACTCAGAGAATCAAGGAGGTCAAGTCTATAGGCAATTAGTATAGTTTGCATGAATGACTCAATTAGTAACAAATAGTACTTTTTTATGTTATAATTTTCAAAAGCTGAGCGGCGAGAGTTTTCCATTTACATAAAAAATTGACTATATTTCTGAGAATGGATTTATATTTGTTTTCTGAATGTCACATAGTTCATGATATGTGAGATGTCTAAACTGAAGATACAGATATTGCTTACTGTTGTATTTCTCTTTTGGCATGAATCTTAATTTATCTTACTATTTATTTCATTGTCAAGAAAAATATTGTTTTTTAATTTTTATCATAGCGTTAGATGGGTAGTATATAAGCAAGATCTTTGCATATAGAACAATTTTGCAGCCTAATTGTCAGATGCTCAAACTTTGTAAGGGCCAGCTAAATAAACTTTATATGTGTGATTATGTTTCAAGCGGCTATTTGTCAGCTATATATGGGATCAGGGTCCGCATTGTTATGTGTCAATCCATCAAATTAAAAAAATGTCACAAACGATATTTATGTCTCCTAGCTATCTGAATGTGGTTTTACATATATAGAATTCCTAGAGCATGTTTCCTTTTGATAAAAAGAACTTCAGTTGTACTGAACTTAGCTTATTTGAATCCTTGACTGCTATGATGCCTCCAGGACAGTTCATGAACGAGAGGACCCTGAAGAGAGCCTTCTTCGACAACTACGAAATAAAATGAGTGTACACGATAACAGACTCTTGTAGTTTCTTATGTGCTTAGATAATTAGATTATAACATGCATTTCATGGTTAGACAGTGTGCCGTTTTCTTTAGATGAATATCATCAGCAATCTTATAATCGCGTGCATGCTGGCTTACAGTTCGTTTTGGACTATTTCCCCCCATTCTTTAAGTTGTGCATATTGCTTACACAACATTTGTGATATTAGCAATAATTTGTTATGTAACTAAACAAACTATTATGCATTAACCAATAATTTTCTGATAGCTAGCAATGATATCCCCCCTATTTTTTTGAGATAGATATTTCCCCCTATTTAACATCTGTCATGTTGATTCTTGGTTTGTACAAATTTAAGCCTTTTTTGGATTTGTGCCCGTTAACATCACTTTTTTTCACATAGGATTTCTTCAGTCAAGAAATTGACATACTATTTCAATGTTATGGCATAGGATCGACTATTGTGTTGATGTTTAAACATGTAATGTTTTAGTAATCTAACAACTTACCATGTATCCTATCTTCTACCTACTATCCTTCACAGATACTCTTGTCATTAACATTTGTCTTAAATTGTAAATGACATGTGCATCCTCTAATTTTTCACGGTAAGTGCAGATTGTGAATTCTATGACTTTGAAGGTGTTGATTCTCTCTCCCAATGATATGTCAGGATCATTACCAACTACCATGGACAAATGTACCTCAGTTGATCAGAGCGGGAACCTATTTTCAGGGGAATTAGCTATATTGCTATCCTGGGATGGGATTCTTGAAGTCATTGACTTGAGCTGAAACAAACTGCTTGTAAGCTACCCGAATGATGCCTTCCAGTTTACTCTATTAGTTCTTGATAAGAATTAGTTCACAATATACGGATATAGCATTATTATTTATGTGAAAACCACAAGATCGATATTCAGGATACCACCAGTTTACTCTTTTCGACAAATGCCATAAGTCTGTTTCTTAGTCTTATAGTATCAGCATCTCAGACCTGTTCATGACAAGGTTAGTTGAACAGGAGGATTCTCTTTATCTCATTCCATGTTCTGTTTGGGCTGCAGAAACATGACATGGTAGTGTGTGAGACATGTGGATGAGTTCTCAACAACTGTGTTGATTATATTGATGGTGCAACAAATGGTTTTGATAGATATTAGAAACATGCTGCAGTTAATGAAGGCCTCAACAAATGGCGCTAATATAACGATGAAGGAAAAAGAAAAAAATATGTTCAATAAATAATATTTATTAGAGGAACATAGATAATGACAAAACTCTCCTCAAATATCAATTCTATCACTAATGATAATCTGTTGAGGTCTAACTTGATGACTTTATATCGTATCTTCATTTACTATGGGCAGGAAACCATGGAAGAACATGTCTCCACCGGACAAAGTAACGATAGGATTGAGCCATTTGGAGAGAAGACAAACTATGATCAAATTATTGTTAGAACTACAATCTTCTGCAATGTTACCGCCAAGGACGACACTAACAATGTTATCGTCAGAGTTAAATAAACGAAAGGGGTCTCTGTATCTCAATACCGATGACAATATTGGAACACCAAGCGACTGTGTCATAATAGAGGATCCAACCAAGGTTGAAGCGTCCACGAAAAAGAGGAAACATTCTGAGGAGGATGAATGCTTAGTGCTTCAAAATGACACACCTGAACACATACAAACTCAGAAAAAAACATCACATGTCCATGCCAATCAAGAGTCTGATGAGTTTTGGGCATTTGAGGTCATGAAAGATATGCCGATGAACAGGGAAGAGATGACTGAGTTACTATGTCATTATGTCATGGCAATTCATAATGAAGCGATATTGAAGTAGGCTACATGCTTATTTTAATTAATTTACTAAAAGTAGTATGCTCTCTTATAATTAGATAATCATCTATGTGTTCAATGCTTTGCAGGAGACCTTGGGTTAAAGGCTTTCACCCCTGCGATGTTATGAAACATTATCTTGGCCGCATCACTAGATTAAATGTTTTTTTTAAATATGGTATTTAATTTCATAATATTGTTATTATCGTGCGATCCGTTTATTTTTAGTATAATTTTTATGTTATCCCGTAGCAACGCACGGGCATGCTACCTAGTGATGAAAGAAAATATGAAATAATCAGTGATCCAAATCACAATTCACACCACATTCACCCAACAAATACGCAAAGTTTACAGATAAACACCGTATGGTCACTCTGTACTGTAGAATAACGAGCAATGCCGGAAAAAGCTACACCAGCTTCAGAAAGCTGAACCTCAGGTAGTAGATAGGCGTACACACTGCACGTCGACCTTACAAGTTACAAGCTACTGACAATGTAGTGGTACTACATACAAGGAGAAGGAATCGTGCCGTTCTCTGCAGGGGGCTTAAATTTATTGACACTACACGCGCCGGAGCAAACATATCCGCAGGTCCATCCAGAGCAGGAGCAGCAATCTAGAAGAGCTTGAAGAGGATACCGCCATGGGCGGCGAAGAAGGGCGCGAAGACGAGTGACTCGACGGCCATGAGCTTGATGAGGATGTTGAGCGAGGGTCCCGACGTGTCCTTGAGCGGGTCGCCGATGGTGTCCCGATGACGGCGGCCTTGTGGCAGTCGGAGCCCTTGGGCCCGAGCGACCGGGCGTGCTCGCTGGCCCCGGCCTCGATGTACTTCTTGGCGTTGTCCCAGGCGCCGCCCGTGTTGGAGGCGGAGATGGCCACCTGCACCCGGACACCAGCGCGCCGGCGAGCACCCCGGCCAGCGTGTGCACGCCGAACAGCGTGCCCACCACCAGCGGCGTGAGCATCACCAGCGCGCCCGGCGGGACCATCTGCCGGATGGACGCGTCCGTCGAGATCTTGACGCACCGCGCGTAGTCGGGCTTCCCGGTGCCCTCCATGAGCCCCGGGATGGTGGCGAACTGCCGGCGCACCTCCTCCACCATCTCCAGCGCGGCGCGCCCGACGCTCTTCATGGTCATCGCCGAGAACCAGTACGGGAGCATGGCGCCCACCACCAGCCCGATGATCACCTCCGGGGACAGCACGTCCACCACCTTCACGCCCGCCCTGCTCACGAACGCGCCGAACAGCGCCAGCGACACCAGCGCGGCGGAGCCGATGGCGAAGCCCTTGCCGATGGCGGCCGTCGTGTTCCCGGCCGCGTCCAGCGCGTCGGTCCGCTCGCGGATCCTGTGGCTCATCCCGGCCATCTCCGCGATGCCGCCCGCGTTGTCGCTGATGGGCCCGTACGCGTCGATGGAGAGGCCCGTCGCGATCGTGCTCAGCATGCCCAGCGCCGCCACCGCGATGCCGTACATCGCGGCCACGGTGAAGCTGACGTAGATGCCGACGGCGATGGCGAAGATGGGGATGATCACCGACTTGTATCCCAGAGCGAGGCCGAAGATGACGTTGGTCGCCGCGCCGGTTCTGCAGGCGTCCGCCACGTCCTGCACCGGGCTGTATGCGTTGCTGGTGTAGTATTCTGTGACGTATCCGATGATCAAGCCAGCCCAGAGACCGATGGCAACACACAAGAACAATCCCCTGCAGAGCAGATGAGCGGGTGTCATTATTAAACTGGATGATTAAACTGGAAGCAGCATTACTAACTACAGTAGCTTACCAGTTGCTGACTTCCTTCTGCTCGCCGAAATTGAAGATAGTGAACTTGGCCGGGAGTGCCAGCCAAGTGATGAGCGCGATGCCGGCGGTCATCAGCGCCGTCGAAATGATGAGCTGCTTCTTCAGCGCAGGCTCGATCTGTTTGACGTCCTTGATCTCGAAGAAGTCGGTGGCGAAGAGCGTGGTGACGAGGCAGACGACGATGCCGACGGAGCTGACCAGCAGCGGGTAGCACATCCCCGTGAAGTCGTGGTTGACACCGAACGAGGAGATGGATGCCACCACAAGGGCGGCGCAGGAGGATTCGGCGTACGAGCCGAAGAGATCCGATCCCATCCCGGCGATGTCGCCGACGTTGTCCCCGACGTTGTCGGCGATGACCTGAGGATGGAAGAAAGGGAATGTTCAGTGAAGTGATTCCTCTGTTTTAAAGGAGGGAGAACGACTGAACAACAAACTAGCTTACAGCAGGGTTTCTGGGATCATCTTCAGGGATGTTCCTCTCGACTTTGCCCACAAGGTCCGCGCCGACGTCGGCCGCCTTGGTGTAGATGCCGCCACCGACCCTGCCGAACAGCGCCATGGAGGACCCGCCGAGGCCGTAGCCGGTGATGGACTCGAAGAGCCCCTCCCAGTCGTCGCCGTAGTAGAGCCTGAACAGGTTGATGGCGACGTAGAGCACGAGGAGGCCGCTGGACGCGAGCAGGAAGCCCATGACGGGCCGATGACCGTGACGAAGGCCCGCCGACGACGGAACGCCCTGCGACCTGCCCGACGCCGCCCTGGCCTCCGCGCGTGGCGCGCGTTGGCGACGTGGGACCTTCATGCCGAGGAACCCCGACACGACGGAGGGGGGGCGGCGCCGAGCAGGAACGAGACGGTGCTGAAGACGGCGTTGAACAGCGCCGGCTTGCACTGCTTGCCCTCGCTGTAGGCGCAGGGCCGGCTCCGGGTGCTGAACCCCTCGACGGAGCCGAAGAAGACGAAGATGACGGCGGCGAAGACGCACATGAAGGCGCCCACGTACCGGTACTCGGTGAAGAGGAACGACGTCGCGCCCTCGGCGATGGCGCGCTGGATCTCCGCGCACCGCACCACCACGTTGTGGTCGTTGAGCCCCTCTTCCTCCTCGATCAGCGAGTCGGCGAGCACGTCCTTGTCCCTTGCGCCGCCGCCGCGGGCGGACGGCGCCAGCTTGACGCGCGAGACGAGCACCCACTGCGCCACGGCGAAGGCCATGCCGACGGCCGCGGCGAGCGGGACGAGCACCTCGGTGGCGGCGTCCGACAGGATCGCCATGGCCGGGACGGAGCAGGACCCTTACTCACCCTTGTGGCGGCGGCGGAGAGAAGTGAAGTGAGTGGCCTGGGCCCTGGGGTGGTGAAGAAGCTCGCGCTCGAGCTCGTGCGGAGCGGAGGGTCAGCGGAGGGTGCGTGCGTGTGTGCAGTGCAGTGCAGTGTGCTCTCTCTTTCGTCCTGGTGCTTGCGGAGCGGAGGCGCTCGGTTTATATAGGTGGTGCAAGCACTGGTGGGAGCTGTCGCCCTGTCGGGTCGGGTGTGCACGGGACGGAACGGAAGGGGCAACAGGTGGTACCCGGACAGGGACTAGACGACGTGCGCGCGGCGGAGGCAAACAGAGGACAGAGGAGAGTGTTGGCCTTCGCCTGGTGGCCTGGTGGCCGGCGGGCAAACAATCGAGACAAGACAGGCCGCGCGGTTGACGTCGCGTCGCGTGGTCGCAGTTTCTGTGGGATCATCCTTATCCGTCGCCTGTAGTTTCCCTCTCCTCCGGGCTCCGGTCACCAGACGGATAGCGCGCGCCGCCACTGTCTGGCTTGATTCCTCGGCGACGCCACCGGGTTTGTTCCCACTTGCGCTCCCACCGATGGCGACGGCGGGCCACGGCAGGAGCGGTGGCCGTTTTCGCCTCTGCGCCGCCAGTAAAATAACCGAAACGAAACTGAGGCGGCAGGGTGTCACTCGGCGTTGCCTGTTTGCGTTTCCGCGGCCACGGCGGTTTCCGCTTTTTAGCGAAAAGCTGCCCGATCGAGCGCTCATCGATTGATCATTGATCCACATCCATTCTTGCTGCATTACTAGCATTACTATCATTGATCCACATCCATTCTTGTGGCATTACTAGCGCTCATCCATTCTCTGCTTCGGATTGATCGAATTGATGCCTTGTCACGTTAGCAGTTAGCTTTCCATTTTCCAACATCAAGATTGTCTTTGAGTTCTCAGCTATTTCATCGATTGTCCAGGTTTCGTGAAAAACCGTTGGCACTAAGACGCCGCCATGTCACACATACTATATTTCCTGGCCATACGACGAGTAACACGTCGGTGTATTATTATGCCTGAGCCTGACGAATGACGACTTAATCATCATCAGCATACGAAAAGGAACCATTTTCTAAGTACTAATCCAGGGGCCGAATCCCGGACGCCAGAGGTTTGTGCCGCGGCGTACTAGATTGCAGAGACCTCAAACGTGCTCTGCTTTACATACAGTACATTTCGCCCTAGCATGGCCGATGGACAATGGCCTTCAGTTCAGCATGATGTCAGGCAGGCTGCAGACAGTATTTTACACATGTTGGTTTACAAAAAAAAAAAAAAAATGTATGTATGTGCAGAGTCGTGCTTGTGCACCACCATACAGTTGACACGACAGAAACGCGCACACAAGTCGACCTCTATTGATAGCTGATCGACGTACATACCTGACGAATTTTCTTGCTAGTGACTCTTCGAAGAAAAAACAAACTCGACCAGCTTATATGCGGAACCTCGAAATATAGTCGCACATACAGCGTTAGAAGCATACTGTAGCATATTATAGGCCAGCTGTCTTTGTTGAGTACACGTCAGCGTTAAAAGAGTACTAGGATCAACTGACAGAGAGAGAGAAAAAAAAAGGATGAGCTCAAGTCGAAGAGAAACTCAAGAAACTGGGCCAACCAACCAACTGCTATTTGGGTCCTGTTTCCTGCATTCGCTCTGGTTTGGTGAGGACCCATGCGGCCGTATATGAACTGGGCTTGGGAGGCCTATGTGGCTCGTGGAAATGCTCAGTGGGCCTTACTTACCTACATATGTCAGTTCGGTTTATCTCCGGGTCATCATTAGGTAAAAAAACCTCTTGCTCAATTCTCGACAATTTATCTGTAGAACTTTTTCAGATTTTTTTTTAAAAAAACACATAGATAATTTTATGTGGGTTTAAAAACCTCCACAAGTACTTACTGATTTTTTAATAAACAAGACAAAGCACAAGACCACCTTTAAAATATTTCAAAACCAGTCCGAGGAGATAATTTGAATGGTTTCGAGAATTAAGTGGGTAAGATGTCTAGCTTTGGAGTTTGAAGATAAAAATCATACTACAACGACAATAGGTTTTCCCTATATTCTATAACATACTCGTTTAGTCGGTTCATCTCGACATCTCTAGCCATGCATCACCATTCATTAGATAGAAATTTTCTTGCTCGACAGCATATGCTAGCTTGTTATTGTTATTATCAAGTGTTGGCGCAACATTATCGCATTGAGCTCACCTATCTACCAAACCAAACAAATGTAAGTGCCAAAGCCAGGCCCCAAGACCCAAAATGCTACTGTGATAGTGTTCTCTAAACGCTAGAGCTTCATGAAGAGAAGTGATCAAGCATGACAAGAAAATAAAGGGTCATTCAGCCATGCGTTACACGAGATCACATAAGGAGAGATAGATCGTTTTCAACATCACAAGAAGTAAGGGCTTTTATTTTGTTTGGTGGAGCTCTAGGAAGGCTCTGACTTGGACAATGTAGCGCTACTTTGTATAATGTTGGAGATCTAGAGTTGGATCAGTTTCTCTCTGGTCCTGTTTTAAGTTATTTTCCATACAGTATTGAGCCATATTAAACTAGTCCTAAAACCAAAAAAAAAAACTTATTTGCCCCACTATCAGCCTGTTAATATGATCTGAAGCGCATGGGTTAAGTGCAAAAGGCCAGATTGGTTTGTAAATATATTTTAGTGTAGTAGTAACATCACTACAATACCCAGCTCACCATGTCGTTCGTTTGTGATTTAATCAGTGTGATGGATCTTCAAGGGCAGATGTAGCATAGGGTTCAAACCTCCACGTACCCGTCCAACAAAAAAAAACCCGTTGAAGCTTATAAGTTATATATATAACTGATGAGAGAAAAGAGCAAGGAGTTCGGAGAAGAAAGAGTTGAAAGGTTGCAGAAAGAAGGGCATACATGAACCCTGAGATTACAAAAAGCAGCTTTATTGTTAGCAAACCCGAGCAAAGAAGGGACGACGATGGATGTGTAACGCAAAAACCGCACTTTTTTTGGTTCACACCGAGGAATATAGAAAATCCTTTCAGACGCCATCGCTCCCCTGCTCTTTGCTGGCACCGTTTGGATAATGGTGATTATTTAATTATATTCGGGTTTCCCCAACCGACGCGTACACCGAAGGCAATGAACTACTCCGTAGTACTATGTTTGTAATCGGATTTGTGGAATCAAACGGGTTTCGACGCGACAACACCGCAGCTGCCCTAACTGCATCTATCTACGTATATGTATTGTCCCAACAGCTCGTAAAGTGTTTTGCTTAATAATTGATGACCAGCGCTACTCGGTTTTGACATTATTCCGTTTCTTGTGGTAACAAACATAATTAATATTGGAGATTATTTTGCTAAATTAATATTTGCAAAATACACTATGTGTGAGGCCTTGTATGGCCATCATGTTTGCTGGTTCATTTAGGACCATGAATTCTGTAATTTTGAGTGTTTCCCGAAAGTTATTGTTGTTCTCAATTTGGTCAGAACCTCAGAGATAATATTACTAGTATTTGCTACCAGTTGTGCCATTTTTTAAACATATTGTAATCTAGTATATTTCATTCTGTCGAGATGGCCTTGTATTAACGTTTGCACACAAACAACTACAGAGATGATATGTAGCTGATCCTTACTCTCGGTAAAGGCATAAGAGTATTAAAATCACTATAAGTCAACTTAAGAGACAGTGCATAAAAGCTGGCTTTTTTATGTGCTATCTCTTATCTGAGGTGGCAAATTATGAGGTGGCAACTTGGCTTAACTGTTGAGGACGCCCTAAGGCCAGCTTACTTAGCTTGACTTGACTTGTAGTCCGTACAACGTACACAATACAACTCCTTGACTGGCCGATCCATATATATATCCATATATGCGACGGCCGCGCACAGGCCGGCACTGCCGCGTTAGAGACGCACGAACATCTACTGCTGTGCATCCCGCATACGATCCCATGACGCTGATCTGAGAGGCAAGCAGTTTCAATTCTACGGTCAATCAGTGTAGTAGCAAATAAAACAAGATTAAGCGCTGGTCAGTCACTGCTCGACGTGACGTGACGCGACGCTAATTGCACCGGCCCGCGCGCGAGCGTGACAGCGAAGAACGCGACCGCAGCCGTGCAGCGTGCCTCGGCGAGCTCCAAAAGGCTCCCACGCGTACCGGCAGGTCTGTACTGTACGAAACCAACTCTGTGCCGGCACACGCACACGCGTCCGTCGACTGACTGCAAAACGATTATTATAATTAGAGATATAAAATATAAGATAAAGATACACACATGTTATGATCTCCAAGGGCAAAGCGTGTCCATTATCCATTAGTGGACATTTAATGAGCATCTGAAAACAGTTTAACACGAGCAGCTGCAGGCCCTGCAGCCTTCTACGGTATCCTTCCAGGCCGGTCGCCATCCGTCAGCACCAGCCAATCCCAGCGTATCTACGTGAGTACTGTACTACTACATCGGGCAAGACTTGGACCCGACTCAACTCAACCCGTTTTCCTTCCTTGACACCCACGGCGGCGTACGACACGCCCCCCCAGAAAACGGCGAGACCACACGCCAAAAAGAGCCCCCCCGTCCGAGGAAAACCCCGCGGCGCCCCGCGTCGTGACGGCTGAAGCGTGGCGACCAAGCGCTCGGTGCCGAGCATTTTATCACGAGTAGCGACTAGCGAGCGAGAGCAGCCAGCCAGCCACGCCACGGATAGCATAGGACGCCAGCGGCGGCCGAGAGGGGAGGGAGGGGAATAATCGCTAAATCCCGAGGAATTATTCCGGAATCTGGGCGCGGCGACAGCGGAGCCAGCCATCCGTTGGAACCTGGCATCCCACGTTCCTGTCGCGCCGGATCTTTTCCACCGCTGCAGATGATGCCAATGATTCGGTCCCGCCGCTTTTGCGCGGCCGCCCTTGCAGACGCTGGTATTTGCTAGCTATTCTTATTTTCTGCGCCTCTCGTTGGACGTGGACGAGCCAACGGCCACGCCAAAAACGCCCACCGGCGATGCCGGTGCTGTGTAGCACGGTGGCGCAGCATCGGTTCTCCGGTCTCCTTTTTTTTTTTCCTTTCCGGAATTGATGTCTTGAAAGGGAGATGACATGACAGGTCCGTTTATCCGAAGGAAGGGTTAAGCAAGCGGAACCAAGAAAAGAGAGGGAAAACGCAAGGCGGTAGTGGCGCACTGCGCGCGTTGGCGAATGGAATTCTCGTGCAGTGGCTGATGATGCATACGTACGTACGTACTGATTACCGTATTTTCCCTAGGATGCTAGAAACGCCGATTCTGTAGTAACATATCAGGAAAAAAAAACATGACCGGATGTTTGAACGTTTTCCAAGCATACACGACTACTATAGCTCCTTCCTGATCGTCAGCGTCCTTTTTTTTCACTGCAACCCTCGATCGAGTTCCTGCAATGATGAGCCAGAGCAGTTTTCTCCATGCCCAGAAGCCAAGCAACAACAAAAACACAGGCGAATAAAACACGCGACAACAACCACCAGCAGCACATCCGCGCGCCTTCCAATTCCAGTTGTCTTCCTCCCCCGTCCCCGGTCCTGCCAGCTCAGCTCAGCTCGAACGAAGAAGCCCTGCCTCTCCGCCGCTCTCCCCGATCCCCAATTTTAAACTTCCCCTTCTCTCTCCTGCCCACTCGCCTCCCTCCCTCCCGGCCCCGCCCCGCCCCCCTCGCATCCTGCGGGCGCTTCCGCTTCTCCCGCGCGCGCCTCGGTTCCTCCGCGACCGCGATGGCGGCGTCCATGGCGTCGCCGCGGGGGCGGTCGATCCGGGAGACGGTGCTGGAGACCGTGGCCGCGTACCACCAGCAGCAGCGGGCCAGGCGGAAGCTGCGCAAGAGCCTCACCTACGCCGGCGGCGAGCTCTCCTCCGCGGGCCGCGCCCGCGGGGACGCCTCCGCCTCCACCTCCGTCTCCTCCTTCTGCGGGCCCGACGACGACGACGAGCCCTTCTGGGAGGAGGAGGAGGGCACCGTCGAGCTCGTCCAGCTCGGGGCAACGCGCCAAGAACGTCCTCATCCTCATGAGCGACACCGGCGGCGGACACCGCGCCTCCGCCGAGGCCATCAAGGACGCCTTCCGGATCGAGTTCGGCGACGAGTACCGGGTGGGTGCGACCGCCTCTTTGCTCCATCCACCATTCTCTGAGCTGCCATGCACTCACCGACGGATTTTTTTTTCTTGTAATAATCAATCGTGTTGGCCACGCCTGCCAGGTCTTCGTCAAGGATCTGTGCAAGGATCACGCCGGGTGGCCGCTCAACAACATGGAGAGCTCCTACAAGTTCATGGTGAAGCACGTGCAGCTCTGGAAGGTGGCGTTCCACAGCACCTCGCCGAGATGGGTCCATAACTTCTACCTCGCCGCTCTCGCCTCATTCTACGCCAAGTAAGTAATTAATTCCCTCTATTTCTGTTTCGCAGCTCAAGAGCTTGGTACTTTTGGTTTTGGGAGGTCGATTCGTCCTTGGAACGTTTCCCTTGTTTCATCCTCTCTGCATCGGGATTGTAAACAACACAATCGATTGGGTTGGGGTTTGTATTCATGTTGCTGTTGTTGGTGGCAATGTGGCGTACTGCACATTGCCCACCTAATCGCCCGATTTTTTCTGATGGCCCAGCAGTTTTGTCATTATCGCATACGCCTTTTATTATAATGTCGGATCTAAACGCGTGATTCTGCGCTAATAATTTTATAGCCCCTAGCCCATTCTCTTGAGTACAGTCATCGAATTGTGAGGTTGGACCTTGTCTACGGATGCTAAAATATCCATGCTGAAATCACTGTCATGCATCGTATGAATTTGCAACTGAAACGGAATTTCAAATAAACTGCTACTGAGGTGAGAGATACACCCCTATTTAGCCACTTGTTGGTATGGGCTGCCACCTGCCACTGCCAGGGTGTAGGACATGAAGAATCTCAACAAACTAATTGGTTCCACTGTCATGTGCCTGAAGCCACCAAAATGGCCACTCTAGCATCAGGTGGGTGTGGTGGTTCCATTTGCATACCTGGGGACTTGGGGCTGGGGAGCACTGTAATATGTAGTTCATTGTGGTGCCGCCATTCCTTCAACATTTATCATAAGTTTCATAACATATTTCCTTTCATAATTGTTAGTATTTCTTGGATATGACAGTTTCATTGTTTTTATATACCATGATCATGATCCCTAACTTATCTGCTGCATGATCTGTTGCTTATATATTTTGTTTTTTTTTCTGAATGCCTTATTGTTTATGGATAAAGGAAGGTGGAGGCTGGACTGAAGAAGTACAAGCCGGACATCATAATTAGCGTTCACCCCCTCATGCAACACATACCTCTGTGGGTTCTCAAATGGCAAGGCCTACAGAACAGAGTAGTCTTTGTAACTGTGATTACAGACCTCAACACTTGCCACCCTACATGGTATATTCAGTTAATGATAAGCAAAACATATAGTAAAACAATTTGTTGGCTTGATCTGACAATTAGGAAAAAAACGCAGGTTCCATGCTGATGTGAACAGATGTTACTGCCCCTCAGAAGAAGTTGCCAGCGGGCAGCACTGGATGATCTACAGCCTTCTCAAATCCGTGTGTTCGGTCTTCCGATTCGACCATCATTCTGCCGTGCAGTTCTTGTTAAGGTATTTAGTTCACCCTAATTTTTAATATTTCTATTCCTGCTAATTTTAGTTTGAATAATACATGGACACATGGTCTTTCAAAAGGCTGATGTATTCATTTTACAAGGTTTTGTCCTGTTCTGTTCAATAATTATGCTGTATACCCAAAGGTCTTACAGTTCAAGAAAACAGATAATATTTGTCTGTGCATTGATTTGTCTGAATACTATTCTTCTGTCATCAATTTTCTTTGGAACTAATTTTTTTTTTGGGATATGAAACTACTTATATCAGGATGATTTGAGGAGGGAACTTGAATTGGACCCTGAGCTTTCTGCAGTGCTGCTCATGGGAGGTGGAGAGGGCATGGGTCCTGTCAAGAAGACTGCCAGAGCCCTAGGAGAATCATTGTTTGACAAAGAGCTTGGAAAACCAATTGGGCAGCTTATTGTCATTTGTGGCCGGAACAAAACGCTAAGCTCCTCACTACAGGCACTTGAATGGAAAATACCAGTGAAGGTATAATCTAGAACCCTGTTGTTTTAATTATTTTCTAAAGGATTCAAACCGATCTGTGCATAAAACAGAAGACGTCTGTAGCATTCTTCATTCATCGTGGGTTTCTTTACCAACAGGTTAGGGGATTTGAAACCCAAATGGAGAAGTGGATGGGAGCTTGTGATTGCATTATAACAAAGGTATATCCTCCACCATTATTGATTCTTATCATGTTTATGCTTTCGAAGGTTTTTGTTGTTTTCCTAATTTCTCTTCTGTTGTGGTTTCTTAGGCTGGACCAGGAACCATTGCTGAAGCGTTGATAAGGGGTCTTCCTATAATCCTTAATGACTTCATACCTGGACAGGTTTGTTCCTACTATCATTCTGCACTCATAGTTTTATTGTCACAATGTGCATGCAAAGTGTATGCCTTTCTGTATTTCTGATCTTCTTAATAAAGGGTCTCGCTGTGTAATTTGTTTGCATCATATGTCATTAGAAGATTGCATGGATTCTCTACCTTGTTTTGCTGCTGTGAAATGCTCCTTTAGTCCTTTTTCAAGGGGGTGCTACTTCGTTATGGTCATTAGTTTTTTGCCAACATATTTACCACATCTACGTTATTGGGAAAGGATAACCTCATTGAAGACTTGACCCTCTGTTCTTCACTCCTGCTGAATAAATGCTGTCTTTATTGGTTAGCAAATATTTTGTATCACACAAGTGCACTAAAACATATTCCTAAAAATAATTGTATTTTGATTGAATGCAATATGAATTGAAGATGTATTTTAATGTGTTAACATGTTCTCACATACGTTTGTGTTTTGCATGTATTACAGGAAGTTGGCAACGTTCCTTATGTTGTGGACAATGGCGCAGGTGTGTTCTCAAAAAGCCCTAAGGAAAGTGCTAGTCTCGTTGCCCGCTGGTTTGGTCCAGATTCGGAGGAATTGAAAAAAATGTCAGAAAAATGCACTGAAATTGGCTCAGCCTGAAGCTGTCTTTGACATTGTCAGAGATATTCATGAGCTCTCTCAGGAGCAAGGCGTGATATCACAGATCTCTAGTTCGTTGACTTCATCCTTCTTCATTCCATCACCTGAAACCACCCCTCTCCAACTCATGTGAAACCATCAAGCTGTGTCTAGCTAGGATTGCGTTTGTTGACATTGTGAACTTGGCATTCTCCCTACAGCATGACCTGAAAAACGGAACTTCATGCAGTCTCTGTCATCAGCTGTTGGTACCAGGATTTCACAACTTTCTGTTGATCTGCTCCCATGGTAGTTATCGGCAGGCTCGTTTGACTAACTGGTTCTCGTGTGTGTGATAGTGCTGGCTTCATTTTAACTCTGTAAAAAAACCATTCATTCATATCATGTTTGTCTCGGCTGGTCATTTTAACGCTGCAAAAAAAAACCATTCATTTCTATCTGTGTCTTCCCCCGTCATTGAAGGGAACTGGTGGTGGCAGCTGTAAAGTACACTCAAATTTTGTGCATGGAGATGTCAAACCCCTTATCATGTATACTAACTGATGTGATCCGTTCGTGTAAGTGGAAGATGTGTATAATATGATGACAGATTGTTGAGTTGCTGCAGATTGATCAGAACTGTACCCCCCCCCCCCCCCATGTGTCCTTTCATATGGTGGGCTAGTGTATGAGTATTTGGTGGTGAAACAAAATGTGCCTATTGTCATAGGGGAAGAACCACAAAACATGCCTTGAATTTCTCTCTGTACAGCTCTTTTAGGTATTTTTGGGTTTGTTGCCAATGCAACTTTGCCTGGCCAGGTAGAAATCCCGATCCTCGGTTCGAGTGCCATGTGGCCTTAATTTGTTGGCCTGGGCAGCAACCAAACATACCTTGAATTTCTATCTGTACAGCTATATGAGCTCTTCAACTGGATCAGATGTTGATAACAAAATGGGCCAGATGAATCTGATGTTCGGGATTCTCCTGAGACATGTGCTGTATCTGGGAGCAATGAACTCGATACCAGCAGAATGTCATTCAGTTCATTGAAAGCTTACCTGCTTCTGACTGAGAATTCGCAAACTGAAAGTGAACGTGAACCCCGTCGACTACAGACTAGTAGTGGTAGGGAGGTGTAGTAGTAGGACGGAGATATGCTGTGCAGTGTGTGCTAGCGTTTTTTGTGTCCAGTCGCCGGCACTGCTTGGCCTTTCGGTATCGATTGCAGCGGCAGGTCAGGACATACTCACTCCGTCCATAAAAACGGCAATTATGGGGAACCGTGCTAGTCAAAGTAATTTAGTTTGACTAAGATTATAATAAAAGTTATTAGTATTTATATCATAAAAATAAAATTATTATGAAAATTATATTCTATTACTAATCTAATGGTATATTTTTTGTATCAAAATGTTAGTATTTTTTTATATAATTTCGGTCAAAGTTTAAAATAGTTGACTCCTCGATAAACGAGAATTGTATGTTTTGTTGGACGGAGGGAGTAACTACCAGAGCCGGTGCCAGGTTCCTGCGCCGTCATTGGACGAACGAGTGCGGCCGTTCTCTCCAACAATCCGTCCATGGTCCATCCTTCAGACGTTCAGATCATACTAGTACTTCAATTGGAGAGGAGCAGCGTGAGGCGTGAGTGCGAGGGACCGGGGACAGGGACAATGATGAAGTCCGGCACTTTTGAAACGCAAAAGGCGACGCATGATGCCTAACACTAGCAGAGGGACGGGGTGATCGGATCAATTTGGCCATTGGGTGGCCTTTTTCAGGTGCATTCTTCTCCTCCGCACCTCCGCTTACGCAACGCGCCCGCCCCAGACCCCGGCCCGCATCGTCGGTCTCGGTCAGGTCAGGTCGCCTTCACTGATCCATCGTGACCAGCCTGCTCTGTCACAATTTCCTCGTCTCTTTCCCGCACAAACCGGCGGCAGGCAGATGCGTTGCCGCCACTGTGCTGTGTGCACCAGTGGAGCAGCTGCGCTCTCCGCTTGGCTGCCTACCTGCCTGGTTCTCCGCCTAGATGTGGATCTGGATCAAGACGCGCAGGCGAAAGCGATCGATGATTCGATACCATGCCCATTTATGGACTCGCAACGGTGTCAGGCTCCGACCGACGCTCCACGGACATCCCCGGCACGCTCTAGAAAGTAGAAACTGACACGTCTAGGCCGCGCCAAATGCAGCAACGCCGGCGTATGGAAATTGACTCTGCCGGGTTAGCCAAACGTTTTGCTCCGACTCCTCGCGACCATTCTATATTCTACGTCAAATCGAACGTTTGTTGGTTAGTTAGCTTATACTGTTATAGGAACAGAATGTTAAAATAAAATTGCTCTTTTATAGTAAACGATATCGTTTTAGACAAGGTTTGAGTTAAACATTGAGAATATAAATCATGAATAACTTTTAAATTGTTGAGTTTAGAGATGTAAAAATCATATAAATATTTTATCTTAAAAGTACTTTCATAAAAATATATATATACCACTTTTTCAATAAATATTTTTTAGAGAAATAAGTGGTCAAAGTTATGCTTTGGAGACTGTGTCACTTTCCGTAATGACATCTTTTACCAATGTGAAGGGAGTATAAGTACTTTGCGCCAACTTTAACTGCGCCTAAGCTCAGAGGGGCGAGAGGGGAGTGGGACTAGACTCTATCACTGTCATTGCATCATAACCATCTCCTACCACTTCTTTTCACAGGCTATAAGAAATTGTTTTACACCTTGACTCTCTTGTACATTAACATACATGGATTGGAGTCGTCTCTCCTACAAGTCCTATCTACAACGGAAGATATATATCTAACAATATTCACAGAAAGATCATCTAAAGAAAAAAAAAACTGTATGCTACAAACAACTATATGCTACAAACAAATGGAAAAACTATGTGCTACAAACAAAAAAGAAAAACTAGAAAAAAGGACAAGAGGAAAGCGCACACCAACCACGAGTCCAGCAAACAGGGTACGCGGCACGTGGGCCCGCGGGTCAGCGTTCATCGGTCAAGCCAGGAGCTAGCGCCGCTACGGGCTACGGCGTGGCGCCCCAGAGCACCTCGGCGAGCACGGTGGCCTCTTCGGCCGGCGAAACGGCCACCTCCCGCACCCGCCGCAGGATCTCCAGCTTCGTCTCGCGCTTCTCTCGCGGGGTCAACCCCATGCCACCTCCACCTGCACCGCGAACCGCGCCACCGCGCTCACGAACGGCCGATCTTCCGTGTCCGCGGCGCCGTCTCCGTCGCCCTCGTGACGCCGCCAAACTAGGGGAGGCAGGCCAGGAGGTGGGAGCCGCGGGGTTTGGCGTCGTCGTGCTTCGCCTTTGGGCAGCCGTCCTCGTCCTCGTCCGCGTCCGTGTCCGTGTCCGTGTCCGTGTCCGTGTCCGCGGGGGAGCCGCCGAGGTCGCAGCGCTGAAGGCAGAGGAGGCGCTTCACGAGACCCTCGGCGAGGAGCGCATCCACCACCTCCTTCCGGCCGTAGTACCCGACGCGGAGCGCGAACCCGAGCGCGGGGGCGCGGGGCGCGGGGTCGGGCGCGAACAGCAGCGCGACGAGCCGCGGGAGCTCGCCGCGCGCGTGGAGCTCGTCCACCAGCGGGCTCCGGATGGCGTCCACCAGGCCGTTGAGCGCGCGCAGCGGCGCCGCCGGGGAGCCGGACCCGAGCGCGGACGCGACGCCACCAGCGCGCCCACGGCGGTGCCCATGAGGACGGGCCCGACGAACACGTCCTTGTTGAAGCGCACCAGCGCCAGCACCGCGGCCGCGCAGCCGTCGCCCACGGCGGGGTCCCCGAGCCGGGCCTCCACGGCCGGGAACACGCCGTGGCGGAGCAGCGCGCGCTGGAGCCGCGGGTCGAACCCCCACCCGCGGACAGGGACAGCAGCCGCGCCTCGAGCTCCGCAAGGAGCGCGCGCGCGAGCGCGGCGCCCGCGTCCGCCCTTCCCCCCGCGCCCGCACCCCCGCGCGGCCGCGAAGCGCGGCCACGAGGCGCGCCATGGCCTCGCGGTCAACCACGCCTGGATCTCGCTGGCGACGGCGCCGGCCACGCGCGCGAGCGCCCTCTGCGCGCCGCACCGTCGGCACCGCGCGCGTAGGGACAGGGAGCCGGAGCCGGAGCACAGGTCGAGGGAGCACGAGAGGGCTCTGAGCGGTAGAGGAGGCGACGCAGGGCGGCGAGATCGGGTCGCCGGCGAGGAGGTCGTCGGCGCCGGCTTCGAGCGCAAGGAGCGCCTGCAGCGCAGGTCCGCGTGCCTCCCCGGCCTCAACTCTCCGCGCGGCGTCCGCAGCGCTCGCAGCACGTGTAGGAAGCCCTCCCCTCCTCCATGGAGATGGAGGAGAAGGGGGAGGCAGGGCACCCGAGGCCTCGTTTTTATCTCGCGTCTCCTCCACGCCGCCCTTGTCTGATGTCTCTAGTCTCTAGTCTACGCTAGTCTACTGCCGACGCGCGCATCCGGCCGCTCGCGGTAACCACTCGGCTCGGCCCCGAAACTGGAGACGTTTTACCGGTCGCTCGCGGGTGGTTCTGCTGCCGTTCTGCTTCCGCGCTCCGCCCCGCCACCGCCACGGAGAGCATGGTCGCGAGAGACCGAAACAGGACAGCGAGTCGGCGACGAAGCGTGATCGGCTGATCGCTGCCGCACGGCTGCTTTACCTTGGATCGCACCGCGACCACGTGACCTTGGAATCTAGAGATGCATGGAAATGGTGCGTTCAGTAGATGCGATCATTAGATGCATTAAAACTCCTCTTGTTTATATGGTCAAAAGTCTAAGTGCGCACGTGTAGTTTGATACGATTATGCAGTGCCATCATTGGCTGCTTGGCTGTGACTGTACCAGTCTCGCACGTAGCGACGGATTCCAAAAAAAAAATTATTATACTCCCTTCGTCCTAAATTATAAGGCATTCCAAAAATCTTAAAAAGTCAAAGTTTTTCTTAACTTTGACCAAAATTATTAAGAGAAATACAAAGATTTTATAACATCCAATAGTATATTATGAAGATATAACTAATAAAAATTCTAATTGCACTTCGTTGGTATCATAAATATTATTATTTTATTATATAAATTTGGTTAAAATTGGAAAACTTTGACTCTTTAAAATTCTTGGAATGTCTTATAATATAGGACAGAGGGAGATAAATTCAGCTCCTCCTCAACGTAAAAAAAAAAAAGGAGGAATTTAAGAGGTGCTCTATAAATGATAATTCCTCTTATATGCGTCAGGTAAACAGGTCCTCTAAAGTTGTTTTAGAACTGCTCAATCATGGAGTTTACGAGTGAACTAAAAAAAACACGGATTGAATCGGCTGCACTACTTGGCTGGCTGTAAACTAAACCTAACAGGAGCGAGCGGAGATGCCGTCTGAGGGTCTTCCGATATACGGAGGATGTATTTCCGATGAAGGGACATGTCCGTGCGAGTGGTGTTACTGGCATGCACTCCTGGAATATCCGGATCTCACTAGTCACAACGAGCAAAACAATCAGGCCCCGTTTAGAATGAAGTATTTTCATAGGAAAATTAGAGGAAACAAAAACAGAGGAAAGTTTCCTGAGCATACTGTTTGGATTAAAGGATTCTCCGGTTCCTTTCCTACGGAACACTGTTGCAGGCTTCACGTTTTCAAAGGAAAACAAAAATCCAATCCGAGTTCAGGGTTTCTCTTCCTTCACGAAGTCCAAGACAACCACGCGTGCTTAGACGGTGATTATCCTGTGCATGTTACAACCACGAGGGTTTACCTTCCCTGCTGCGGCATATGTCACTTGTGATAAAATGCTTCTATAACTATAAATAACTTTAATTATATATCATTAAGCACATTCATATCCTTTTCATGTGATTTTTCCCATTCCGACCATAATCAGCCCGTTCGCTTGAACTTTCAGCCGCTTGTTTTCAGCCAGCCAGCAGTGTTTTTTCTTTCAAAAAAAAATCAGCAGCAGTACTTTCAGCCGCTCAAAGGAAAACAAATATCGTGTTGGGAGATGCATCAATCGAGATAATCAGTGCTTAGGGACACACATGACGATCAAATCTATTCCTGCCAATCCAAACAGCTCAAAGTATTTATTCCTGTGTTTTGAAATTCTGTAGTTTCTCACTTTTCACTTTATCCTATTCCTGCGTTTTTTTTCTTTCCTCTGTTTTGCATTCCTGTGTTTCAAACAGACCCTCAACGGAATATGTAAGTTTTATATATGCATTTCATGCTTTGACAAACGCAGCTTTGGACTTTGGTGCTGCACGTGGTGGCTCGCTAAGGACGTGTTTGGTAGTGTGCATGCGGGCAGCACTGCACCTGATCCATCCGCCGACCGCCGGTCAACCATCACCTAAACAACTTGTTACAAAAAAAAAAAAAAAGGAAAACATCACCCCAACAGGCTGGAGATGGGCCACAAAGCCTACAGGCTCAGGTTCCTGTCAGTGCATGCTCCGTTCTGCCACTAGGCCCACTTCCACAAACAAGCCGCGGCGCATCATCCGCTCGCACAGGGATTCAGTAACTTGCCCTTCAGCAAGTCACCTTGTAACTTACCTCTTCTATCTATCCCTTCAAATCAGATCTAACGACTCAAAATAGATGCAGCTCTCAGCACATGAGACTCGGTGTTAGTTTCAGACATGTACATAGCAGCAGCTCACTACATTTTCAAAGCACAATAAAACGGACAAGTTCAGACATGTATAAATACCTTATCCAGCAGCTAATCAATTAAAGTGATAGAAACTCAATCCAGTGCTTACAAAGCTTCCATCAACTACTTACAAGTGTTGCACAAATTTGGAAGCATTATTGTATATGACTTCATTCTATTGCCCATCAGTAAAGACCAAAGACAAGAGCGCTTACTAATATTAGTGGCCGGAAAGGGATTCGTTTCCCACATCGGTGCGACAGTACCACTGGATGCCAGTGCGTGATAAGGATGAGGATGATGCTCCAAATGGTTATCCGCGGTTCTCCCATAGTTCAGCTAAATAAACTAGATTGCAAAAATGAGAAGAGAAATTGTCTAGTTAGTTGTTTAAATTGAACTGGAGGAGAACCGCGGGATACCCATTTAGAGCATCATCCCCATCTAATCTAGTGCGTCAACGCGAGGCCACCATGGCAAAGCCCCGTTGAAGGATGTCGCGACCCACACGAGCAAGCCGGCGGTGCAGCGATGCCCGCAATCTCCGGCGGTGTGGCATGGGCACGCCTCGGAGGAGGTCCAATACAGGCACAGCACGACGTTACGGGAGGCTTGCGACGGCGCGCGAGGAGGCCGGCGGCAGCGTGGGAGGCCAACAGGGTCGCTAGAGGCTGTCGGCGACGACGAAGGAAGAGGCCGCCGACGGCGTGAGAGGCCAGCGGGGTCGCAGAGTGGGCGCGCGAGGCCGGCGAGGATTACGAGGACGACGCCAGAGAGCCGGTAGCGGCGCGCAATGCCGGCGGCGGTGCGAGACAGCGCGGCTCCACGCTACTGCGTCCGCAGAGTCCATAAAAATTAGATAGATATTTTTACTTTAAGTTGCAAGTGTCATGTGCCATTGGATATAGCTAGACGGTGGACGAAGGGTCGCAAGTTACGTTGTGACTTGGCTCAGCTACGTTACTGAATCTGTCCTCATCGCTCGCGCACTCCGCTCCTGGGGACTCCCGTCTCCACCCGCCCGCCGCCATGGCGCTCCGCCGCATCACCCCGGGGAGGAGACCCGTTCTCCCCGTCGCCCGTGGCTTCTCCTCCTCGAACTCGCCGTCCGTCCGCCCCGCCTCCTGCGAACGACCCAACGTCGCCCATTCCCCATCCTCCTCTTCGCCCCCCAACCCCGGGGCTCCGCGGAACCCAGCGTCCGCGCTCTTCCACATCCGAGATCACCTCCGCTCGTCTTCCACGTCGCCCTCTCCGCGCCAGTTCCCGACGAACCTGCCCCGGCCCAACCCCGCGCGCGGCGCTTCGTCGGCGGAGCCGGCCATTAAGATGTCCACCGGATGCTCCAGAACTTCCGCTCGACCGGCGGCGCGCCCTCCACCTCTGCTCTCGGGGCCGCCCCGTCACCCTCCGCTCCCGGAGGCATCCCTTCATTCACGAACCTGCTCAAGAAGAACAGCGTCGCCCCGGCCCCAACGCTGGGCAGGGGGTGCTCAACTTGGATGGCATCCGAGAGCGCCTCAAGGGCCCCCGGCCGCCGACGCCTTCGCAGAGCAACATCTTCCGCCAGGACCTAGAGAGGAACTCGAAGACTGTAGGTGCGGGGCAGAAAGAGAAAGAATGGCTCTGCCATTGCGCTTATGAGGCAGTACAGCTACGAAGAGCTTGGGAAGAGGCTTGGGGAGCTGCGGCCGGCGGGTGCGGGCAAAGACGGTATGGAGTGGTTCTCGCTCAATGAGCTGCAGGGACGGATCACCAAGCTGGTGGAGCTGGAGAAGAACGGGTTTGCCGGGCAGTTTGAGCACATGCGCCGGAGCCTTGAGCACCTGCATAAACAAGAAAAACCGGCTCGGCGGCAGTAAACATGAATACACTGGTGAACTCAGCAGTCAGCTGGACTACATGGGTCGGTCTCCGCAGGAAGAGTTGTTAGATAAGGTAAGATTGATAGTTTTATTTACCTGCTCACTAAAGTATTCCTTAGCTTATTTGCGGACTTAGTATGTGATCTACTACTGCTGATCAAAGTTGTTTTCTTTAGTACTTCCATCCAGATCATATGTCATCCGAAGAGAAGATGAAATTGGAGCTCCAAAGGGTGAGGGATGAGTTCAAGATGTCCGAGAATGACTGTGGTTCTGCACGAGTTCAAAGTAAACTCACTTTATTCTTGTTCTTCTTGAGTTCGAAGTAAACACTTTATCCTGTTCCTCAAAGTAACACGAGTTCAAACAGGCGTTGTACTTGTGAAAGATGTAATTACAATTATGGAGAAATAAAAAAATACCGAATGCAGTATTTGTTCTTAACTAGATAGATAATACTTTTTCATTGTTTTCATAGACTTTTTTTCCTTTTTGAGGTTGTGTAATACATACAGAAACTGTGCTTTTATTATTTTTGCTACGAAGTTGATTTGTAACGTCTCTGTATTGTTTGCTTTACTGGTTGTTTATTTGATTCTTATATCTTAAACAAACTTGTAGCTATATATAAACTAAACAGTAATTACCTTTCTGCTTTGTCAATCCCTTGTTCTCAAACCTTGTTCACTGGGGAAAAGGCATCACCTAAGCATGAGAACTTTTATCTTTTTTTATTTATTTTTCTATATGAGGTCTCATAGCAGCTCTGATGTATGTTTAAAGATGCGGGCACTGTATATTTGTATGCCCTTGTGGCTTTGTTGTCTTTTGTATGTGAATCATGCGTTCAGCCATGCATGTTACTGATATCTCCATATTTTGTTTCCAGTTGCCCAACTGACTCTGAAAATCAAGCATCTGTCAACTGTTCTACACAAGAAGGTATGCAAAACCCTAAACCCCCTTATGAGATATCGTGCTGTTTTGCTGCAAGATCTGGCAGCAATGCTTTTGGAACTGTTTAATCTTGATTCGAAAAGTATTTGTGTGCCCTAATGTGATGCAGGATAAACATTCTAGAAAGGGGCTTCAGGAGATGGTCCAAAGGAGGAAGAAATACTTGAAATACTTGCGAAGAACTGACTGGGACTCATACTGTCTTGTTCTGTCAAAGCTGGGGCTTCGCGATGTGCCTGAGTACAAAGCTCCTGACTACAAGAGCAAAGCAACCACCAAGACGTCTAAGAAGAAGAGCAGGAGCAAGGGCAAGAAGAGAAAGGTGAAGGCATAGAAGTGGTGAACAAATCTGCCCTTTTTTGTGGCCTTGAAATTGCATGGTCAGAAAATGGAGCGAGAAGATGCTTAAACCGAGATGGCTCGATACCAAGGTTTTTTTTTTTTCCTTGTCTTGCTAGGAGTTGCAGCCTTTTCTACAACTGATTTCTCCTTTGATTTCTTCTTGCCCTTGAGTTCTCCCGCGCAGTTTGCTGAGAAGGGGTGTGGTCGTGTGGAGTAACAGATGCATATACGAAGTACTATACCAGTACGTCATCACCAGTTTGTAGCTTTTGCCAGAAAACTCGTGCCTTGTATTGCTGTGAAGTCCCTTGTGCGCTTTAAGGTGTGGCGCGCCACCATCGCCAAGCTGGAGCCTGGAGGGTGGTGGCGTCGCGGTGGCCAAATCAAATCAATGTATCGATCGCCACGACAAATGCATAACAAGCAACATCTCAAAAGGTTATAAAAACACAGCCCAAGCAAATACATGTAGTATAGTAGTAGCAATCCATAGGAACATAATAAACCGTGTCATCCAACAGTTACCACATAGGGTATGTGTTGCACACGACGATTAACAGTTTTAGACACCGACAAAACGAGAGCACCGACACAAGATCACACCAGACAAGCAAAAGATACTTAATTGAAATACATAATATAAAGTGCAGCAGAGAGCAGCGTCGCTTCTTCACTCATCGTCCTCTTCCTCAGAGTCGGCGCTCTAGAGCCACTCAACAAACGACTTGGCGTTCTTGACGACCTAGGAGTCCTTTCCAGCTGCAACAACAGCATTGTACCAGACCACGATGGTTTCCTCCTCCAGAATATCTCTGTCATACAGGGCTTTCAGGACAACTGGGACCTCCTTCAGCGCCTCAGGGTTGCACTTGCCCGCCAAAAGCCTCGACAGCCTACCAGCAGAGTCTGTGCACCCCAAAATCTGGCACAGCAGCTGCAAGGTACTTCTTGTTCTTCACAACCTCCTTCGCAAAACCCTTGCCCACACCGTCAAAGAGAGCCTCGAGGAGAGCATTCATCACGTCATGGGGAGGAAGGGTTGAGGAGGCCAGCATAGCCTTGAGCTGGGTAGGTGTGGGAACACTTCCCAGGCTAGCCTTAATGTCTCCAATCAGTTCTTCATAGGGACTAGGCTTAGTGATAGCAGGCTTCTCAGCAGGGATTTCATTTTGAACCATCAGCAGTGCCATCTTTGTGGGTTGCCTATTTCTTCTTCTCAGTCTCCTCAGTGGACAGCATCACCATTTCAGCAGTTGCTGCACTCAGCTGCTCCTGCATGCGCTGCTTCGCAACCTCAATAGAGGTGTCAGTTTGCCACTGGACATCATCATCATCCTCTTCCTCATTTGCAGCTGCATGGTCACCATCACGGCTGCGAGTTGGAGAGGTTGAGTGGTCCTCATCAGAGCCAACAACAGCAGCAAGCTCTTCTTTGAACCCTTGGCAGTGGACTCCTTGGAAGATGCACCCTTATTCTTTACATTCTTCTTCAGTTTCTTCTGCTCCTCATCAGCAGCCTCACCTTCCTTCAGGCGTTCCTTCTCAGCTCTCCTCATGGCCTTCTTGTCTTTTCTCCTTTCTTCTGTTCTGATGGGTTTTTCAGGATCATGTCAACATCTGACACGAACCCACAGCGGCACATTTCAGTGATATCATCTGGGTCTTTGAGATGAGAATCTCAGTCCTCAGGTTCTTTCCACATCATAACACTGGACTATACTTCTTGATGAAATACTCATGAGACCAGCCAGCTTTGCAGTATCATGAGCCTTAACAAGGAAGTCCCTGTCTTCTCATCAAGTTTGGACTGTGCACCAAGCTCACATCCAAAGTACTTGGTCGTGTAGGAAGCTGGCCTGGCAAGTGCTTTTGCTATGTCAACCATGTTCACAACATTTTCTTGATACCATTACCACGACCTTCTATCTCTCGGTAATCATTCTGGGCATCTTGTACCTGTAGAAGGCATCATCCCTGTTGAAGCACCATGCTTTGCAAGCGCCATCTTGGATAAAAATCTATGAAGTTGATGCTATCAGATGTGACAAATCCAGAATCGAGAGCAGTTGCTGATCCTCTGGAAAAACAAGCCAACTCTGAGCAACGACAAATGACACCTCAGAACAAGAAACGAGATGGGCTCTTGATGCATGCGGTGTAACGGAACTTTGTGCCTTTTCCTCGTCGCGTGAGAGTACTCTCCCAGTAATGCCAAATAAAGCAAAGATTGTTCAGACATAAAGAAGCAGCAACTCATAAGCCCTCCACTTTGTCAGACTGCAGCAGAACAGTTGCTGCTACCTGATACAGCACAAACAGAGAATTAAATGTCAGAGCACCAATGTGGATGGGGCCATCCAAGCTGGAGGTCCAGCTGTAGGAATGACAACATATATTACATTGTATGACAGAATTAGTAATACGAACTGAGAGCAATTCAACCATGTATAGTGATTAGCAACTAAACAAAAGATTACAATATCACCTAGAACAGAACTTTTATGCATCTACCCAAATAACTTACAAACAAAGGAATATAATTGGTTCAAAAGTAAACATGGAGATTTCATCATTCATCATATTATTGTGTCAATTAAAAAAATATCTCCTGGAACTTTTAATTTGATAGCTCACCCGTAAAGGAAACAATAATAAATTAACAACAGCTGAGAAATAATTCCTCACCAAACCAAGAATCCAAGTCATTGCATCCCATGTGCAGAAGGACATAGTGAGTACAGAAAACCACACCGGAATATAAACAAAACTAGTATATAGGCGTTTTTTATCCTCAAGACAGTCAAAAGATCCATCATCGTTGCCAAAGATAAGATAATCGCAAATAATAAACCCAAACAATAATAAAGAACCAAATACCTATCCAAGCAGAGTTAGAACACACATATGCCTACCACATAGACAAAAACATAATCAGCTGCAGGGCATTCCAAATGAATAAAAATTTTAGGATCCCAAATATTGTCAACTATCCAACAGAGCTACAAAATATATGCCCAACAAATCTACACTCACAGTTTGAAAAAATCATTAAACTCAAATCAGAGCACAACATAGCATACTACATGAACTTTTGGATCCCAATTAATACATATCCAAACAGAGCTCCAACACGAATATACAATAAATCTGTTGTACACACAGTTAGAAAACATTAATCTAACATAAACCAAAATTTGACCACAACCTAATCTGGAGACGTGTGTTACCACAAGCAAACCCTAATTAAATCCTACTTAGATTACTTATGGATACTCAAACCCTAGGTGGTGTTGCCAAACAAACCCTAATTAAATCCAGTTAAAGTTCCTTACGAATAACAAGGGACAAATTTGCAAGTCATAACTAACTCCGATCTTCACGTTTCTGTACACAGGAAAACCAAAATCAAATACAACATCATGCTAATCACCAACCATGACCTACTATTTTTGTGGCACATGTAAAGGATAGGAGGCACAAAATCAGATAATGTTGAGGAACATACCTCTGCGGAGGGGATGGAAGGGCCTCCTTGCTAGCAATGTGCCGCAGATCCGCAGAGAGAAGATGTGAGGAAAAAGACTTGATCGGGCCCTTGGAACCAAGAATCGCATCGCACCATCCCACACAACCAGGACTCCAGGAGAAGTAGTGCACCCAAAATCGATGGGATCTGTTCGGAGGAGGAGATTTTGTGCATAACTCAACTGTGATGGAGGGAGGTTGCCAGAGTGAGGAGGAAGAAGAGGGCGACACAGTCTAGAGCACGAGAGAGGCGCGGTGAGAGGGTGGTGTGGTTGTGTATTATATATATATCATCCACTATATAAGGATGATAAAAAGTTAATTATTTTGCAATTCTGGAATTTTTTCCAGAATTTTACAGGTACACGCATGCGTGCGCGTTTAGTTGTACTGCGCGTTTCCCGCGCACTGGAGGCGGTGAGCTTCCCAATCTCTCTTTGCGTGTGTACGGCACGCACACGTGTGTGTGGTGTGTGGTGTGAGTGGTGGAGTGCATGAGTTGTGTGCGTCCAAATTGTATCTGATAAGGTCAATCTCAATGGTGGGTGAGTTTCATTTTGTTGTTTTCAAGACTGTCATGTCATATGAAATAAAATGAAACTTGAATAAAACTCTTCATGTAAAGTTTCATAGGCATTAAGGCCCCATTTGGTACAGCTCAGCTTCACTAGTGAAGCTGTTTTGTTTTTTTAGAAAATAGCTTGAAGCTGAGCTGTTTTGAAAAAGTTTTTGGCAAAACAACTTCACTAACAACTTCATGCATGGTTGAGAGAGAGAAATGGAGGTGTAAGCTATGAAAAGCTATTTTTTTTCAGATTCATGGATGAAGCTGTTTTTGTGAGAGGAGAGATAAAACAGTTTCATGGTTGAAGCTGTTTTGTAAAATAGTGTTTGGCAAAAAAAAAACAGCTCACTGTACCAAACAGCCTAAATTTCATGACTCATTTCTTCTCTCACTTTTAAATACACACCGTCGTATCATCAACAATGCCTATGTGACACCTATTTAATGCAAATGAAACTCTCATTAAGATCTTAAAAAAAACGAGGGTTCCCACGGCTGACCCGACCCGACCCGACCTGCGGTCCTCGGCCGGCGGCTCGGCTTCCTCGTCTAGCTGCCCCTCACTACAGTCTACCACGCAACGCAACCAGTAAAAACCTCCCACCCCCGACCCCCTCCGCCGCCGACGCCGCCGTGGCTAAGGAGCACGAAAGGGACGCGGTCTATCCCTCGGTCGCGGCTCCAGATCTCCTCCGCCGCCCACTTCTCTTCCATGGAGGCGAGATCCTCGTCCTGTGCGGCCGCCGCGCCGCCGCCCCACTCCATACCCTCTTCCAGCGACCAGGGCGTCTGGGCTGACGCCTCGCCGCTCCTCGCCGCCGCGTGCCGTGGTAAAGCTCGAGGCAGAGCCTTCCTCTTGCTCTTTGCTGGTGTGAAACGTGCTAGTCTCTGTTGTTTGGAGGCCTTGCATGCAGGGTTCTGTTGTGCGGTGGATCGTGCGTGTAGATCTCGGTGTATATGGATACTGGTGTGATGATTTCTCGTTTTGGCTTGCACCGGGCAATGCGAGATGCTTGGTTGCATGGGGAGATTTTAGTATCAGCAGCATATGGAATGTACCCAGTGATTTTTAACCCGTGGTGAAAAAGACACGTACACTGGGTTTGATTGAATAGTAATATGGAATAGGTGCGTTTGCTGTGGGAGAACAGTATTGACACAGGCACAAACATTCTGTAGAATGGATTGTCTAGGTCGTTGTAGGATTTGGTGTTGGTTTTATGTTGCATTTTAAATGCTCTATTCGAACATCTGCCCATTCTAAGGTAGCTTGTGAGTTTCTGAGGTGTTGTTGAAACACCTGAGAACTTGGAACATGTAGTTTCAGTGTCCCGAGAGTTACCGACTTGCTCAATTCATGAATGACAATCTGTAACCAAGGTTTTGATAGATCTCTTTTATACGCTAGGATGATGTTCTTTCAGCTTGCATTGATTAGTCCTTGAGGTGCTGGATTGCAAGAGCGCTACTGCCTACTGGTATTATGTGCAGTAAGAGAAGCAAACTTGATGCTGCTCTCTTGTCTGCTTATGTACCTTGGAGGTACTATTTGAGGATTAGTTTTGTCACTAAGTGAAGTATAAGATGCGATCACCTAGGGATAGCGTTCAAGTTTGGGGGTGGCAAGGCTCCTGTGCAACCCCTTGGCTCCGCCCCTGGATGGGAATGAACCGGGGGCTGATTTCTAGGGGTGGAGAGGCCATGGCCCTGAAAGCTCTGAGCAGTCTGAGGGACTCATCTTTATCCACCAATTTAAATTGAGCTCAAATTCTCTGGCCTTCCATTATGCATCCTTTGCCACATGGTGCTTTCATGAATTTTTTTTTGAAATATTTTTTTTATAAATCTAAAATAGTGAAATATAGCATTTGCATTACTGAATTATATTCAAACATTTATGTTCATTATTGGCGCTGTGAACAAACATATTTTGAGAAAGTAATCAAGTTAAAATGATACACATTAAAATATATCAGTGCTTTTTGAAAATATTTTACCATTTGGTAGAAGTGCACAGTATTTTTTCAAAACTAACAAGTTAGTTCAATCTCAAGTGGGATGGTTTGTAGTTTTCTTCTATCTAGAGAGTTTAGGGCTGCTTGTGGCCAAAGTCCACTATGGGAGATGTTGATGTTGGATTTGGATACATCTCGGACTCTGTCATTCTGATAGAACAGACAGTTGACAGTTGAGCCTGTGCTCAGATCTACTAGTTAACTTATCTTTTGTTTGACTGTTCATGCTTGTAGATCTCCAGGATGGGAACTTGTACATGGAGAAAACTTTAGTCTGTTTGCTGCGATGTCTGCATTGGAAGTAAGCCCACACCTCATTCCCTGCTATTTGATCGTGCTCCATCTCCTTTTCTCTCTATTGTGCATTGTGGGTGTTGAGGCTCATGATACTCTTGTTTGTACTTTGTACTGAACTATTTTGTGCATTTAGTTATTATTATGATTCAGCAATTGGTTGATCTTTTCCTTGGAGGCATAGTATTTTCTAGGTCACCTGAGTTGCTTTTATGGACTATCACTCAACCTTTTCAGGCACTTGAGGATCTGGATGCATGCATGCTTGTGAAAAGCAATCTCTTTACATTCACTCATGGACGTGATAGGCAAATGTTTTTTAAAAAAAATTTAGATTGGCTTGACCAAGGGTTCTTATACGGATTTATTCTTCTCACTGATCTCAGTTTCATTGAAATTATGAGACAGAGGACATTAATTACATACTCAGCTAGCAATTTCGCTCACTATTTCAAAATCCAAAACATGCATGTGGCTAGGAAATTCAAAACATTCTATGGATCAAAAGGGCACACATGTTTAACTACCTTTCAACATATTAGTGAATGCTTCAAATGACATTTTAGTGGCTAGGCAATTCAAAACATTCTATGGATCAAAAGGGCACACATGTTTAACTACCTTTCAAAATATTAGTGAATGCTTCAAAGGACATTGTAGTCTGTAATGACTAAGGCAAACATCATACTGGTGAGGGCTATTGAGCGAGGAAATTCAATCGATTTATTGTGTTTTTTACCATTTCAATCTGTTGCTTGATTTTAGTTCTCAGTATTTACTCTGTTCTGATAGATAATGGATCCAAAAATGGATTCTGGTATTGTGAGAAGTCGATACAACTCCATTGAAGAAGCCATAGAAAATGGTGTTGCCCCAGTCCCACTTAGCTTGGACAGGACACTTGATGTTCTACGCTCTATTGATGTCATGGATCATCTTTTTTCATGTGAGGTACTTAATCTCATCTCTTTCATATAATATGTCAGCCTTTTCAATTTAATAACTAAACCACATATTTTAATGCTTTATATCCCAGGCAACATGGCACAAGGGGCACACTCTAGCTCAGACTGTGTTTACATGTATCTACCTTATGAGAATGGAGAGAACTTCATCACATGCTGTACTAAATAGCTTTTGCAGGATTTTGCGTGCTACTTGTAATGCTGTCATTTCTGTTGTTTCTACTGCCCGAACACATGAGGTACTGTGGGATTGGACCTTGGATGCTATCTATCCACATTGTTCCCTGCTTACTTTTATCAATAATCTGCGGCATGTCTAGAACATGGAGTTTGATGGTTCTAGAAAGAGTTTATACATATTGCCTATCTTGATAAAGTTTGTTCTCCACTAAACCCTTTCTTGAAATTGCTTCAATCTGTCATGTTGCTGACCTTGATTGGATCTGAAGACAATAACCTTGATGAGTTATTTTTGTGAGATAAGAGTAGCGTTATTGCTCTTCCCAAATTTGTAGCACAAATTAACAGTGTTGTTTCTAGATTTTTGCAATTTAGTTTTTAGTATATGGTGAGTGCCATAACCTTATTAGATAACTGCTAACTGATAACTTGTGTGTGAAGTACCTGAGTGGACTTCATTAGTCTCTGAATGTCTCCTATATTTTTTGTACTTTTTTTAGTGGCAGAAGTGATTATGGGGGGTAGCTTTATTTAGTGCTTTAGAGTGCTGTAATGTGTGAGATCTGCTGTACATAATTCATATGCCAATATGAGCATCAGTTTTTATTAGTGTTTGACCTGAATGTGAGATACCATCATCTTTTGTGTAGTTGTAATTCCATGATTCCACTTGTGAGACAAATCCTTTTTCATGTATCTGTAGGAAGAGGATCTCTTTACAATGTCTTTTGGGCTGCCTTTGAGAGATGAAGGTGATGAAAAGTGCCTGTCAATTCTAAACTCTGTTGAAGAGACAATATCTCGTCAATTACGTGCATGTAAAGCCCAAGCATTGTCAAGAAGAAAACACTAGAAGGTATCAGTATTAAGTTTATGCGCTATATAATCTTATTCTGTTTTTCTCAGTTTATTACTTTATATTGTCATGAGTATCATTAGTATTGTTGAAACTGCTCCAATTTAAATAATTGTTCGGTATTAAGTTTTCCTGATGCAAAAAAAAAGAGAATTGTTGTCAATTACTGAAGATAGGGCAAACTATATGTGCCATATTTTAGCTCAACTATCTTTAGTTCAATCTTGAAATTGCGCTAACTGCTGATTAATTTGCATCAAATTATTTACTTGCATGTATGCAAAGTTGCTGAACACTTAGCTAGGTCCTTCACATAACATAACAAGTTGCTGAACACTTAACCCAGTCTTTAGAATGGTTTGACATAATAAAAAACTAAAGAAGTAAAAATGATGCAGAAGCCTACATTGAGGATGAGAAGCTAATTAATTGGATTATTACTTCGACAAGCTTAATGTACTTTGATTTGGTCTTATGCAGATTATATAAATGTAAATTAATGGAAAAACAACATATCTCCCTGTTTAATCAGTATAAGAAGGTTGTTGATATCGTCATATTGACTAGGAATATTTTGTTGCCGTAGGTCTTGAATCCCTGCAGGATAATCCTGATCTGGAAGAGGATTACTGCAGAGCTCTATTATGCAGATTACGTTTTCGTAAGTCTTAACCCTTATTTCCTGTTCAATTCTGTTAAAAATGGTTGACTGAATTTTCTGATTTATGTCAATTAACAAGTGCATTTCTGAAAGCAGTTTGTTTATTTATGTTCATCTTCTGTTATTATTGTTTATATAGTGATTTCAAACTAAGCGAGTACGATTGCAAGATAGAATCTGGTACTATTCATTTTATTTTAAGAAATAACATGGAAACTGTTGGCCCGTCCTTTGTTTCTCCTTATCCAGTGATGAAATGAAGAAAAAGGACAAATTGTTATGCCTGCAGTTGTTTTATGCATTTATGTATGTTTGTACCAACATGGTTGCAAGGGGATGTTAATGTTGATGCGTTTTGTTGGATGGGTCAAAGAGCCCTGGTGCAGCTCTATCCATCCTTTCCATTCTAAACTCAGTAGGTGTTATAAACCCGTACCAGTGGCTATTTGTAATTTCATTGCAAAAGAATTAAATTTGGGCTCGCTCTTTATGGAAAAAATGTATGCTTGTACAAGGGGAACTGCTAAAGTCTAAATGTCAAGAGTTAGACATCATCCTTTCAGTTTTAGGGATCATTTCTGACAAAAATGTATAGTAGTTCTTTTTTCTTTTATTTTTCAATGCCTCCATCACCTATTTGGTGGTTTTGTAGCATTTCTACCATGTTGTTACGTGCATGAGGAAACCTCATGGAAGAGGACTGGAATTGGCCCGGAAGCATGTTGCTTCATGCTTGACGGAGCTTAATTTGATGCTTAAGTCTCGGGAGTTTCTCAAGTCCCAGTCCAGCACTACGTTACAGCAAGGTGATGGAAACTGCACCACTGCATCTGGTTGTCAACCTGTTGGCTTGATGTCAGCTTAAACAGCAGACTTTTGAGTCCCACACCGCCACGTGCGGTAAAGGTACTTAGCTGGAGTGATGTAAGTACGAATTGGGCATTATATATTTTGTTGAATCGCATCTGGAATATGGACACACTTTTGCAGCTTGCCATGTAATGTTGTACTAATTATGTTTCAGGCAATCAGGTACTTGAGAGGCTTCTGCATGATCTCGATGTCATCTGTGCTTCATCGCTCGATCCTGTGCTTGAGAATGTGCTTCACTTTATTGTGCAGTTCCAAAAATCAGTGCCAGATTTGGTTCCTAGAGCATTTCTTCAGGTGGGTCATACTTAAATTCTTCATGGGTCATCTGCGCTACAGCAGTTGTTGTGGTGTATAACTAATTTGCAATTAAATTTGGGTACGTATGCTATGGAAACCAATCTCCTGTGCAAACTATAGAAACTCTAATCAAGACCACAGGAATCTAATCTGATGGTGGATTATTTTAGCACTTAAACCACTCCACTCATCTCATCCTAATCCAAACAGGCGTGGGCACAGTGTGGGGTTCAAGTGCTAAAATAACCCACCTTCATCTCTAACCATCAGATAGATTCTTGTGGTCTTGATTAGAGTTCTATAGTTTGCACAGGAGGCTGGTTTTCATAGCATACGTTGCCATTAAATTTTTAGATAACTGTTTGCATCTTGTATTGTTTTAATATCTCACAGATAAAAGTCTTATGCTATAACCAAACATCAGGTCTGACGCTATGAAAATCTTGGGTTAAGAAAGGGAGGAAATATTTTATCTTTTGTATATTTAGTAGAAAATGTAGTGTGGTACCTGATATTGTGACTATCAATTCATTTCTCTTTTGGAAACATGATTTGTTTCATCCTGTATCCCTGTACAACATGCAGTCTTTGAATTCTTTTACAATAGCTCATTTGCTACTTCTTTTTTGCATTAACAATGATCCAAAAATGATCCTGAGGCAGACTTTGTTGGTTCAAGATGGCAAACTTTATGGGGAATACTTGGTTTCTGATGCCATTTCAAGGGCTTTGTCACTACCGGACATTGTAGGAGACAAGGAATTTCAGATGAATGAGTTTTGTGGTGCAGCTAGGTCAGGTCAGACAACAGGATCATTCTTATTTCTCTTTGTTGGTGGTTATTTTGCAGCTGTATTTATCTAGAATGATCTCTGATTAATTTATATGATGACATTGCAGTTGGTTATCAACTTGATGAAAATTCTTTGTACAAACATTGCATGGCAACGACGCAAGCTCGGGAAGAGTTTGCAGGATTGGAGTACTATTTCCATACAGGTGTGTGAAATCAATGCTGTTTTGCTTATTTCTTCAGCTTGCATTAGTAGACTGCTTTCATGTTGGCAAGACTCACGTCAGCCACAGTAAACAATTTGGTTTGTTTCATAACTGAGCTGAGAAAACTCAGTTGTCTAAATAACACTTTCTTACTACTTCCTCCGTTCCAAATTATAAGTCATTTTAGCTTTTCTAGGTACATAACTTTTGCTATGTATCTAGACATGGCATATATCTAGGTGCATAGCAAAAGCTATTGTACTTAAAAAAAGCCAAAATGACTTAAAATTTGGAACAGAGGGAGTAGGATAAAAGCTATTGTACTTAAAAGCCAAAATGATTTATAATTTTAAACGGAGGGAGTAGGATAAATAGTAGTTCATGGCACTGCCAATGGCATATTGGTATTTTGGAATGATAAAAAGATACCTTGCTAGACCCAAGAGTGGCAAGGTAAAAAGGGGGTTCTGTATTCAAGATTTCTCAAAAGTAGCAAGTTACTTTGGCCGCTTGTTCAAAAGCCTGTGAAGTGAAATATGATTAGACCAGAAGCAAACATGTTTTCTCATTGTTCCAGTCTTTTAAAAACTGTCTTGAGCTGAAATTTTTTATTGATGTTTTAACTGCTATAAAGGCATATCAGGTTGTTGCAAACCTGCTATGATGTTGCTTTTAGGGGTAGTTGCAATACTCAAATAGTCTGATTATTCCTTGATTGTGACAGCTTTTGTATTTGAGTGCTTCTTCTTGTGTATGATGATGCTTTTGCACGTGTAACATTTTGTGCTTATATACGTGGCAGTTGGAGCTTGCACTGAAAAGAGAGTTCGGTGAAACTAGAAATGTCTTGCAGCATGAGGTACATCTGATTTATTATGCTTTCTGAGATGAATATTACTTGTCATGGTTCAATCTGCTTTGGTTGGTGTGCAGAATATGTGCATGAGAGTATCAAAGCAACTTCTTATTTGGACTCAGGAGCATGCGTACTGGTCTGCTTTTCGGTTTCTCACATTGGGTTTCGAGCTTGACCTATATTCTCCAGGCGAATACTGTATGGTGTACTGGTACATGTATGTGGTGCTCACAAAGCTAATAGAAAAGATGCAGTTACGAGTTCTTGCTAGTAGTGAAACCTGTAAGTTCTTATGTCAAATGTGAATTATCCTGCTTCCATAGTAGACATGTAATAGACTAATAGGATGAGGGACTTATGGAGTTCTAAACCTAGCTTGGTTGTTGCTATTATAAAAATGGCCACGTAGCATTTAAGGTAACTTGCATACTAATATCTACCAGATTTGTTGTTGCTTTCTGTTACCATGCTTTGAAAGTTTTGACTGTAAAGAGATAAGGAGTTAGACAGAGGAAACTAAAGGAAAAAAACGAATGGTAAGAATTACAAAGTGGAAGAACATACAATTTACAAGATATGCACAATCCAGTTCCATCTAGTGTTAAAATAAAGCAGAGTGTGCATGCTTTATATTGTGGTCCCATGTTGCACGATTGATTGATTTGAGTGAAACTACAGCTGAATGGCAAATAAAGCAGAACAGTACCTGCAACTAGAGAGAGCTCCTGACGGACGTTAGAGGGCAGTAGCTGAGACCTTGATGCAGAAACCAGAAACCCATGGGCTAGCTAACACGGTGTCTGTCTGATCCTTCTAACTTTACGTCAGAAGAGATTTATACCCTGAAATTGCAACACATGAAAAAGCATGTTGTAGTGGCTGTTTGGTTGCCTACATACAGTTAATATTAACATGTTTTGAACTTAAAACATTTGATTTTGTCTCTTGCACATTTCAATGGATGTCATGCCATTTTCACCAATATGTGACGGCTTCCTTTTAGTAAATTTTTGTTTAACTTAACATGTATTGTCAAATGCTCAGCACGAAGAAAGGGGAAAAAGAAGAAGGATCATGAAGGATTCAGCTCGGGATATAACATTTTCATCCTCTTGTTTATTGCTTCAATGCTATCTTTTGCTATCAGAAGGCCTGTCAATGGTACGTATGGAAAAATATGGTCGCCCGAAAATCATATCAGTACAAAGCATACATTTGTACAACTATCATCTTTGCAACTGAACAATCACTCTCTTTTTGCTAATTCAGATGCTAGCTGTCCTCAGAAACGAAAGTAGGTCATTCCAATTACCAAGTATCTTTACACTGAACAAGAGGTGCGATCAGATTTATTGTTGTGACTTCTAACATCCTTTTAAATATGTCTTAAACAATCTGACATAATCTCAATCACTCTTCCCAGAGATTCATGCAGCACTTTGATCTTCTTCTGAAAGCTCGAGTCCCTGAGCACATTTCCTTCTACAGTTTTAAGGAATCATCTTCCCGGGCAGGCATATCAGTGAGTTTTCGCTATCGAATCCTTTTATCTGTTCTCTCATCTGCTTAATTTGACTAAACCTTGATATCTCTTTTTGTCACAGGATTTGGTGAAATACAACTTCTTCAAGGAAATTCAGAAGATAGTCCCCTCACTAAGGGGCAGTTTTGCAAGTGAACCAGAAAAACTCGCTGAGGTCCGTCGGATAGAGCAGGTGGCTGAGCACAACAGGATAGTGCTAAATATTATTACCAAATTGGAGCTGGGGATCCATCTCTGAAGGTCTCGTTTGAGTTTACACACCACCCTCACTTTGCAGTGGCAGTTGTGAAGAGATCATGATTCATGTTTGGCATTGCCAATTCTTTACCCCTCATCTTGATAGTGATAGCAGAAAATTCTTGTTCACGTGCTGCCACATGTTCATTGGTTCTTCAGAGCGCAACACCATGTGTTTTAGGTTGTACACAGACACCATGTAGCAATTTTGTAGGCAAGATAAGAAAAAAAATTCAGATGCCGGGAAAAAGCCCTCGCCCCTGGCATCATTTTGTAAGCAAATTTTGAGTCTACTTACAATGCGAAACATGATTATACATGTGTAATTTGAGTGAAATTCGTCACTGACAATTTACTTCAATGGATTTGACTGGTATGACTGGATCAACTTTTGTAATCTTGTTTGGTAATTCTTTTCCTGTGACTATTACTGCAGTATTACTTTGACGATCTACATTGCCTTCGCGTTGTACATCCATCTTGCCCCTTTTCCTTCTTTTTGCAGTGATAGCTGAGTATTACTGCAGTATTGAATTCCTTAGATTTTGTTTACACCAGAATTTTGGACTAAGAAGATTATTATCTTGTAGGCACAAACGGCTGATTTTGGTTAGTAAAGTATTATTATCTTGTGGGCACAAACGGCTGATTTTGGTTAGTAAAGAAATCGGCCAGAAAAATAAAATGGGTACTTGGATCCAGACACAACCAAAATTCGTGTGGACCAGACGTGACAAGCTTCGAGGACATGTAGGTTCGACCGAAGAGTTTGAGTTCGGGTTGTCTTTTATTTTGCTTATTTTGTAACCTAGTCGTGTTAGGACAGGAGTCAACCGAGTTATAAATAGTTAGAAACCCGAATTTTGTAAAAAAAAATCCAATCAATCAACACATCGGGCACCGGCCAAAACCCCTAGGAGTGGGAATAACGTAGATCTCGGCGGAACCTTCAACCAAGCAGGGCTGCATCGGCTTCGACCGATCTCCGGTTTGCTTGTAAGTTTCACCAATGGCTCGTGTCATTGTATAATAAGGCTGTATTTGGCATTGACCAAACTCTTGTTTAAGCTATGACATGGCTAGTTATCAGTTTAAGATCGCCTTTTGTAAGACTGTCGGACATTGATCAATCTCTTGTTTTAGTCGATCTTGACTAGTTATCGACTCTATTGGTTCGGCAAGCTAATAGATTTGTTAAGTTATCGATGTGTTTTATGTTTCAATTTGTTTCTTTTCGTTTTAAACAATATCTTGCCCAATCAAGATTGACAAAATGGCTTAAACTTAAAAGATGCTTAGATTCGGCTATTCTAAGGTTTTGCGCGCTCACAATGAAGGAAATAGTCGATTCAAGCCTCTCATCGACTATTTTGTCAATATTAATTGTTACATGTTGTGCGTTCGAGATATCCGATAAAACTATGATTTTGATCTAAGAACAAGTAGATTTGATCTGCATATCTATTATGGCTGTATTTTCGAACCCTACTGATATATATATGATGTATTAGATTTGCTTGATCTTAAGTCGAATCGTGATATTAACGGATAGATCTTGTTCGTGCTTCATGGACCCTGTATCGGCTAAAATAGTCGATCCAGTTATGCTTTCTTCATAGTGTGTGCTTTTAGGCTGCCTGAAAATCAATGGATCTGCTTGTTGCTCTGGACGTGATCTAGTTTGACCATCATTATGACTGCATGGAGACACCCCACTGTTGATGTTCAAACTATTTTATCGATCTATTTGCTATTATGGCTGCATGGAAACACCCCACTGTTAACAGATAGAACTACCCGTGCAATTAGTCGATACGTTGTTTTCACGTCGTCTAAACGTATACATAGATCTTTATTCTACTAATATGTTTAAGTTTATCGGCTGTTTCTGTCCTGAATATTTCTTTACATACATCATAGCCTTTTCTCGCTTTATATCTTTATCAATACATTCATGCAATCTTTGGGAGTTGACTTTGTAGTCAATATCCTATTAACAATGGCTATATCAGAGCCGTATAATTTGGAACTGTCTGGTACCAAACCGGCAGGTTCCACAATTTGACATCTTTTTCTTCTTCCCTGTCAATTGCAGGTCAAATTGACTCGCACGCCCGAGGTCGATCTTACCCAGATTCGGCACTGCCACCCGCTGAAGGTTCAGGAGGTCAGGACCTTGCTCCGTACGCCCTCTGAGGACCTTGCGTTCGAGTGTGTTGGCGCTACCGACGGATTTTTATGCCAACTGATTCAAAACTGAGCACTCAAATTATAATCTGGTCGCATCTTTATATTCCTTAAATTAGCCCATCAAACCAAGACCCAACATCATCAGTTGTATAAATTCCGATGATATTTTGTTGTAAGAAATGCTTATGAATCTAACAAGGTATAAGTAAATGTTTTCTCGTTAGACTGTAGACGATGCTGGAATACTGTATAACTTAAGCAGCTTAACTGCTTTATTATGTCATTTTCTACATTGACGTAAGCAATTTATGTATTCTAATAAAATTACGCTAATATGTAGGCACATGGATCTCATCTTACTGATAAAATATTAGGTGCAAATTGATGGCAAATCAGATTCACAGTTTGGGGAAAAAAATAGCAGCGTTTTTTCCCACTTGTATGTTTGCCACTACTGCGAGTTCTTAAATGGAAAGATATGCATTCATATTTTTTAAGGTACTTCTTTTTTTAATTGCGCAGGGCGTCCTCAACATGTGTCTAGCTTACATTATATAGATGCTGATGCGAAGTAGTACTCTCCTCATTCTAAATTATAGGTCTGTTTAGTTGGTTCCTAAAAATTTTTTATCTATCATATCGAACATTGGGACATATGCATGAAATATTAAATATAGATTAATAATAAAACTAATTTGTCAGCCGGAATCTACTTCACGAAAAGAATCTATTGAGTCTAATTAGTCCATGATTTGATAATGTGGTGCTACAATAAACATATATTAATAACAGATTAATTAGGCTTAATGGTTTTATCTCGTTAAGTACTGTGCGACGGTGTAATTAGTTTTATAATGAATATATTTGAATAGACTAAATTAGTGCCACAAACTCCAATATGACACTTCCCTAAAATTTTTGCAACAACTAAACAAGGCCATAAGCCAATTTGATTTTTTACATCATCTAGACATATTATATCCAGATATATAGATAAATATATATTAAAAAAATTAAAATAACTTATAATTTAGTACGGAAGGAGTAGGAAAAAAACTTGCTACATACCTATATCTACATGCTTAAATCTTGCTCACAAGACGAGACAAACATCATACTGCATACTCTATTCGCTTAAACTTATCAACCGACTTATCAATCGTACTATTATTTATTTTTATCGATAATACAATTGAAATAGCCGAGAATCAGTTCAAGCGCACAGGCCCGCGCATCATAATTGTTCGACACGCTTGCAGGATCATCACGAGCTTTTTAAATATTCAATTCAGCCAGATATTCTAGACAGTTGACTTTGGATCACAAACTCAGTCCTGCAGCTAACGTACGTAATCGGGTAGTCGGGCATGCAGTACAAATGTACAATAGAATTAGGACATGTTTAGAAATTTTGGTATAAAGTTCCTATAACATTTTCGTTGTATTTGACAAACCTTGTTCAAATATGGACCAACTAGACTCAAAACATTCGTTTCGACATTTACAGATTAACTGTGCAATTAGTTATTTTTTACCTACATTTAATACTTAATGTATGCGTCTAAAGATTTAATGTGATGGGAATCTTCTAAACATGCCCTTAGTAGGAGTGTACCTCCGACACTCGAATCATGACAGTGCCCTTTTTCTTTTACGAATTCAGAGCGCATTTCTTGACTTCTTTTATTGCTATCTTTTTAGTTTCTACGTGTGATGTGTTGACACACGAATTCATCCTTATAGAGTAGAGTACTCATGTTTGTTTATTTGTGGACGGACATACATGGAACCAATTAAGCCAGGTCTTCAAATTTTTGTTAAAAAAAAACAGGTCTTCAATTTCCCGGCCCGCATATTTGGCTCTGTTCGATAGAACTTATGAGCCAGAAATAAGTTGAAACGACTGATTTGTTGTGAGTGTTCCACGGCTGATTTATACGGATTAAAGCCGACTTGTAGCTCAAGTGTTAGTGTTGATAAGGCGGAGGGGAGAATGGAGTAGGGATCGGAGACTGTTGCTCAAGAACACCATGATTATTTTGCAGGATACAATTGTCCACACTCCACCGAAACTTCTTTTGGCATCATATTATCAGGACCGGAATGTGCACTGATATGACGCCATCGAATCAACTTTGATAGGAGCGGCTGCTGCTTGACCACGCCAATAATGCAGGGCATGCGCTGAATTCAACTTCCAAGTGTGATCGCAAACACGCTAATTATAATATAGACCTGTTGTAAAACATAATAACGTGAGCTACAGTAATTGCCTACCGTACATTCTTGAGCCTAGCTCTTCTAGACGTACAGTTGCCAGCGTAGTACGCGTAGCAAGCATTTCGCCACATGAATCATCCTGACATCACCCGACCCCTTTGATTTTCTCGGCGGCTATTGTTTGGGGGCCATCTCTTGGTCGCAATGAGATCATCATCCTCCTTGTTAATTTCAAATGTATGGATAATTTTGTGACCATGGATAACAACAAGGGAGACGCGAATTAAGAACGCGTAATAAACTGATGATGAGAAGCGGTTGCACCCGCGCATCATGCATGCATGGAGTAGTATTTTCCGTCCGTGACAATATTATTCTCTTTTTTTTTGGCGCACAGAATACAATAATCTTCTTTCCGTGAGTTTGACTTGGACGCCACCAAACTTTGACATGCAATTTGGACGGGACCGTGCAGCTGCGACTGGCTGCGTGCTTCATCACGCAATTGAATCTTGAATATATACTGCTACGTTCTCAAATCAACCCGGATCAAATATATATGAAAACAACTTGTCATATATATTTCCTACTTCCTGGAAGTAGTTACTTCCATATCTATATTTTAGATTTACGATGTATATAAGATGATAAATTATATGTACGCAAAGTATATAATCATACTAGATGCGGATACATGGGGTGTATTCCGGATCTTATGATGATGAGTAATTGTCAACTGGTTTGATGCGCATGTTTTTGACTTGTGTTGTGCCGGTGTTGAGCACGGAGACGGTGATCAAAGGCAAATGAAGGTCAAGTAGAGACGTGTTGTGCCGATGGACCCGAGCGGTGAAGGGCGGACATGAGGCTTGGACTGACGGATCGGTGACCGGAGGATCAGCCGTGGTGGCTGACACGCTGGGACAGCGACGAGCGGAGACTTGCGGGACATGGTGTGGCTCGGGTCGAGGACCTGAGGACACGTGTCGGAGGATGGGGTGCAGGGGCAGTGCATCCCTCTACGTCTTCGGTTTGGTGGTAGAGCCCCAGAAAAACCACTAGGTTGACGTTTCCAGGTTTGGCCTCGAAACCTGGGTGCTACCGGTTTCCGAGTTTGGGCCTCAAAACTCGGGCTGAGGACGGTTTCTCTAAGTTTGGGCCTCAAAACCTGGGCGCTGGCGGTTTTCTGAGTTTCGGCCACAAAACTCAGCCGATGGACAACAAGTTTCCCGGTTTCAGCCTCAAAACCGGGGGAGGTCCAGAAAAATGGACGGGCGGCGCGTGGCGCACGTGGCGGCGGCGTGCGGCACGTGGCGGTATCGGGTGAGGTCGCGTCGAGGCGAAGCTACCGGATGTGCGGGGTGGCCGTCGGATCGACTACACTTTGAGTTGGACAGGAATACTCTTAGGGTTAGCCTGCTCGCTCATTAGTTGTAGGGGTAGAAGGAGAATAATTGTATTAGGCTATATAAGGAGAGGCCACCCCTCCCTCCAAACTGTCTCAGCCATTTGCTATTTTCACTCTATATTTTCTTGCTCTCATTCCCTGCTGTAGCTACTGAGATCCACAGAGCGAGACAATACCTCTATGCTTTTGATACTCCCAGGAAGTGAGACCGTAATCTCACCCCTTGTCTCGTGGGTTCGAGACACGGTTGAATTTGAGATTGTCATTCGCGTTCTTGAGTTGTTCTTCGCGTTTTCCTTTTTGTCTCAACTTTCCCGTCGCTCGATCTCCCTCTACGCTGCGTCTTTTTCGAATCCACTTGAATCAACTTGTTCTTTGATGTGAGGAGATCATTTCCACCGAAGGAATTCAACTCAAACCTCACGAACAAGTAGATCAGGTCGATTCAAGTTTCGTGTGACTTTTTCGTTTCTTCTTCGCTTCCCCTTCGATTTCCCGAAGTTTGAGTTGATTTGAGCGATGATTTCTTAGGATTATCTAGATACCTAGTGATCATCTCTCTCCAAATTTGGGATCAAGGGATTTTGATTTGGATCGGATTTGAGGAGATTTGGGAGAGGGGCGATTGAAATCGCCCTCTCTCGACACCCGTGGACAGTCCGCCACTAGGGTCCCGGACTGTCCGGCGTCGGGGCTCAGCTGGATCAGTGGCTGCGCGTTTCGGCGTTTTGGACTCGGGTGACCGCGAACAGTCCGCCGTTGTCAGGCGCAGACAGTCCGGGCCCGGAGCAGGTGAAGCAGTCGTTGCGTTTTTGCACTTTGGTCGGCGGACAGTCCGCCAAGTGACCTCGGACAGTCCGCCGTTGGGCAGACAGTTCGGAACTGGAAGTCCGGACAGTCCGGGATCCTGAAGCTTGTTCATCTTCAGTGCAATCGCTCTCCCGGTTTTTCCGCTTCATTTTTGGATTTCTCGTTTGTTCCTAGAGTTCACCAACGAACCTCTCTAACTATCTTTGCTACTTGTTAGCATAGGTATTTAGAGATTCCCGACGTAGTAGTCCTCTATCTACGTTTAGGAGTAGGTCTTTTGGCTTGAACTTGACTCGGAGCTTGTGAGTTTTGGTTTGCTCTTGTTGGTGGTGCCTCGCTGTGATCCTAGGGATCATCCACCCTCTTTCCGAGGGTCGTGGGCATCACGCTTGTGTCCGAAGCTTTTGGGTGATTTGTTGGGACAAAGACCAAAGTTTTGAAAGAATTTTTTTAGGCTCCCATTCACCCCCTCTGGTCGCCCTTGGTAGCATTCTTGGTCCTTCACTGCACTATCTGAAAGTGCATTCGCCCCCAATGTGGGTTTTGGCTAATTAATGACAATCAAACTTGGACGACAACCAGTTTATAAAGCATGTATGCAGGTGTTAGTCCTTAGAAAGATTTGAAATGATGAAATCACGTGATCAAAGCACGATGGATACTTTTGGACCTATTGATGCCTAGCTCAAGTGGTAGTTTAAAATTTCTATTTTAAACTTGAGTTATAGGTAAGCCGGACTATGAAGAGGGTCACAAAGTAAGTTGGCTAGATGTGGAGAAAAGTGCTCAAATCGACTAACCTTAGTTCGCTTGAGAGACACCGCACAATCACGAACACGTAGAGGGTAAATTCATTTGGTCGGTGGTACCGACCATGGGTGGTCGGTGGTACCGACCACAGCTTCTCAGCGCAGCGCTCAAACATCCTCTCTGTGTTGGTCAAAAATGACCTGGCGCTAGTACCGTCATAACCTCGGTACAACCGCCCTCGGTGGTACGACGCAGGGTCGGTATAGTAACCAAGTTTACAGAGCTCCCTGTGTAGAATTGAAAAAGGCCTGGGCTGGTACCGGTACCAACCGAGCACCGCGGTAGTACCGCCATACCTCGTACCACCGGCCCGGTACCGACATGGCCGTAGTTACCTGGTTTCGCTGACCTCTGTTTCGAGTTGAAAATGTCTTGGCGGTGGTACCGCCATAACCTCGGTACCACCGGGCTCGGAGGACACGGAGGTCGGTGGTAACTTGGCTTTGCGAGGCTCTCTGTACTGTGTTGAATATGACTTGGCGGTGGTACCGCCATAACCTCGGTACCACCGGCCTCGGAAGCACCGACCTAGGCTCGGTGGTTGAAAGTTTTTCAGGGCTCTCTGGACTGACTAGCCTTTGACTTGGCGGTGGTACCGCCATTACCTCGGTACCACGAAATCGACTGAGGTACCGACCCTCGGCGGTAGTTTTCGAGGACCGAGTCCCTAACTGAGTTGCTCTCTGTTCGAGCTTGTTTGTGCCTTTCTGGCGAGCCGCCATTCCCGGTACGCCCTCGGTACCGGCCTTCGGTGGTTCCGCCCTTGGCCCGGTGCTTGTCAGTTTGACCAGATCTGGGGTATGCGACCGTTGTGATGGTCGGTGGTACCGACCATGGGTGGCGGTGGTACCGACCAGCCTCGGGACTGGGGAGTATAAATACCTCCCCTCTTCACTTTTCACGTACCACCCATTGATTCCACTTACTGATTGCACACCTAACTCTGGACAAACTCTCTCCAAGCATTGACTCACCCTCTCTCTCCCCCTTTGCTCCTAGATTCATTCCCTTGCGAGACTTGAGCTAGGGAAGTGAGATTCCAGAGTGTGAAGCATCAATCTTCGACTTGAGCACTTGTTTCCATCTTGCCGGCTTGCTTTGTGTCTTTTACTCTTGAGCTCTTTGAGCTCTAGCCGGTTAGGTGTTCTTCGTGGTAGCCCGTATTGATTTACTTGTGAGGGCTCCCCGAAGCGTTTGTATTACCCTGAGATTTCTAGTAGAGATACTCCCGTAGCCTTTGTGGTTGCTTGAGTGAGGCGAGGAGGTGAAATAGACTCCGACCTTTGTGGTCACCTCAACAACGAGGAAGTAGGCACTCCTTAGTGGATTGGCCGAACCTCGGGATAAATCGCGTGTCCCGTGTGCTTGTTGTTGTTGTCCCTATTTTCTCTACTTCACTTGTTATTGTGTTCTTCGTGTTCTTCCTATCCCTGTCTCTTTCTTAGGTGGGAAGGCTCGATCTACATAAGGGGAGCAACCAAGGTTTGGTGAGTAGATTTATCATATATCATTCTTAGGAAAGTGGGCTAGAAACTTGTAATATTTTCATAGCTTACATTCATCGGATTTGTAGTTTCTTTTAGGATCCCGGTGTGTCGTTTTTGTTTGTGTTGGTAGTACCGGTGTTTCACACCCGGTAGTACCTACCCAAACAAACCGGCCTCTCCGGTTACTATCTAACTACATCTTATAGTTTGTGAAGTTTCAGATAGTCAAAATCACCTATTCACCCCCCCTCTAGGCTGGCTGATTCGGTCCTTTCAATTGGTATCGGAGCCTAACCCTTGTGTTAGCGCTTCACCGCGTAAGGGAGAATCATGTCTACCATAAGTCAAGAACAACTTGTTGAGATTGTCAAGCAGGTTACTGCTCAAGTGATTCAAGATCAAGCAAAGAAGCATGAAGATGAGATGAGAGAATGAAAGATGAGATGGAGAGCTTGAGGCGAGCTTTGGAAAGCAAAGCCGAAGCATCCGGAAGCGGTGGAAATCAGCCGCCCAAGGATGACAAGAAGGAGGATGGAGAGAAAGGCAAGAGAGACACCGTTCACAAGAGTGGCATATGACTATAGCCAAATGGGCAAAGTCATGCAATTGCCTAGCGTCAATCTAGGCAAACCACCCGCCTTTGATGGAATCAACTACAATGATTGGGCACACAAGATGAAGCTACACCTTCTTGCCGCAAGAGTTTTGGGAGATTGTTTGGAACGGACCAAGTCACGTTGTAGGTCAAGAGTTCACCGACAATGAATGTGTTTGAGTTTCAACAAAATGTTCAAGCCGCATCATTGATACTATCATGCCCTCAAGCCTGAAGAAAGCAACAAGGTACATGGAATGGAGAATGCCAAGAAGATGGGATACCCTCAGGATATCATATGAGGGTGATGCGAGTGTGAGGAAGTGCAACATAGAGCTTCTTCATGGAAAGATGAGAATTTTGCAATCAAGAAAAGTGAGACCACACAACAATGTTTGACAGATTCATGACGTTGGTCAATCAGATTAGAGCACTCGGAGACACAAGTGGGATGACTACTCAGCTGAAAGAAAGCTATTAAGAGCATATAGAAAGGAGGAACAAGAACCTTGCATCAATCATCATGGAGAGACCTAACTATGAGAGCATGGGACCTCATGAGATGCTTGCCAAGATAAAGCATCATGAAGTCTTGGATGATGAAGATATAGAAGATCAAGAAGCAAGTCACAAAAGGGTGGTAGCACTCAAGGCTAATCAAGAAGAAGGAAGCAAGGCCCGAGATGACTCTTCAAGCGAAGGAAGTGAAGACTCCGATGATGAGTTGGCCCTTATTGTGAAGAACTTTAGAAGATTCATGAGAAAGAAGATGCACAAGAAGGGCAAAGGTGGTTACTTCAAGAAATCAAAGAAGAGGAATTGCTATGAGTGTGGAGCGGATGATCATTTCATTGCCGATTGTCCACAAAAGAAGAACAAGAACAAGTATAGCAAGAGTGATGACAAGAAGCATAGAAGAAGAAGAGGTGGTGAAGCTCATCTTGGTGAGGAGTGGTTCTCGGAAGATGACTCAAGTGATGAAAGAAAGAGCAAGAGTAAGGAGAAGGAGAAGGGAGCGGCCAACATCGCCATACACAAGACCTTCTCCAAGCCTCTTCTCCAACATGGCTACATCGACAACTTCGTCATGCTTGTTCGAGAACCTCTCCGACGACGAGGATGACTTCACTCATTCTTGCTTCATGGCTAGAATGAGAAGGTATCATTCAACTCCTCTTCTTGTTCTAGTTCTATGATGAATGTAGTGATGATGACTTGGATGAATTTGAACTTAGCATAATTAGAAAATATGGAAAGAAAGGTGGACCTAAAATAATAAAATTGCTCACTAAATTAGAGAGTCGGAATGAGAGTCTTGCCTTGCAAGGAGACTTGATCTCTCAAGAGAGAGAAAAGAACCTTGCATTGGAAGCCTCTCTTACCGAGGAAAAGTTAAAGGTTGAGAAATTGACCGTGGAACTATCTTTAGCCAATGACTTAACAGAAGTTGGTTAAGGAGTGTTCCGCGAGCAATGACTCAATTGCTAACTAAAGAATGAAGCTAGCTTGGTTCAAGAAAGCCTCACAAGCTTTCAGATAAATATCAAAACTCTTGAACTAAGCTACAACACTCTTTGGAATAGCACCTCTTCAACCTCTCCTAAGGATTCCGATGGCTCTAGTGCCTCAACTAGTAATGGTTGCAAAAGATGTTATAAAGTTAATATAAATGCTTATGCACTAACCTTGTTAAGATAGAAAAGAAAGACAAGGAGATTCATAGGTTGAACATGATCTTGAGGAATGGTTGCAAGTGTAAGGTACAACAACCAAGGACATCCTCAAGACCGCAAGACATCCATCCATCAAGATGGAATTGGCACAATAGGAATGGTGGTAAGGCCAACGGTAGAAAGATGGTCAATGGGGTACCTTTTGTTACTTTAACAAAGGGTTCCTCTCTTTGACCTAATGAACAAGGCCAACAAGGTTGCCAATCCAAAGGCTCCACTTGCTAATGGTAAGATCAACAAGAGAAAGCAAGTGGAGGCCCCCAAGCAACAAAAGCCCATATCAAGAAGCTATACATGTGATTACTTGTGTTGTTGGGGAAGGATGGTAAGATAGTAGTCAAGTATGTGGTGCCCTCAAGAAGAGGGAAATTATGAGAAATGTTTGGGGCCAAAAGCTTATGTGACTACCCCAAGGACCCAATCTCGTTTGGTACCTAAATCTAGAACATAAACTTGTTTTGTAGGAATATGCCTCCGGTGGGTCAAGTTGTGTGTGGATAGTGGATGCACCAATCATATGACTGGGGCAAAAATATGTTCTCCTCCTTTCAACCAAGCAACGACTCATGCAACAACATTGTGTTTGGTGACAATGGTAAAGGAGAAGTGCTTGGTTTGGGTAAATTGCTATCTCACTGACAATTTCCATATCTAATGTATTACTTGTGCATTCGTTGAGTTACAATTTGTTATCCGTTTCTCAACTTGTTGAAATGGGTTACGATTGTCTCTTTACGGATAAGGTGGTGACCGTCTCTAGAAGAAGGGATTCCTCTATTGCATTTAAAGGCGTATTGAAGGGAAAACTTTACTTAGTTGACTTCTCAACTAGTAAGGTAGAACCTACACATGTCTAATGGCAATCTAGCATGGGTTGGCTTTTGGCATCGCCGACTAGCTCAATGTTGGATGAGGAACTTGGCTCAAACTTCAAAGAGAAGGGCACATCCTTGGACTAACCAATGGTTCTTTTGAGAAAGATAGGATTTGCAGTGCGTGCCAAGCCGGAAAGCAAGTAGGAGCAAAACATCCAATCAAGAACATTTGTCGACCACAAGACCATTGGAGCTATTGCATATATGGACCTCATCGGACCCGTTGCTTATCAAAAGCATCGGCGGTAACAATACGGTTTCGTTATTGTTGATGACTATTCTCGTTTCAACTTGGGTGTTCTTTTTAGCAGACAAAAGCGAAACGCAAGGTATCTTCAAGAAGTTTGCTAGAAGAGCACAAAATTGAGTTCGACATCAAAATCAAGAAAGTGAAAGCGACAAACGGGACCGGAGTTTAGGAACACCCCATAGAAGAGTATCTTGATGAAGAAGGATCAAGCATGAGTTCTCCTTTCCATATACCCCACACACAAAAGGGGTTGTGGAAAGGAAGAATAGAACTCTTGTTGAAGCTGCAAGATCTATGTTGGATGAGTACAAGACTTCCCATGGATTTTGGGCGGAGGCAATGAACACACGGCGTGGTGTCATGCAATCAACCGCCTCTACCTTCAAAGCTAAGAGGGAAGACGCCATATGAGCTTCTAACCGGTAACAAACCAAAGGTGCATTACTTTTGAGTTTTTGGCTGCAAGTGTTTCATACTTAACAAAAGGGCCAAAAGTTCAAAGTTTGCACCTAAGGTACACGAAGGCTTTCTACTTGGTTATGGTACTAACGAACATGGCTACCGTGTATTCAATAATGCCACGGCACTATTGAGTTAACGGTAGACGTGACTTTTGATGAATCCGACGGCTCTCAAAAGGAGCAAGTCAATGATGAGCTTGTAGGTAATGACGAGTCTCCATCCGAAGCTATCAAGAAGCTAGCAACCGGTGATGTGAGACCCGTTGAAATACAAGATGATGAAGATGAACCATCACACACTCCACAAGATTCTCATATCCATCATGTGCATCCAAATGCGCATGATGAAGCTTCCGCAACTCCGAATGGTGGTAGTGTGGATGATGTTCAAGTGATACATCAAGTTGATGATCAAACACGAGCTCAACATGAAGTCCGACAAGAAGATGGGAACATCAATACATATGATGAAGATGATGAAGATGGACCCATCCAACGAAGATCACCTGTGCCACACCCAAGAGTTCATCATACAGTTCAACGGATCATCCCGTTGACAACATATTGGGGAGCATACGGCGTGGGGTAACGACACGTTCTCGTTTAGCAAATTTTTGTGAACATTACTTGTTTGTCTCCTCTTTGGAACCTCTTAGGGTGGAAGAAGCACTTGACGATCCGGACTGGGTGATGGCTATGCAAGAAGAGCTGAACAACTTCACCAGGAATGAAGTCTGGTCCTTGGTGGAAAGGCCCAAGCAAAATGTGATAGGAACCAAATGGGTTTTCCGCAACAAGCAAGACGAGCATGGCGTGGTGACAAGGAACAAAGCACGGTTGGTGGCTCAAGGTTTCACTCAAATCGAAGGTTTGGATTTTGGGGAAACCTATGCACCTGTAGCTAGGCTCGAGTCAATTCGTATATTACTTGCCTTTGCTACTCACCATGATTTCAAGCTATATCAAATGGACGTGAAAAGTGCATTCCTCAACGGCCCCCTCTCCGAATTGGTCTATGTGGAGCAACCACCGGGCTTCGAGGACCCAAAGTTTTCCAACCACGTCTACAAGCTCGACAAGGCGCTCTATGGGCTCAAACAAGCCCCTAGAGCTTGGTATGATTGTCTTAAGGACTTCCTACTCAAAAAGGGTTTTGAGATAGGAAGGGCCGATGCTACTTTATTTACTCGCAAAGTTGATAATGATATCTTTGTGTGCCAAATATATGTCGATGACATAATATTTGGTAGTACTAATGTTGCCTTTTGTGAGGAATTTAGTAGGATCATGACCAAAAGGTTCGAGATGTCCATGATGGGTGAGTTGAAGTACTTTCTTGGATTCCAAATCAAGCAACTCAAGGATGGCACGCTCATCAGTCAAACCAAGTATACAAGAGACATGCTAAAGAAGTTTGAGATGGACAAGGCAAAACCCATCAAGACACCTATGCCTACCAATGGACATCTTGATCTAAATGTGGATGGTAAGTCAGTGGACCAAAAGGTATATCGCTCTATGATCGGTTCATTACTTTACCTTTGTGCATCTAGGCCCGATATTATGCTTAGTGTGTGCATGTGTGCAAGGTTCAAGCTAATCCGAAAGAATGTCATATTATGGCCGTTAAGAGAATTTTTCGATACTTAGTGCACACTCCGAATCTTGGTTTGTGGTATCCCAAGGGCTCCACTTTCGATCTACTTGGCTATTCCGATTCGGACTATGCTGGTTGCAAGGTAGACCGAAAGAGCACTACCGGGACTTGCCAATTTATTGGGAGGTCTTTGGTGTCATGGAGTTCTAAGAAACAAAATAGTGTTGCCCTATCCACCGCCGAAGCCGAGTATGTGGCGGCCGGCGCTTGCTGTGCTCAACTACTTTGGATGAAGCAAACACTAAAGGACTTCGGATGTGAGAAAACCAAAATTCCACTTTTGTGTGACAATGAGAGTGCTATCAAACTAGCAAACAATCCCGTAAACCACTCTCGCACAAAACACATAGACATCCGACACCATTTTTTGAGAGACCATGAAGCCAAAGGAGATATCGCAATACGCCATGTGAGCACCGAAAAACAACTAGCCGATATCTTCACAAAGCCTTTAGATGAGTCAAGATTTTGTGCTTTGAGGAGTGAACTAAATATCATTGATTCTCGTAACGTGGCTTGAGGTCTTGCACATATTTGTTTTTCACCTAGAGACCTAGATAAATGCTTTTGACAAATATTGTATGTGATTTCAAAATCTATTTTGCATGCTTCACTTGTGTCCATAGCTATGTATTGATTCTATGAAATCTGGACATATTTGAAAGTGTGTGTAGCATACCACACTTAGTCTCAAAGATTACCCTCTCTCACAGCTATTACAACAAGATAAGCCTAAACACTCCCCCTTTGGCATCAAGTACCAAAGCGGGTAGGCCAAGATAAGCAAAGAATCAATAATAGCTGCTGGAAGATCCATCATGATAAGAGCCCCCGAAGAGAGAGGAATAGGCACTCGCACCAACGTCACCACCAGGGAAGGATGACGAGAGCAGAAGAATCAGGTGGTGGTGTAGAGTCGCGAGGGCCACCACTCCCAGCTGGATCGGCGTCGTCGGGGCAGCAAAGCCCACGTACGAGCCACCACCCCTCCTTGATACGATGTGGACCCGCCAGCAAAGGACATGCCCATACCATAGTCAGGGAAGAAGGAATGAGGCTGGTACTGAGGTGGTGGCGGAGGATAGAACTGATGGGGCGGATACAGCGTGGAGCTGTAAAAACCCGCCTCACCACCACCTGGAAACTGGGGTTGCTGCTGAGCCTGCTGCTGGGGCTGCTGCTGAGCCTGCTGCTGGGGCTGCTGCTGGGGGAGACCACCATCATCATCATCATCATCGTCGTCACGCCGGGCCTGAGCATCGAACTCAGCAAACGGATCTGGATGGGGACGGACCTGAGAGCGCGGAGGAAGACCGAGATGCTGACGCACCTCCTACTGATGTCGCTCGTCGCGATCGGCCCGATAGCACATCCACTCAAAGATCTTGCCAAGGGCGGAGCGAAGACCGCCACTCCTACGCCTCTCACGCGGAGGGGGAGCGGCAGCATGGGGAACACCTCCACCACCCGGCTGAGCCTCGCCAGGCGCTGCTGCTGCTGGAACTTCGTCGCCTAGTCCTTGACCGACCGGTCATACTCAAAGGTGGCGCCAACCACATGCTCAATGATATGCATGAGATATGGAGCATAGGGAAGGGCCTTGTGAGGATCATTGTAGACATCTGAAATCTTCTGCCAGAGAAAATGTGAGATGCTAAACCGGCCATCTGGAGAAGCGAACTGGACAAGGACCTTGGCAGCATCATCTCTAAATTGTCCTGGTCACCAACTTTAGGATCCAGAGTTAGGCGCATCAGGTTGTTGAGCACATAGTAGGCAGGCTTCAGGCCTTGGACCTTGAAGGTTGCCTCGGCACCATCCATGTAGACACCTGAGTTCTGCAGCTGCTCGGTGTACATGCCCACCATACATCTCTGACAAGCGAGGGGCATCCCTGTCTACATGGTCGAAACCCAACAACCGGGCGAAAGTGACAAAGTTGCACCGGTAGTGGACCCTTGGGTCATCCAGTGCAACACCCGCGCCTCTTGATCAATAAAAAGGGTTGCCCAAAATGGACAAATAATCTCTGGTTGTAGCTGCGCTCACCAGAGATCAACCCCAAGATCCTCCACTCCTCAGCCTTCTCCGCCCCCTGTCGCTGGTCCGGCGGGACGCCTGCACAGCGTCATTGTGGGAGGAGTGCCTTCAGCTGGTCTCAATCGTGAGGGTCGCTCCATCGATCCTCAAGTTGGACCGGCATCCCCTCGGACTTCAGGGTGATGCTAATCTTGATGCCAAAGGGGGAGTGTTGGCTTATCTTGTGTATAGCTGTGAGAGAGGGTACTCTTTGAGCTAAGTGTGGTATGCTACATTTTATTTGTGATATGTGAGGATGTAAAACTTTGATGCTTATGTTATATTCATGCTTGGTTATCCTCGTTATTGATGCTCTTGTCATGGGATTGTTGTTCGATATGGCTATGTGATTTGAGTCTTGTAAGTGCAATCAAGCCCTAATTGTGGGTTTTGGTGATAATGACCACACGATTAGAGGACTAATGAGATTTATGAAGTTGACAAGCAGGTTATGATAAGAAAGGATGGTGTATATGCGTTGGTGGACCCCTCACACTACATTTCATCGGTTCCGGACTCAAAGTGCTTCAAAGATATTCTATTTTGGTTATTTGAGTTTTAGGAATGCCGTACTATAAAGGGGGAATGCAAATTCATTGATATGGCTGAATGACATGTGCTCAAACCAACTCAAACCATCCACATTTCCAACCAAAGACAGCTGCACCCATTGTAGATCTGTTCCTGTCTGTTTGGTGGGCGCGGCAGTGCCGCTCTAGGCGCGGCAGTGCCGGGCCGCGGCACTACCGGGCTAAGGCCGGCACTGCCGCGACTTGATTTGCCCGTTGGATGGCAGGGGGGTATTTACATCACCCCTCTGCCCCCAACGGTCATCCACGACCAGAACTCTCCACCTACCTCCAGACAAGCTCTCTCTTCTCCATTGAAGGCTCTCCAAGCTCCCAACCACCAAAATCTTCATTCCCATTGATTCCAAGTGGTTGAGAGGCTCAAACCTTCACCAAAGAGGAGCCCTAGCTGAGATCTACTGCCTAGAGCACTTGATTTGAGCCATAGCCGGTGGATTTGCTTCTATTACTCTTGGGTTCTTGGAACCCTAGCCGGCTAGGCGTCGCCCTAGAGCCTTGCCAACTTGTGTGGCGGCCTAGGGAGGTTTGTAATCACTTGTGCAGCTAGTAAGATTACCCCTCACCTCAAGGATTTGGTTCCTTGACTTGAGAACGAGGTTGAGTTGCAAAGCTCATGACCTAAGTGGTCAACCTCAACAACGTGGAGGTAGGCAAGCCTTGGTGGCGAGCTGAACCACGGGATAAATCACTTGTCTCGCGTGCTTGCTTAGTTTCATTCTCTATGTTCATGAGCTTGTGATATATTCTAGGGTTTGGCCCGATCTACTTATCTTTCATATTTGGCTTGGAGTAGTTGTTTCTGCTGGTTCATATAGTCTATTGTTACATTCCTATTCATATAGAATCTGCAGATTGTGGTTAGATTTCGAATTGCAGCTTCTGGTCTTCATCTGCGCGGCAGTACCGCGCTGAGGCCGGCAGTGCCGGGGAGCGGCAGTGCCGGGCACAGGGCGGTAGTGCCGGGCCTATCTAATTTAGTTTTAAGCTGTGATTTTTGACAGGCCTATTCACCCCCCCTCTAGGCCACACAGGTCCTTACAAGTGGTATCGGAGCCTGGTCTCAGCAGCACTTAACCGTGCGAGAGTATGGCCACTGACGGAGGAACGGGTAACGCTAGTGTTGTGCAACCCAAACCTTTGAAGATCCGGATGTGCACACCACTAGCAGCAGCGAGAGTATCTCCACAGCTAGCGGAAGGACACTTCCACAATTGGTTGTGTCGGCCGGAGAGCTCGCAAGACGAAAGGAAGAAAGAAGGTTGAGAAGAGAAGCTAGAGCCAAAGCAAAAGAAGATGCAGCAGCTCTCAAAGCAAAGGAAGACAAGGCTCAAAGAAGAGAAGAAAGAAAGATTAGAAGAGAAGAAAGAGCCAAGAGAAGAGAAGAAAAGAAGAAGAAGGAAGAGCTCAAAGCTAAGAAGAGTGTGCACTTGAGTGAAGACTCAAGTAGCACCGAAGATGGTGATGATGACATCTCCTATCATCTCAAGGATGACAAGAAGAAGAAGGAGGAGACCAAGAAGAAGACATACGGAGCCGTATCCTACACTTATTCTTCTATGTCTAACCATGATTCTAGGCCTCTCATTAATGTACCCGCGGGCAAGTTGCCTCGTTTCGACGGGACCAACTTTGCCAAGTGGAAGCACATTATGAAGACCTATCTTATTGGTCTCCATCCAGGTATTTGGGAGATTGTGCACAATGGACTTGAAGCACCGGTTGATCCAAAGAACCCCACTCAAGATGAGTTCCGCAACATTCATCTCAATGCCCAAGCCACTAGTGTGCTACTTAGTGCCTTGGATGGTGATGAGTACAACAAGGTCATGGGAGTTGAGGTTGCAAAGGAGATTTGGGACACATTGCATATTGCTCATGAAGGGGTTGATAAAGTAAGGCAATCCAAGATTGATTTGTTGATGGCCAAGCTCAACCGGTTTGTGATTTGTGATGGTGAAGGTCCTCAAGAGATGTTTGATAGGTTGATGGTCATTGTTGGCAAGATTAGAGGGCTAGGTGGAAATGAAATCAATGATCACAAGGTTGTGAAGATTATGTTGGAAGCTTATTCACCAAGAAATGAGACCGTAGTGACATTGATTAGAGACAAGAAGAAGTTTGAGAAGTTCACACCTAGTGATGTGCTTGGGAGGATTATCACATTTGATATGCAAAGAGAGGAAGCTAATGAAAGAAGGAAGCTTGGAGAGTTGCAAGCAAGGCTAGATGGGATGAAGATCAAGGAAGTGGCACTCAAGGCAAGCAAGCCAACAAAACAAGCAACATCAAGCAAGTCAAGTTCAAGCAAGCAAGCCTCTACAAGCAAGCCCAAGCAACAAAAGAAGAAAATAGAGGTTGAGGACAGCACATCATCCTCTTGCAAGAGTGAGAGTGATGGTGAAGAGTTTGAGAAGATTGATGATATAGCTCTATTCATGAGAAGATATCGCAAGGGGCTCAAGAAAGAAGGTTACAAATTTGTAAAGAGGAAGTTTCCTAACAAGAAAAGAGAGAACTTGCTACAATTGTGGTAGCACCGAGCACTTCATTGCTCATTGCCCAAATGAGAAGAAAGACAACAAGGGCAAGAAAGATGACAAAGCCACTTACAAGAAGCACAACAAGAGGTACATGGGAGAAGCTCACATTGGACATGAATGGGACTCAACGGTACAAACCTCAAGTGAAGAAGATGAGAAGATGGCAACCATTGCATTCCAAAAGCCATCTCCTTCACCAAGGTTATTCAACAACTTGTCCGATGATGAAGGCAACTCCCACACTTGTCTCATGGCCAAGAAAGAGAAGGTGAAAAAGACTCATACTCCAAACCTTCTCTTCCACTTAGTGACATCTCTAGTAGTGAACTTAGTGACTCTTCTAGTGATGATAGCTCTAGTGATGAAGAGATAAACATGATAACAAAGAACTTAGATAAGAAAACCAAACTCTTTATCACTAAGCTAATGGAGGAACTAGAGGGTGTACAAGCCGAGCTAGCAATAAGTGAGGATGCTCTTATCAAACAAGAGGATCTCTATATTGCTTGCAAGGAAGCTCTTGCATTAGAGAGAAGTGAGTTGGATGTCTTGCATGAGGCCTTGGCCAAAGAGCAAGATGAACATGCTTCCCTAAAGAAGGCTCATGTTGAACTCAAGAAAAAGTATTGTGACTTGGATGTAAAGCACAAGGAACTTGAGCTGCAATATAACCTTCTTTGGGAAAGCAACTCAACTCTCCCTAAGGCAAATGTCACTCCTATTCCCTCCACTAGTGAAGGTTGTGGAAAATGCTATAATCTTGATTTGAATGTCTATTCCACTAACCTTGCAAACATGGAGGTCATGAGAAAAGAAATAGCAAGATTGACAAGTGTTATTGCAAGTGGTTGTGTCAAGGCTACTATAAGTGCTAGTGAGAAGACCCAAAGCAAGAACATGCCCAAGTTCAAGAACGGAAGACGTCCTTTCATAAAGGATGGGTTGGGGCATGTAAAGGGAGGCAAAACCAATGGAAGGAAGAAGGTGAATGGCTATGAGTGTGTGAGGTTTGAGAAGAAGGGTCACATTGGTACAGTTCAGCCTGCACAGACCGCGGCAGTGCCGCGCCAGAAGGCGGCAGTGCCGGGCCCCGGCAGTGCCGCCCCCAGGCCGGCAGTGCCGCGCCCCAAGAAAGGGAAGGCTACCAGTTCCCCTTCTGCTCAGTCTCACACACAGCCCAAGCAGATGCCAAATCAGAAGCAAGGGTCTCAGAAACCAAAGGAGTCTATTTGGGTAACCAAGAACAAGTTCATGCATCAACCCAAGATAGAAGCTCCAAGAATGAGCATGTCCTCTTGTTATTATTTAGGACACAACAACAGTGGTAAAGTTGTTGCAAAGTATGTTGGTAATGACAAGAGGGCGGCCGACAAGTTTATTTGGGTTCCTAAGATACTTGTGACTAACATGCAAGGCCCCAATATCAATTGGGGACCTAAACCAAGGAACTAAACTTGTTTTGCAGGCATACTCCTCCGGTGGATCAAGTTGGGTGCTTGATAGCGGATGTACAAATCATATGACCGGAGAAAGGAGTATGTTCTCATCATATTCCCCAACTTCAAATGCAAGTGAAAACATCATTTGGTGATAACTCCAAGGGGGATGTGCTAGGTCTTGGTAAAGTTGCTATCACACTTGAACATTCAATTACTAATGTCTTACATGTTGATTCGTTAAGTTACAATTTGTTGTCCGTTTCGCAATTGTGTGGAATGGGTTTCAATTGTCTCTTTACGGATGTGGGTGTGGAAGTCTTTAGAAGGGAGGATTCCTCTATTGTCTTTACGGGTCGTTTGAAAGGGAAGCTTTACTTAGTTGATTTCAACAAAAGTGAAGCCAAACTTGAGACTTGTTTAGTGGCAAAATCTAGCATGGGTTGGTTATGGCACCGCCGACTAGCTCATGTTGGGATGAGGAACTTGGCCAAACTTCAAAAGGACAACCACATCCTAGGACTAACCAATGTTCATTTTGAGAAAGACAGAGTATGTGGAGCTTGCCAAGCCGGAAAGCAAGTAGGCGTACCTCACCCACCAAAGAGCTATGACACTACTACTCATCCATTGGAATTGATTCACATGGATCTCTTTGGACCGGTTGCCTACCTTAGCATCGGCGGTAACAAACATGGTCTTGTTATTGTTGATGACTTTTCTCGTTTCACTTGGGTATTCTTTTTGCATGATAAGAGTGTAGTGCAAGAGAAGGTGAAGATGTTCGTACGAAGAGCTCAAAGGGAATTCGGTTTCAACATCAAAAAGGTTCGTAGTGATAAGGATGGACCGACCCAATCGAAAGAAGTGGAAGATGATGAGAGGAGCAGCATCAAGCATGAGGTGCTACACCACAAAAGAGTGGTAGAGAGAGAAAGAACATGCTCATTGACATGGCAAGAACGATGCTAGATGAGTACAAGACGCCGGACATCTTTTGGGCCGAAGCCGTCAACACCGCTTGCCATGCAATCAACCGCCTCTACCTCCACAAGAGAAGAAAGAAGACCTCCTATGAGCTGCTCACCGGTAACAAGCCAAAGGTGTCTACTTTAGAGTATTTGGGTGTTGGGTGCAAATGTTTCATATTGAACAAGAAACCCAAAGTCTCTAAGTTCGCATCCAAGGTTGATGAAGGTTTTCTTCTCGGTTATGGATCAAACGAGCATGCCTATCGTGTTTTCAACAAGGCCTCCGGCAAGGTTGAAATAGCGATAGACGTGACGTTTGATGAAACTAATGGCTCTCAAGTAGAGCAAGTTGATGAGATTGTTGTAGGTAATGAGGAACCTCCTTGTGAAGCAATCAAGCAACTAGCCATTGGTGATATAAGACCACAGGAACAGCAGGCTACTGGTCAGGAGGTCCTCAAGCTGAAGCTTCTGCTGGGGGACTGGTCAGATACAGTCCCCGGCAGTGCCGGGCTCGTCCCCGGCAGTGCCGGACCCCGGCAGTGCCGCGCGGAGCCAAGCAGTGCCGGGCACACCCAGAGCAGCTGCAGCTACTCCACTTCATGGAGTGAACCTACAACCCATCTTCGAGCAAGATGAAGAAGAGAGGAAGCCGAAGATGAACCAGAACCCATCGATCATCCAAGACTCAAGCAAACTATTCAACGAGATCACCCCGTTGACAATATTCTTGGGAGTCTACGAAGGGGGTAACGACGCGCTCTCATTTGGCAAATTTTGTCAATATTACTCGTTTGTCTCCTCTTTGGAACCTCTCAAGGTAGAAGAAGCCCTGGATGATCCGGATTGGGTGATGGCCATGCAAGAAGAGCTCAACAACTTCGAGCGCAATCAAGTATGGTCACTCGTGGAAAGACCAAATACCAATGTCATTGGAACCAAATGGGTCTTCCGCAACAAGCAAGATGAAGAAGGTGTGGTGACAAGGAACAAGGCAAGATTGGTAGCTCAAGGGTTCACACAAGTAGAGGGCCTGGACTTTGAAGAAACATATGCACCGGTTGCAAGACTTGAAGCCATTCGGATTCTTCTAGCCTATGCAGCCCATCACAATTCAAGCTATATCAAATGGATGTGAAGAGTGCATTCTCAATGGCCCTATACAAGAGTTGGTATATGTCGAGCAACCACCGGGCTTTGAAGATCCCAAGTTTCCCCAACCACGTCTTCAAACTCCATAAGGCGCTCTATGGGCTTAAGCAAGCACCTAGAGCATGGTATGAATGCCTTAAGGAATTCTTGCTCAAACAAGGCTTTGAAATAGGCAAAGCCGATCCTACTCTCTTCACTCATAAAGTCAATGGAGATTTTTTGTGTGCCAAATATATGTCGATGACATAATATTTGGTAGTACTAACAAATCCTTTTGTGATGAGTATAGTAGGATCATGACTAAGAGATTTGAGATGTCTATGATGGGTGAGCTCAAGTTCTTCCTTGGGTTTCAAATCAAGCAATTGAAGGAAGGGACTTTTCTTTGCCAAACCAAGTACACCCATGATATGTTAAAGAAGTTTGACATGGTGAACGCTAAGCCTATCAAAACACCCATGCCAACTAATGGACATCTTGATCTTGATAAGGAAGGAAAAGCCGTGGACATCAAGGTATATCGTTCCATGATTGGCTCCCTCCTTTACTTATGCGCATCTAGGCCCGATATTATGCTTAGTGTGTGCATGTGTGCTAGATTTCAAGCTAACCCGAAAGAGTGTCACTTAGTGGCCGTTAAGAGAATCTTGAGATATCTAGTTCACACTCCAAACCTTGGCTTGTGGTATCCTAAGGGCTCCAAGTTTGATCTACTTGGCTATTCGGATTCCGATTACGCCGGTTGCAAGGTAGATCGAAAAAGCACTTCGGGGACATGTCAATTCCTTGGACGCTCCTTAGTGTCTTGGAGTTCTAAAAAGCAAAATTGTGTAGCCCTATCCACAGCCGAGGCCGAGTATGTTGCAGCAGGTGCATGTTGTGCGCAACTACTTTGGATGAGGCAAACCCTTCGTGATTTCGGATGTCAATTTACTCATATCCCACTCTTGTGTGACAATGAAAGTGCCATAAAACTTGCAAACAACCCAGTGAGTCACTCAAGAACCAAACACATAGACATCCGGCATCACTTCTTGAGAGATCATGAAATCAAAGGAGATATCGCCATCAAACATGTGAGCACCGACAAACAACTAGCCGATATCTTCACTAAGCCTCTAGATGAGTCAAGGTTTTGTGCTTTAAGGAGTGAACTAAATATACTTGACTCTCGTAACTTAGTTTGAAACCTAGCATGCTTGATTGATCAACTAGTTTGACCTAGGTAAAACAATTTCAAAACTTTCATATTGTGTTTCAAAATCTTTGAAAGAAACTTGCTTGGTATGACCATTGTTCTGTATTGATTACTTGCTGCTGGTCATATCATGCAAGAGGTACCTGTCCACTCCAAGAATAAGCTGTAGTATCTTAGAGAATAACTCTCTCTGTAGGTAACTGTCCGGCAGTGCCGGGCCAGGCACGGTAGTGCCGGGCCCGGCAGTGCCGCGCCAGGCGCGGTAGTGCCGCGATTACCGATTCAGCTGAATCGGTCTGTTACCGAGTGGGGCCACTGGGAAAACTTTCCTATTCTACCCGTGACCCCCTCTCTCTCTCTCTCCCTCATCCATTCACCGCACCCGTGCCTTCTCTTTCACCTTCTCTCTCGGGCAAAAGGGCGACCGCATCCTCTCCTCACCGACCGGCCGTCCCCGGCACTTCCGGCCACCGGAGGTGCTGCTCGGGATCCTCGTCGGTGCTGCTCCGTTGTCCTCTTCTCCAAGGGTCTCCTTCCCTCTTCTTCCTCTCAAGGTGAAGGTTCAAAATCCCTAACCCTAAGTTTTTCCGATTTGTAAAATGCGCCATGGGTATTGTATTTAGAGGTTGTAGAAGGGTTTGTAGATGATAGGGAAGTGGTAGAGATGATGGATGTGGTGTTCCTTGGCTCAGATCTGGCCTGCTTGCGCCCTGGCAGTGCCGCTCCCAGAGCGGCAGTGCCGGACCATGAGCAGGGATTTGATCCAAGTAACACCCTTATCCATCAAAATCTATCGCCTCACTATAACCTACCAGCTCTTATGCAGTCTTCTAATCCACAGTTTCCATGTTTTAGATGTCGGGCGGAGGTGATGATGAAAGGAGGACTAAGAGAAGGATGGATCCGCTCAGGGGGAGGAGCAAGCAGCCAGCCCGTCGTGGTGGCGCTAGCTCCCAAGGAGATGTGTCAGCTAGACAGCAGATCAGAGATGAGGCACGTCTCCAGATGCAGGGTCGTCAGATCAGGGAGGACCTTTACCCTGCCACTCCTGAGCATTTGGCAGAGGTCAGCAGGGCTCATGTGCAGCCCTATGAGGAGGATGTTCAGGAGAGGCCACCGCAGGACACGAGGGCAAGGCAGCCTGTGTCCTACTATCAGCAGTTCAGCTCGGTCAAGTCCCAGCGACAGCATAATCCATACAATGCTCCAAAGGATATGGGCATTGACTACAGGTTTGGAATGAGTTCCATTCAGATTTCTATCGCTCAGTCCTGTACAATGCCAAGAAGCAAAAGATTCTGAACATGAAGTATGTTGTGATTGGGAGCATCTAGAGAGCAAGACTGACCGTGACATCAACAGGGTGGTGGCTGCGTGCAAGGAAAGGAACATGTATGATTTGATGGGATTTAGCTATAACTGGAACACAGAGATCATCCTCAATTTCATGCAACTCTATATGTCGACAATGTGGTTGAGGAGATGCACTGGATGACCGAGGGTCGCCACTACAAGGTCACTTATGAGACCTTTAGTAGGATCCTTGGCTTGGGCAGCGATGACAGGGAGTTGACAATCTGCATGATGAGAGGACCCTGACAGAGAGTGAGATTGCCCACATGTATGAAGACCCTAGCAAGGCTGATGGGTTGGTGAAGGGGCTAAAACCTTTTTATTACATGCTCAACAACCTCTTCAGGCAGACGCTCAACCCAAAGAGTGGCTCGCACTCTAACTTATATGGATATGGCAGGAACATGTTGGCTAGGATGGCCCTCAGGCTAATCCCTTTTCCATATCCAGCTTCATATGGACCGAGCTACAGGTTGCAGCTGAGAGGATGCTAGGAAGGCGGTTCTTTATGCACCCTACGTCATGTTCATGATAGAGATGGTCTCCGGACATTCTTTTCCTAAGGATGGGTTGCATGAGCCGTACCGGGCTGAAAGAAGAAAGGCTCAGCAGAGGCAGCAGCAGCAGCAGCAGATAGGCCGAGAGCTCCCGTTCCTATCAGAGGAAGAAGAAGAGCAAGCTAGCAAGATGGATCAAGGCCATCTCTCCACCTGCACCTACGCAGCCCAGACAGCGCACCAGGCACTTGTTGAGCAGCGCGCCGAGCGAGAGCGGGGCGGGACGTTCGCCGTTACCTCCACCCCGCTCTCCACCTCGCTTCGACCTCCCCAGTCTTGACTCGATGATTTTGATGATGATGATGAGGAGGAGGAGCAGGAGGAGATCGTGCCAGTGCCCCTCGTCGTTCTACACGTGCCTCGACCTCGACCCGCTACACCAGTTCCACACACCGTCAGGGGAAGGCCGTGGTAGAGTCCGATGACGACGACGACGATGATGATGAGGAGGAGGAAGAAGAAGTTCAGTGGGACACGATAGCTTCGGATGATGATTGAGTGCTTGGACACTCTTCTTTTCTCTCTTTCTCTCTTTTTGGTGACTTGTTGCCAAAGGGGGAGAATTAGGTGAAGAGAAGGGGTACAACACTTTTTCTGTTCATGTCCCCATCTCTTTAGTTGTAGTTGTGAGTTGTGAGAGAGTTTGATACGATCAAAACTCTATTTATGTAATAATACTCTATGGTACTACTTCTTAGGTTGGATGTGGACATGTATCTTTACCTGCTTATTTAGCTTGTGCTATCCTGTTTAGATCAGTTTGTTATATGCTTTGTGGTTATGTTTTCTGTCCGCTGCGTTTGCTGTCTGTTGCCTGAGCGGCAGTGCCGCTCCAGGGCCGGCAGTGCCGGGCCCGGCAGTGCCGCGCCCAGAGCGGCAGTGCCGCTCTGCAGAAGACAGCAAACATCTCTGATGTGTGCTTAAACTGTCATTCGCATCACGTATTATTATTGACACAGTTTTATTGCACCCCACAAAGCTATTAGATGTGAAACTGAACCTATCTCTCACTTTCAAATATGTGAATGTTGGCCCTTAATGCCAATTTGAGATTTCAGCTCTCATTCACACATTTAGGGGGAGGTTTCACACCTAAGCTTCAAAATCTCAGTTTTATACCCTTCTCTTGTAAGCTCTAATTGTGTTGTCATCAATCACCAAAAGGGGGAGATTGTAAGTGCAATCAAGCCCTAATTGTGGGTTTTGGTGATAATGACCACACGATTAGAGGACTAATGAGATTTATGAAGTTGACAAGCAGGTTATGATAAGAAAGGATGGTGTATATGCGTTGGTGGACCCCTCACACTACATTTCATCGGTTCCGGACTCAAAGTGCTTCAAAGATATTCTATTTTGGTTATTGAGTTTTAGGAATGCCGTACTATAAAGGGGGAATGCAAATTCATTGATATGGCTGAATGACATGTGCTCAAACCAACTCAAACCATCCACATTTCCAACCAAAGACAGCTGCACCCATTGTAGATCTGTTCCTGTCTGTTTGGTGGGCGCGGCAGTGCCGCTCTAGGCGCGGCAGTGCCGGGCCGCGGCACTACCGGGCTAAGGCCGGCACTGCCGCGACTTGATTTGCCCGTTGGATGGCAGGGGGTATTTACATCACCCCCTCTGCCCCCCAACGGTCATCCACGACCAGAACTCTCCACCTACCTCCAGACAAGCTCTCTCTTCTCCATTGAAGGCTCTCCAAGCTCCCAACCACCAAAATCTTCATTCCCATTGATTCCAAGTGGTTGAGAGGCTCAAACCTTCACCAAAGAGGAGCCCTAGCTGAGATCTACTGCCTAGAGCACTTGATTTGAGCCATAGCCGGTGGATTTGCTTCTATTACTCTTGGGTTCTTGGAACCCTAGCCGGCTAGGCGTCGCCCTAGAGCCTTGCCAACTTGTGTGGCGGCCTAGGGAGGTTTGTAATCACTTGTGCAGCTAGTAAGATTACCCCTCACCTCAAGGATTTGGTTCCTTGACTTGAGAACGAGGTTGAGTTGCAAAGCTCATGACCTAAGTGGTCAACCTCAACAACGTGGAGGTAGGCAAGCCTTGGTGGCGAGCTGAACCACGGGATAAATCACTTGTCTCGCGTGCTTGCTTGGTTTCATTCTCTATGTTCATGAGCTTGTGATATATTCTAGGGTTTGGCCGATCTACCTTATCTTTCATATTTGGCTTGGAGTAGTTGTTTCTGCTGGTTCATAGAGTCTATTGTTACATTCCTATTCATATAGAATCTGCAGATTGTGGTTAGATTTCGAATTGCAGCTTCTGGTCTTCATCTGCGCGGGCAGTACCGCGCTGAGGCCGGCAGTGCCGGGGGAGCAGGCAGTGCCGGGCACAGGGCGGGTAGTGTCGGGCCTATCTAATTTAGTTTTAAGTTGTGATTTTTGACAGGCCTATTCACCCCCCCCTCTAGGCCACACAGGTCCTTACAGTTCCACTTTACTAGTTGAGAAGTCAACTAGGTAAAGCTTCCCCTTTAACACCCCTTTAAATGCAATAGAGGAATCCCTTCTTCTAGAGACGGTCACACCCTTATCCGTGAAGAGACAATCGTAACCCATTTCACAAAGTTGAGAAACGGATAAAAAATTGTAACTCAACGAATGCACAAGCAATACATTAGATATGGAATTGTCGGTTGAGATAGCAATTTTACCCAAACCAAGCACCTCTCCTTTACCATTGTCACCAAACACAATGTTGTTGCATGAGTCGTTGCTTGGTTGGAAGGAGGTGAACATTTCTTTTGCCCGGTCATATGATTGGTGCATCCACTATCCAACACCCAACTTGACCCACCGGAGGCATATTCCTGCAAAACAAGTTTATGTTCTTGATTTAGGTACCCAAACGAGATTGGGTCCTTGGGGGTTAGTCACATAAGCTTTTGGTACCCAAACATTTCTCATAATTTCCCTCTTCTTGAGGGCACCAACATACTTGACAACAATTTTGCCATCATTACCCCAACAACACAAATAATCACATGTATAGTTTCTTGAGATGGGCTTTTGTTGCTTGGGAGCATCCACTTGCTTTTCCTTGTTGATCTTACCATTAGCAAGTGGAGCCTTTGGATTGGCAATCTTGTTGGCCTTGTTCATTAGATCAAAGAGAGGAACCCCTTTGTTGAAGTTGACAAAGGGTACCCCATTGACCATCTTCCTTCCATTGGCCTTACCATTATACCTATTGTAGCCAATTCCATCTTTAATGGATGGATGTCTTGAGGATGTCCTTTGGTTGTTGCACCTTACACTTGCAATCATTCTTCAAGATCATGTTCAACCTATTGATCTCCTTGTCTTTCTTCTCTATCTCAACAAGGTTAGTTGCACAAGCATTTATTTACTTTATAACATCTTTTGCAACCATTACTAGTTGAGGCATTGGATTCATCGGAATCCTTAGGAGAGGTTGAAGAAGTACTATTCCAAAGAGTGTTGTAGCTTAGTTCAAGAGTTTGATATTTATCTTTAAAGCTTGTGAGGCTTTCTTGAACCAAGCTAGCTTCATTCTTTAGTTTAGCAATTGAGTCATTGCTCATGGAACACTCCTTAGCCAACTTCTTGTTAGAGTCATTGGCTAAAGATAGTTCCATGGTCAATTTCTCAACCTTCAACTTCTCCTCGGTAAGAGAAGCTTCCAATGCAAGATTCTTTTCTCTCTCTTGAGAGATCAATTCCCCTTGCATAGCAAGACTCTCATTCCGACTATCTAATTTTGTGAGCAATTTTATGATTTTCATTCCACCTTTCTTTCCAAATTTTCTAATCATGCTAAGCTCGAATTCATCTAATTCATCATCACTACTTTCATTGCTAGAACAAGTAGGAGAGTTAGGTAATACCTTCTCATTCTTAGCCATGAAGCAAGAATGAGTGAAGTCATCCTCGTCGTCGGTGAGGTTCTCGAACAAGCGTGATGAAGTTGTTGATGTAGCAATGTTGGAGAAGAGACTTGGAGAAGAAGTCTTGTGTATGGCAATGTTGGCTGCTCCCTTCTCCTTCTCCTTGCTCTTGCACTTCTCTTCATCACTTGAGTCTTCCGAAAACCATTCCTCTCCAAGATGAGCTTCACCACCTCTTCTTCTTCTTGACTTCTTGTCATCACTCTTGCTATACTTGTTCTTGTTCTTCTTTTGCGGACAATCGGCAATGAAGTGATCGTCCGCACCACACTCATAGCAGTTTCTCTTCTTGGACTTCTTGAAGTATCCACCTTTGCCCTTCTTGTGCATCTTCTTTCTCATGAATCTTCTAAAGTTCTTCACAAAAAGGGCCAACTCATCATCGGAATCATCACTTCCTTCACTTGATGAGTCATTTCGGGCTCTGCTTCCTTCTTCTTCATTAGCCTTGAGCGCCACTACTTTCTTGTTGCTTGCTTCTCTTTCTTCAATGTCTTCATCATCCAAGACTTCATGATGCTTTATCTTGGCAAGCATCTCATGGCATCCCATGGTCTCATAGTTGGGTCTCTCCATGATGATTGAAGCAAGGTTCTTGTTCTTCTTTCTATACGCTCTCAATAGCTTTCTTGCTGCTGAGTTGTCATCCCATTTTGTGTCTCCTAGAGCTCTAATCTTGTTGACTAAGGTTATGAATCTATCAAACATTTGTTGAGTGGTTCACACCACTCCGAATGGCGAAGTTCTCAATCTTCCCATGAAGGAGCTCTATGTTGCACTTCCTCACACTTGCATCACCCTCATATGATATCTTGAGAGTGTCCCAAATCAGCTTGGCACTCTCCATTCCGTGTACTTTGTTGCTTTCTTCAGGCTTGAGGCATGATAGGATCAATGATGCGGCTTGGACATTTTGTTGAAACTCAATCACATCATTGTCGGTGAACTCTTGACCTTGAATATAGCTTTGTCCATTTTCGACAATCTCCCAAACTCTTGCAGCAAGAAGATGTAGCTTCATCTTGTGTGCCCAATCATTGTAGTTGATTCCATCAAAGGCAGGTGGTTTGCCTAGATTGACGCTAGGCAGTTGAATGACTTTGCCCATGTTGCTGTAATCAAAAGGCACTTCATGGAACTTGGTGTCTCTTTTGCCCTTCTCTTCTTCTTCCTTCTTCTTATCATCCTTGAGTGGTGGTTGATCATCTTTACTTCCGGATGATTCTCCTTTGGCTGCCAGGGCTCTCCTCAAACTCTCCATCTCATCCTTCATCCTCTTCATCTCATCTTCATGCTTCTTTTGTTGATCTTCGATTACTTGAGCAGTAACCTGAGCTGTTACCTTCTTCACAATCTCGTCGAGCTGCTCTTGACTTAGGGTAGACATGATTCTCCCTTACGCGGTGAAGCGCTAACACAAGGGTTAGGCTCCGATACCAATTGAAAGGACCGAATCAGCCTAGAGGGGGGTGAATAGGTGATTTTTAAACAATCTGCAACTACACAAACTTGAAAAGGTGATTAGATATCACCCGGAGAGGCCGGTTTGTTTGGGTAGGTACTACCGGGTGTAGAACACCGGTACTACCAACCTCTGTTCGCCTAAACGGCCGTTTAGTCCGTTTAAACACCGTTTAAACGGTAAACAGAGGCTATCTGTTTTGTTTAGGCCCTAAACGGTGAATTAAACGGTTGGACCGTTTAAACCCGTTTAAACCCGTCTAAATGGTCTAAAGAAAATCAGGTTAGACATGATTAAATGATCTAAACAACCATTTAATCCATAATTTGGTTAATTAGAGGACTACGACTACCATAATCAACACAAAACTAATTAACATTGTGAGTATATGAAATGTTGTGGGATTTAGATTTCTTCCAAAAATATTATTTGGTATAATATTTATTTTTTACATGTGCAAATATGTACAGTTTCTAGCAAATTTAATTTTTACATACATAAATATGTATATTTTAGTGTTACCATACAAAACCGTTTAGGCCGTTTAACTCCGTTTAAACACCGTTTAAACGGCCTAAACGCTAAACAAAGAGTGACCGACTGTTTACCGTTTACTGTTTAGGAAAACATTGCTACCAACACAAACAAACGGCACAACCGGGATCCTAAAGAGAACTACAAATCCAAGAAGTGTATTGCTAGAAATAATCCCTCTAAGTCAAGAACAAGATATGCAGAGAAAGTAGAGGCAACAACAACAAGCACAAGGGACACACGATTTATCCCGAGGTTCGGCCAATCCACAAAGGAATGCCTACGTCCTCGTTGTTGAGGTGACCACAAAGGTCGGAGTCTATTTCACCTCCTTGCCTCACTCAAGCAACCACAGAGGCTACGAGAGTATCTCTACTAAAAATCTCAGGGTGATACAAACACTTCGGGGAGCCCTCACAAATGAATCAATACGGGCTACCACGAAGAACACCTAACCGGCTAGAGCTCAAAAGCTCAAGAGTAAAAGACACAAAGCAAGCCGGAGAGATGGAAACCAAGTGCTCAAGTCGTAGATCGAAGCTTCCCACTCTCTAATCTCACGTCCCTAGCTCAAATCTCACAAGGAAATGAATCTAGGAGTAAAGGGGGAGAGAGAGGGGTGAGTCAATGCTTGGAGAGCTTTGTCCTGAGTTAGGTTTGCAATAAGTGTGAGGAGAAGGTGAGTGAATGAGTGAGTGACCGTAGAGAGAGAGGAGAGGGAGCATTTATACTCCCCAGTCCCAAGGCTGCCCGGTACCACCGGCCGCCATGGCCGGTACCACCGAGCACAGCTCTAACGGTCAACCAGATTCAGATCTGGTCAAACTTGACAACCACCAACGCAGGCTCGGAACAACCGAGGCCGGTGGTACCGAGGTTTGTGGCGGTACCACCGGTAAGTCAATGTAGGTTCGGACAGAGAGCATCTCAGAAAGGAACTCGGTCCCTCGGAGACCACCGGCCAGAGGCCGGTGCCACCGAGCCCGGTGGTACCGAGGTTATGGCGGTACCACCGGTAAGTCATTTACTGTTCAACACAGAGAGCCTCGCAATCGAGCCAAACCACCGGCCAGGCCCGGTACTACCGAGCCCGGTGGTACCGAGGTTATAGCGGTACCACCGGTACCGAGGTTATAGCGGTACCACCGGTAGTTCAAGATCGAACCTACACAGAGCGCTTTGCAAAGATAGTGAACCACCGGTCAGGCCCGGTGCTACCGAGCCCGGTGGTACCGAGGTTATAGCGGTACCACCGGTAGTTCAAAGTCAGATCTACACAGAGAGCTCGGAAAAGTTAGTGAACCACCGGTCAGGCCCGGTGCTACCGAGCCCGGTGGTACCGAGGTTATAGCGGTACCACCGGTAGTTCAAACTTGAACGAACACAGAGAGCTCTGGAAACTGGGAGACCACCGGCCGAGCTCGGTACCACCGAGCCCGGTGGTACCGGGTTTATAGCGGTACCACCGGTAGGTCATTTTTCGGCCGACACAGAGAGGGTGTTTTTGAGTTCAGCGCGAGTCAGCTTCACCCGGTACCACCGGCCATGGTGACCGGTACCACCGGGCAACATAAAGTTACCCTCTATGTGATCGTGATTGTGCGGTGTCTCTCAAGCAAACTAAGGTTAGTCGATTTGAGCACTTTTCTCCACATCTAACCAACAAACTTTGTGACTCTCTTCATAGTCCAGCTTACCTAGAACTCAAGCTTAAAATTGAAAATTTAAACTCCCACTTGAGCTAGGCGTCATTTTGTCCAAATGCGACCATCGTGCTTTGTTCACGAGATTTCATCGTTTTAGATCTTACGAAGGACTAACACCTGCATGCATGCCTTTATAAACTGGTTAATCCCTAATTTGATTGTCATTAATTAGCCAAACCCACATTGGGGCGAATGCACTTTCAAAAACAGCTCTAGCTCTACAAGAGAATCTGCTCCAGCATAGGAGCTAGAGCTAGAGCTGTTTTTAGAGGATCCGGGGCTTTCAAAAACAGCTCCAGCTCTACAAGAGAATCTGCTCCAGCATAGGAGCTAGAGCTAGAGCTGTTTTTAGAGGATCCGGGGCCCTACCAAACGGACCCTGACTTGCTGCTCAGGGTCAGGGGTATTCTCGTCATTTTGTACCTTATGTTTTTTGAAATGTTGAAATGCTTCCACAGTTCCACAATTATCGTTTAATAGAAAATATCATGAGTTGCTAAAAAAGTAAAATATCATGTGTTGTAATGGAATTCAGTATGTTTTCAAATTACCATTATTAAATGTGGTTTGTTCCAATTCTAACTCATGAGAACGGTCGTGATTCTGAATCAACACGAAATGCAAGCGCATTTTGATAAAACAAAGGTAGATGAAAAAATCACTTCACTCATTAGATCAACAAACATGCTCGTAGACTATAACGGATCTAATATGTCTTGGGAGTTGAAGATCTATTATCATCATTGGACACAAGTTGTCGGTTGTAAGTCTGGGCCATATACAGGACATAGAACTATAGAAGACACAAAGAGCATTTCGAGAATAAAAAGGAACGGGTTGAAAGTGACCCCGCTGTAAACACATTTATACTATATTACTTATAGTTATAAAATTATAAATATTGGATAGTACATTTTATTATAGATATAATATTATCAAGTTTGTCTACAATATTTAATAGTTGCTAACCAGATTATTGAGCAAATACTATAAAGTTTGACTCTTGACCGATATAATAAAATGTCTTATAGACTATAGTGGAGGGAGTACTAGGTAGAGATATAGATATAGATCCATAATAGTGGATGACGTCGTCATCTCTTGTCCGTGAGAACGAGCAAGGAGAGAAATAATTCACTAGTGATGAACAAATCGTCAAATGATTTTACACATCTTGAAAACTTGAAAGAAAAACATTTGAGGTCAGATAAAAAAGGAGAGTTCACTAGTGATGAACAAATCATCAAATGATTTTACACATCTTGAGAGCCCTTGTTTGCTTGAGATATAAGCCAGTTTGGCTGATTCACTGGTTTATTTAAAGAAAATACTATTTCATGATTGATTTATATGGATTAAACCAGCATACTAGCTTAGCTTAAGTACACAGATAGAAATGTGAAAGAAGAACTTACGAGGCCAGATGATTAAAAAAGGAGAGTAACTATCTTTTTTTTAATCTCCCATCATTCAACTTACCTAGCGCCGAGGGCCTTATTGAGGGTGGCCTGGTAGAAGAGGATGTAAATTGAATAAAAATTTGGCTGTAAACTATCTTTTTTAAATAAGTAAATAAAGTATTAGATAAAAAATTGGCGCAAGTAGTAGAGAATGTAAATTGGATTGCTGTCAGGCTGTGGTTTCTTTCTTTGGTGATCCTCTTAGTTAAGTCAGTCGATAAGACATTGTATCGACTCGCTGTAATTTGTTTATAATACAGTATTAATCAAATCTTACTAGGTCTTTCTACCCCTCTCTTAAGTAATCAGCACTGGCAATAGTCAACACTAAGCTAATTTGCAAATATACTAATAGAACATGAGACGTGTCAATCCCTAAAATAAAGTAGAGTTTTTGAATAAAATTACCACCGCCATGAAATCATGATAAAAAATGGCAGGTTTAGAACCATTTTTAGGTTTGGAATATATACGCGATATCTGTTAATCCAAAGTCTAAAGCCCTATCCCACCTACAAAATGCTAGCTTTAATTAGATGCGAGAAGTCACTCAATCAGGCTTTGCTATTGCTGTATTAAGGCCTTGTTCAGTTCGTGAAATATGTGGTGAAAAGTTACTGTAGCACTTTCGTTGTTATTTGACAAACTTTGTCCAAACATTGACCAACTAGACTCAAAAGATTCGTCTCGACATGAGCAGACCAAAAGTACAATTAGTTATTTTTTTATCTACATTTAATACTCCATGCATATGTGTAAAGATTAGGTGGTACTGTTACTATGCAAATATGTTGGCAAATATTGGGAACTGAACGTGGCCTAAGTACTAATTCCTATGTTAATGTTGACGTCGTGTCCTAATAATATGATAAAGTACCTTGTTCCTTTTGAGCTGTAGGCTTGAATTATAGTTTCCTTTTTAGCTGTAATTTAGGACTATTTGGATTTATAGCAAAATGCAAATGGGGGAAGAAGATATGGATTTCGTCGTTGGACTACAGTCCACGGCGGGGGGGGCCCCGGTCCAACTTGGCCAACCGCTTGTGCGCGTGGTAATTCACAAAATTCTCCCTGAAAACTTTAGAAAAAGCCTAGTCGACGCGCTGTGTGCGTGGCCGCCCAGACCTCAAAAGCCGGCTTCTCCCCCGACCCCGGCGCCCCCACCGCCGCCGCCGCCACAGGCCCCCGCCCGGCGCGCCCCGTCACCTCCACCAACCGGATACCCGGACGGATCCGCTCCCACCTGGATCCTGATCCGGGGGGAGTCGGAGGGGAGATCGAGGCTTGAGCGGAGGCCAGAGGGAGCCAAAATGGTGAAGGATACGGGCTACTACGACGTGCTGGGTGTGAACCCGTCGGCCACAGAGTCCGAGATCAAGAAGGCGTACTACGTCAAGGTAAGCGGCCGGCTCCTCGCTCCCGCTACGCTCTGCCGCGGGCGTTTGATCTGATTCCTGTCGCTGCTGCTGGTTGTGTCTGTGCAGGCGAGGCTGGTCCACCCCGATAAGAACCCGAATGATCCGCAGGCCGCGGAGAAGTTCCAGGTATAGGTGCTTTCGCCATTTCTCAGCTTGTGGTATCTATACTTTTCTCCGCTAACAGATGCTGCTGCGAGCTACTCTGCCTGTAGGCTGTAGTGTACAATCCTCGATTCAGTGGCTCAGCTCAGCGAGACAATTGCAAACATGGGACTCGAAACATTGGTCGTTTGCAGATTTGTCACTGGACCAGCTAACAGATGCTGCTGCGAGTTACTCTGCCTGTAGTGTACAATCCTCGATTCAATCAGATTAGGGACTTATTGCTCGATGTCAATGCCCAAAAAGTTTACGCAGTGCTAACTGTCTGGTTTACTGGTTTAAATGGGTTTTTGTTAGGCAGCTAGACGTATTACTTTTCTGTTGAATGACTGCTCACTTCAAGGATACCATAATATTGCTAATAGGATAGTCAAAACAATCTATTACAGGAAGTATGTTTAATAGAAATCTAATTCTTAAACAACAGTTTGGACAAGTGAACAAAATCTAAATCAGACATATATGACACATTCCCCCACTGTTTTAGTGTTTTATAGTGAAGGGTTGCTCAATATCATTTTGTAATGCGCATTTAGATACTCATGTCTTTGCAGCCTACAAAAAATCTGGCTGCTACTTTAAGAATGGAGACATCAGACATGTATCATAATGTCATTTTATCCTTTATCCAAAGATAACATCCTCAATTTAGGTCGGATGCTCTTTACTTGTTGCATTGAGCTAGGCTATTCACTAGTATGTGTCTGTGACTGTGTGCAGGGACGATTATGATGACATTTTACTTGTGATTCTGGTGATATTATATACTAACAAACTGTGATACGTGACTATGTCTCCCTCTATCTGCATATGTACATAGATGCATGCTTACAGTGAAAACACTTCTACATCACTATGAACATGTTGCGCATTGCTACTAAAGCTATATATACCTTATATGATTCTTCATTGCTAGTTTTAAATAAAATTTGATACCATTACGTGGCATCACTTTATGAGGAAAGATATGATTGTCTTTCCACAGTTTTGTTTGCAATTTTAAATACTATTTTGTTCTCAAAAGAATTTTCATAACAGGAACTAGGAGAAGCATACCAAGTTCTTAGTGACCCCACACAGCGTCAAGCTTATGACTCGCATGGGAAAGACGGCATCTCAACGTATGTTCAATTACAAATAAATTACATGTTGCCGCTTGTCAAAGGAACTAGCGCTTGTTGGAACATGGGAAATTTTTCCTATTCCTACGTGAATCAAACTATTTCATGTTGTTCCTAACCAGTTCAAGGCCTTTTTTTAACTGCTTTGCTCCTCGCCTCTCGGCAGGAAAATAGAACTTTGAAGTGGCATCTTACAAGGGAAATAGAACTGAAGTGCATTAAAAGGCGTGATTTTGCTGCATCTTATGAGTAGGAAGCAGAGGTTGTACAAAAGGGGAGGTGTTAAGCTCATAGAGTCAGGATTCATGTTAACCATCATGGATATTGTTTTTAGAGCAAATAATATTCTCCCACCAAAGATGGGATTTTGTTGGGTTAATTGGTGATTTCATTCATGCGGCAAATAATCTTATAAGAGAGCAAAATCCTTACTCACATGGTTTCAACATTTGACAGGGAAGGAATTATTGATCCAGCAGCAATTTTTGCAATCCTATTTGGTAGTGAGCTTTTTGAGGATTACATTGGTCAACTGGCAATGGCAGCAATGGCTTCACTTGATAATTTTGGCGAAGATGAGATTGATGTAAGAAAGCTGCAAGAGAGAATGCAGGTATGTTCCTTTAGCAAGATTGTTTCTATAAACTTCCAGATAGTTGGTTAATACTTAATGTCATCATGGTGTTGGTCAATATCCTATCCATGTTTTTCTTTTTTCTTTTGCATTTCATACTCTTTCTGCAATAGTATAATGCTGAATGGAAAACTAAAACTGTAGGCTGTTCAAAAGGAACGGGAAGAAAAAAAACTTGCAGACACACTGAAAAACCGGCTGCACATTATGTTCAAGGAAATAAGGCAGAATTCATCGCAGCTGAAGCAGAGGTGTCCAAACTTAGCAATGCAGGTTCTAGACATTACCACCCTCAATGCTAAATATATTTTCCTTTTTAAGTTTTAATCTCATGCTGTCTGTGTTCTTAGTTGGCATATGGTATTGAAAAAATTCTTCTCTTTTGTTATCGTTTTGTTCAATAGATATTTAAATGTCTTGACAAGGATTACTGCATTTGACATCACTCTAAAACTGTTAACTTTAGTTGAACGTTGAAACATAACTGGATCTCTTATTCTTTTACAACCACTTATTGAGTTTATTCGCCTAAACACTGCAGAAAATAGAAGCGCATTCGAATTTCTTAATGCCCTCTTAACTAATAACTGAAAATAGTAAGAGGTGCCTAAGATCGCAGCTGGCAGATATGCCACGGCTCATGACGGCTTCTATTGAAACTATTACCACATTCGAATTTCTTAATGCCCTCTTAACTTAACTGAAAATAAGGTTTGAAAACCTACCTCTTAACTGAAGTAAGAGGTGTTCATAAGATCGCAGCTGGCAGATATGCCATTCTTCCTTGTCCCTGAAGTTTATGATAGTGTCATAATCCTATGAAAATATTTTTTTTGCCAACCTGTTGTTTAGTGTTCTCAGTATGCACTCAATCTTTGTTCACTTCAGGCTATTCTTTTCATCTGTTCTTTCCAGGTAATTGTGCTCTGTTAACTGAAGTTTTTCCCTCTTTTGGTTTGTTTGCTTATATGGCAGCATATGGAGTTGTTATGTTGAAACACTATTGGCTATGTATATCAAGGCAAGCTGCAAAAGAACTTGGAAGAAAGTGATGTTTTGGGGGTTCCATTTATCGCTGAATGGTTTAGAGACAAAGGGCATTTTATCAAATCCCAAGTAACAGCTGCCACAGGTAACGTAGAACTAGTCTTGTTTAACTGGAGTTTTGTCTGAAATTGGAAGCATATAATGCAGCTTTGGCATCATCTATGTTGATGTGTTATTTTTTCATTAATTTTGTTGTCTCCTTATTCTTTTGACACATTGTTGTCTCTTTATTGGCAGGTGCAATAGCTCTTATGCAGTTGCAGAGGACTTGAGGAAGTATATGAGTGCCGAGGGCCAGTACACAGAGGAGGAACTTGAAATGTACATGGAAAAACCACAAGAAAGTCATGGTGATTCCTTGTGGAAGCTTAACGTTGCTGACATAGAAGCCACATTATCCCATGTCTGTCAAATGGTCTGTCCCAACAACTGCACCCTTCCACTTTGCAGCCATTAGTACTTATTAAACGGCTAGTGTAGCTATAGATTCTAACACTACCAATACCAGGTACTTCAAGACAGTAGTGCTAGGAAGGAGGAATTGCGCCTTCGTGCTAAAGGCTTAAAAACTTTAGGGAGAATTTTCCAGGTATTGCTAAATTTCCGTTTGTTATCTATAAAAAGTTGACGTTTCCAGTATCTGAGTTGTATTCTTGCTCCACTTAGCGGGTTAAGCTCAACCCTAGCGAGGGGGGGAAACATCACAAATGAGGAATATAGGCAACATGGATGACAATGATGGCAGTTCCCTGACTCATCCCACAAGAGGGAGGCACACTCACTCCTAATCAGCCTCCTGCCGGTAACAGCTCCTCTTGTAAACACGATTGCTTTGCCATTGTAACATCAAGTTATTGATATCTTGGAAAGCCTTTGACTCTTTTCTTGCAAGCCACTGACTTGCTTTCTTCTGTTTTCTAGAGACCCGTATGTGGAGGCGCCTCATGTTAACGGAGTCTATTGTCCGTTCCCAATGCCAGCAGCTCCACCTGGCGCGAGAGGGATCGAATCCCATGAGTCCAGACGAAATCTGCTTGTCCTATTGGCTCTGTTTAAACATTGCCTGTAATACTAGATCATTTGCATGATGCACCGTTTGAACCTGAAGTAGAGGAAACACAAGGGTCGTCAGGTGTCCTCTGCACTCCCTATTATTTGTCGTGCGTGTGTGCATCGATGTTGATAGCAGCCGTGTCTTGTGTACAGGTGTGTTTGCTATTGTGACCGATGCAGCTGGTGTACATGTTATGATGTCCATTATTCTGTTTCCATCCTGTTCTATTTAGCATAAACAGTGGTCACATTTGCATCCATGTGAAATGAACTGAAGTTCTAGTCATTGTTTCGATCATTCAGGAGCCGGTGTTATGGGGCTACGGTTTTTCGTTAGTTTTCAGAAACAAGTTTGTTCGGACTTTTGCAGAATGCGTGGAAAATATACAGTGGATTATTGCAATCTTGTAAGATCCTGCTATATATAGCTAGGACCTTGAAATGAGGTTGCTTTCGGAACCTTGGCTTTGTTCGGCAGAACTTATAAGTCGGCTGTGAAACGACTGATTTGCTGGAGAGAAAATACTGTTTTATGGCTGATTTGTACGGATTAAAGTTGGACTTGTAACTGAAACAATACTGAATGAAGTTCATGAAATGCAAGCAGTTTATTTGGGTCCCTGCTAGAATTTTGAAATCTTTGAAATTATTGTGTGACTCCTGTAGTGTAAATAGGCCTTCTCAGTTTCTGTGAAATACGTCTCAGTTCTGACAACGGATGGTTATGATGCCTGATGATCCTACTGATTCTGCACAGTAAGTAAAGAATGAAATTCCTGGCATGAACTTGAAATGTTTGGGCTCTGTTCGCTTGAGCTATTGTGCTAGTTTTAATCTTTTGTAGAACACTATTCACAAGAAATTAGCCGAACTGACTTCTAACTCACACGAATAACCCTTGTACCATTTCTAGTAATGTCCTTTTGTAAAGCATATAACTTTCATATAATTACTAGGTTCGTGTCCGTGCGTTGCTACGGGATAGCTAAACTTTGTATTAAAAAATATATGGATCGCACAACGAAATAATAATAATATGAAATTAAATTCAACATTAAATAATATTTAATCCAAAAAACAAAAGTTCATAAAATGCTAGTCACAAAGAACCCCACATCGCAGACTTATAGATTCTAATGTATAGATCTTGTGATGCGACTAAGATAATGTTTTATATTTGCAAGAACAAATCTTCAAGATCCATGTCTTGCGTATACCAATAAATCCACAAACAAGTTTCACCATATCTCCGTACCATCTTATACATAAGTTCGAGTATATGTAAAATATTAATGGAAAATGATATCAAAATGGTAAGACAAGAAAATATTATTTTATTGGAAGATAGAGCTCAATCAAATATTTCTGACGGGTAACTAAAGTTTTATTTTATATTAAAACACACACGGATCGTACAATAAGAAAAATGATGTACAATTAAATATCAATATTAAAGTGATTAATATATCCTATATGCCTTCTCACGGAAAGCATTAAATTGATATTAACGGCACAATCATGCTCAGATGGGTACTTTTAGAAGCAAATTGTTTGTACATATACGTGATGATTTTCAGATATAAAGTAGTACTGTGTTAAAAAAACACACACAATTAACCGCACAGTCATGCTCAAATGGGTTACTTTGAGAAACAAAACTGCTTTATATATGCATAATGATCTTAACATATAAGGTACTAATGTCAAACACAAAGCAGTTTCCCTCTTCGTAGCATTAACAACATGCCATTTGAGATCATCAATTTATCAGTGATCTGTTCCAAGAGGGGAAACCTTCATTATTGGGAGGATTCTCTTGGTGAAACCTCGCATTTTAAAAGCCAATAAATAATAAAATATTGGTGCACTCTGGATCTGCTGATGAAAGAATTATAGTTCCTTTGATCCCCCTTCTGGTTCCTGCAAGCAAGAATGGTAGCAATTATGTGGATGCATCGACATCATGGCTGTTGAGACTGTCCAAAAAATAAGAAGGATGCAATGATCAATAAAATTGTATCATGTCATCCCAAAATAATATAGAGAAGATAGGTGCAAAGAACAGATAATACATATTTATTACCTATAATGCCTATAATTATCAGGAACTTTTCACCTGCACTTGAACATCACAAAATAAGAGCCTCTCTATTGGAAGGGCCCTCTTGTGCTTGAGATAGGCCAATCCCCTAATCAATCATGTGATCGAGAAAGGTAGAAAATTAGTACCCTTGAGCCAGAGTGCCAGACATAGAGTTCTCTACGGTTGGCAACTATCCCTTTTTCACTCTTGATTTTAGAATCATGAAAATGACATAATGCTGCTTCAGTGGGCATAATGTAGCAATGGCATATACACTACAACAATTGAAGGTATCTGATAGGAAGGGAACTTGTACTCGGTGATGTCATCACGCACAAAGCTAAGGAGATCGACACATGTGAAGATCGACACTACAATTACAAGGAAAATTTAATTAGCACTAATGCAATAGCATATATATATCAACACAACAGATGTTCAGCTTGGTACAAATCTAACTTAACACGAATTCACAACCTCTGAATCCTAACCAAAGTGATTAGTTGACAATAATCTGTTGTGCTTATATTTACAAAACAAACTACGAGACCTCTGCTTGCTGTTCAAACCGAGCAAAGAAAATGAAATGATTAGATAAATGCATTTCTGGAGCAGCACCAACATCTTGCACGTTTATTTAGGTGATGAATTGACACCAAGGGAGAATCAGTACTAATCTGTCTGAACAAGAACATATAGGCTAGTTGATTAGATTTGATGCAATATCGGCGCCGACGTGCTTGCATCAATGATAGTGATAAATTATGTCTGTAAAACAGAGGTACTATGCATGGCATAATTAATTGATGCATGGTTGAATAATGGTCCCTGGCCAGGTCACTCTAATCACTGTCCGATAATGTAAACTAAACCTGGATCACCAAACAAAAACCAAATTCGCCAAAGGTACAATAATGTGTATGTCTAAACATTGAACCAATCAAACATCTAAGTGAATGATTGAAATTGACTATCCTTGTTGCTCACTGAAGCTGAGAATTTGTTCAATGTCTATTGTCGTGTGCATAAACCTGAACACGGATCATCAACCAAAACCAAATTAAATTACATAAATCTCTACAACCATCTTATTATTAGCTATGTCTGCATCCCCTATTATTTTCTCTATAAGTAATTGTATGGAAGTTCATTAGAGTAGATCTCTCTAGATTTTAAAGTTCTATAGTAAAAGTATAGATATTATGCATAACTTGTCGATCACTGACGATATCAACCTTTAATATGAGATGTAAATTTCTTACTGAAAGATGATTATATTGTCCGACTCTAACCAAGTGATCATGAAACAATCATTTATTCAGCTTCAACACTCTCAACAGAATTGACAAATTTTAGTTTTTTAAAACATAAATGACACTTTAATATGTCACTTTGCACTAATCAGAATGATTCACCATAAAATCAACATTTAACTCCTCTGAATAATGCAGCAACCAAAAGGTCATTATCGAAATATCTAGAACCAAGTTGCAGTTGTAAAAGCTAAGTGACGATATAGATTCTGCAAATTTACACAAGTTTCTAACAACCTAGATGGGGTGCCAAAATCAACACATGGTAAGATGTGTTCATGAGAATCCATTTAAATTAAATACCTTAGAAAGTCTACTTCTCATATATGAATCGGTTAAGGCTTCAAATTCACATGTACCATCATCACATTTTCTCTAGCACTTGTTGTGAAGCCAACATTTACAATCTGTCAAGGCGTTTTTCTCTGACACTTGGTGTGAAGGGAACATTTCCAAATCCATTTATTTCTCAAAAAGTAATTAAATTAAGGGGATAATATATATGTAAATTTGAATTAGAAACTAAATGTCACCTTTTCAGTCACAATAATGATATCTCGATGTTGTAGCACCTTATTGTTGTTGTTCGAATCAAATGAGCTTCAACACAGTTTGATATCAGTTCTTGAGATAAATATACAATAGTGATAAAAATGAGATATGGTTGACTTGACACAAAAACACATGTAGCCACACAGGTCACTGATAGGCTTCGAGAAAACATCCTGAGTAAGTCATTGGAGTGCATAGTGACATAAATGTGTGCATACAGAGAACATGTGCCTAGGCTTTCTTGCAAGATGAATAGAAAGCAATAAATTTATTGGGTTGTCACCATATATGATGGGTTGACAGGATCACTAAAATCATGAATCAACAATTTTAGCTTGTGGAACCAGTTAAATTCATGTATGTTGTATTGTCAAGAATTCATGTGACATATGTGACGGAACAGTCCTAATCCTATGGCCCACAAGTCCCTGCCAACCTCTGACAGCCGAACTTATGATCCGTACGATTAAGACAGTTCGTCACTGGGCTGCATTAGCGCCCGATGTCCGCAGGATCACCTCATCTTTCGGTTACAGCATTTTATATTTTCACAAACAACATAGATAAACAGAGCGGAAGACTTAAATAAATTAGTTTTAACAAACCGAGGTTTCAAATGAGATAAGTAGTGCAATTATTACAGACCATTGTTCGAGTAGTTGAAAATAGAACGTAGCGGAAGACATTAACATAAAGATACATGTAAACACCCAGCCCGAGGGTGCACATTTACTCATCGGCCTCATCGGCCCCTTCCTGGACGATGGTCACGCAGCAGGGCGCGAGACACATCGGCGACTCAGACATACCTGCAGCATGGGTAACAAACCCTGAGTACTGGGGTACTCAACAAGACTTACCCGACTAAAGAAAAGGAGAAGACTCAGGAATGAGAGGCTTAGGGTAGTCAAGATAAGACTAAGCAAAGTCAAGCATTTTGCAGGAAAAGCATTTTTGAAATCTTGTTTTAAAAGCATTTCTCAAAACTTCATCCTTACATGATTCATTTTATCCTTTCAAAACATACCTAGTTATGAACCAATCCCCGTTGACAGTCAGTGACCAAGTCTCCATAACCGAGGAGAGCAACGTTAATCCGGATAAATAATACTCAGCTGAGGATCCCTATCCACACTGCATATGTAGCACCCAAGCTTGCATATGCCAACTCGTCTACCACGATTCCTCCAAGATTGGACCGGTCCTATGCCACCGGAAGTACAGTACACCACTCATTCCAGGTACGACGACCACGTGGGTACAAGCTACTTCCGCCATCTCGCCACTCCAGTGCGCGGTTTTCGGCCCCAATCAAGAAGTCCTCGGAGCCAGAGCTTTCCGAAATATGTGAATAGTTACAAAACTTGACCAGCAGGCCCCCATACGGATGGTTCCTAATTTTCAGCCAGGCTATACCTCGGTCATATCTCACCCGAGCGTAATAGTCTTGTCAGTTTTTCAACACTGTCCCGGTCAGTGTCAACTGTTGAGTCCCGGACTACAACATGACGGCACCGTACGCTCAGACAACCTCTCCTCGCAATTGACTAGGTACGGATCAGATACCTAGCCAACAGCCGGGGAGTAAGACCAAATTCCCATAAACATTCTTTAAGTGATCACACTTTTGAAATTGGTATTTTATTGCAAATCTATTGCATAGCACCACTAAGCATTTGCAAATAGTTTTAAATCAGGGCGAGTGGATCTTTTGGTGGAGGTAAGTAATGCGAGTGAGTAATAGGTCATCACACCAACTCCTATAACTTAATGCAGTAGTTTAACTCAAAACATTTCAAGTAATCCTTATAAAAGCAAGGTAGGGTTAAATGCACCGGGGCTTGCCTTGAAGAGCAAAAAGAACGGGCTCGGGGTTGGTGGTGTAGGTGTCGGAGCTCGGGGTCGCCTCGGGAGTAGGTTCGTCAACAACGGCCTCGACTCTGGTACCTTCTTCGTCGGTCACTATACGGATGCAATGATGTATGCTTATGAGGATGCTGACATGATCAATAAGGTGCAAGACAATTCCACTGATTCAAGATTATAAGAATTTTCTATAAAGGGCATAGAGTCATTATTTCTTTCTTTTAGCAAATAGTTAAAACTATTAACCAAACTATGCATCATCATACATGGCATCACAAACATCATAGACCAGAGGGGGGATCTATGAACAGCAAACAAATCCAAAAGTCGCATCACAGGTCAATCAATATAAAACCCTAATCATTTTTCTATTTTCTTTAATTTATTAAAAAGGTCATTTTTGCAGTTGCTCCAAAAATTACCAAATTAATCTCATAAGTTCATTATGGCATAAATAGATGGCAAAACAAATTTCATAATTTTTGGAGGTCATTAAGGTGCTCAAATAATTCCAGACATTTAATTAAGAAAAGGCACTATTCAACTATTTAAATAAATGCTCAAAAATCAACTTGCTCCAAATGACTCCAAAATTTTACCAGAGACTCAGAATGGCATAACTAGCTCACAAAAATTTATCTCAAGATTTTGGAGCTATAAATAACTCTCCAAAAATCCAAAACCATTCATTTCTTAATTAAAAGGGAGATTTTTCATTTTCAAATTTTGCACAAAAACCAAGTTTCATATTTTTCTAAAATACTTCAGGGCATAAAGAGTCTACCATCAAAATTTCAGAATTTTTGGATCAACACAGAAAATCACACAAAAAGATGAAAACTGAACACTATTCACATTTTTAAAAGAAAAGGGAAAAGAACACTGTGCTCTTCCCGCTCGCCGGCGGCCGGCCGACTGAAAGGTCCTAAATGGCTAGAGGGGGGATGAATAGCCTATATATAAAAAAAATTCTACAACAACACTTAAACAAACTTGTTAGACAACTAAATGGCGTAGCAAAGATAGCGCTAGCTCTACAAGAGTACAAGCCACCTATCCACAATAAGAATCACTACACAAGATAGAAAACCTAGAATAGCAACAACATATAAATATTACTTGCAAGAATGTAACAAAAATAAGTACAAGCGATAGATGATAGTATACCGAGCCGGCAAGAGATTAATAAAGAATACCAATGAAAACCACGGAGACAAGTTGACACAGAGATTTTTCCTCCGAGGTTCACTTGCTTGCCGACAAGCTACGTCCCCGTTGTAGCGATACACCCACTTGAAGGTTCACGCGCTAATAGGCATCACACGCCTAACCCTCAATAGGGTGCCGCACAACCAACACAAGATGGGGATCCACAAGCTACGAGCAATCCACTAGAGTTACCTTTCGTGATCTCCACGGGGAAGGTACAAGAAACCCTTACAAATCACCTGGAGATGGCCACGAACAATCACCACTCGTGCCTGATCCCTCCGCTGCTCCAAACCGTCTAGGTGGCGGCAACCACCAAGAGTAATAAGAATACCTGCAGCAACAAAGATTCCCAAGTGCCACTAGATGCAAACTCACAAGCAAATGCACTTGGATCTCTCGATCTCACTTGGATTCGCACTAACAATCAAAGAGATCGGAGGGAGGGATTAGATCTTGCTCAAGAGGATGTTCAAGAAGTCGGAGAGTCAAGAAAACTTTATCCCCAAACGCGACCACGACCTATATATAGAGAGGGGAGGGCGGCGGCCCGACCCCCACCTTTCTGCGCTTGGTCGGTAGTACCGACCCCTCCTGGGCGGTAGTACCGGCCTAGGTCAAACTAGTCGTTTACTCACATCCCGCTGATTGAGGCAAACCACCGACCCCTGGTCGGTTCCTCCGAGGTCGGTAGTACCGGCCTTATGGCGGTACCACCGACAGACCATCTTCGGATCTACACAGAGCGCGCTTCAAACCTTGGAACTACCGACCAGGGTCGGTACTTCCGAGCCCGGTGGTACCGGCCGTATGGCGGTACCACCGCCAGGTCATTTTCCATTCAACTCAGAGAGCTCCGCAAACTTGTCAACCACCGACCTTGGTCGGTAGCACCGGGCGCGGTACTACCGAGGTTATGGCGGTACTACGGTAGCTTTTTTTCAAAACAAACAGAGAGCTCTGCAAAACGCCTCATGGCCACGGTACCACCGACCCCCGGTCGGTACAACGCGGCGGTACGTACTACGGGGTTATGGCGGTACCACCGCCAGGCCAAAAACGCCCCAACACAGAGAGGTCTGCACGCTGCACCCTTGGGCGGTACCACCGACACCCCCAGGTCGGTACCACCGATAGCACACAAAAAAACTCCATTTTCATCTCTGAGTTGATCCAAAACTATTTCAACAACTTCTCCTTTGCAAATGTGCTAACACCACCAAGTGTTCATCATCTTGTGCAAGTGTGTTAGCATTTTCACAATCATTTTCAAAGGATTCGAGTTAGCACACTAGGTCCTAATGCATATGCATGTATGAATTCACCTAGTGGCACTTGATAACCGCGATCACTGAGATATTCCCCTCTTAATAGTACGGCTATCTATCCTAAATGCACTCACCCCTCTATGGTGTCTTGAGTGCCAAAACAAAATTCCTATTTATACCTTTGCCTTGATCTCCATAGGATTTTGCTTTTCTCTTCTTCTTCTTCCAAATGTGGAGCACTTGATCTATCTTTTGGTCATCACCACCAATATCATGATCGTCATTTAGCTCCCACATATGGTGTGTACCAACCTAGCTCATAAGCACTTCATGACATGGTTAGTACACTAGGTGACATCAATTACCCAAAACCAACAAGGACTTTCACCGACGGCGGCGGCGCTGCTGCGCCGGCCACTGCGGGCACTCCGCGGCGAAACCGAGTAGCTGGGAGACTCAAGGGGGCTCACCGGTGTCGATTAAGGGACTCGGCGAGGTCAGAGAGTGTTCGGAGGAGGATGGTCGGCGACGGCCGGCGGAAGGTTCACGGCGGCGATCGACGCTCCGGCGATCCTGCGCATAACACGAGACCGCAAGGGCCTGGTTAGAGTCGCATGGGAGTAAGGAAGATGAAACAGGGGTCGGGGAGGGATGATCGTGGCCGGAGAGGGAGTATTTCCCGAACCCGAGCTCGCGGGCTTTCGCCGGAGATGGGAACGGCGAGCTACGCCGGGCGATAGGAGGCGGTAGAGACCAAATTGAGGGGTGGGGAAGCTTCACGAGCTCAAGAGACGGAGCTGGTGAGCTGGAGCTGAGGCGGAGCGTGCTGGTGGGTGGCGGGGGGCGCGGGAGACTCGGAGTGAGGCTGGCGACGGCGGCGAGACTGAGGAGCTCGGACTCCGGCGCCTCTTTTATAGGCACGGTCGGGGACGGTAGAGAGCACAGGATGGTGTGGATGAGCTCGGCCGAGGCGTGCGCACTCGATTGCAAGGCGGCGGAAGGACGGGCGTGCAGTCGGGGCCTGGGCGTGAGGTCGTCGGTGATGGCCATGCGGCGGCGATGATCTGGGCACTGTAGGGGACGGGAGCGGGGGTCAGCGCTCGCGTGCGGGCGCGAAATGATCACGGGGTCAGCGGCGGCAGGTTGGAGGCAGGCGAGCAGCAGCCAAGCGCGTGGCGCGCGCTGCGCCAGCGAGGCGGCCATGGCCGCCCCCTACGGCGAGGAAGATGAACAGGGCTATGGCCCTAGGGTTTGACTTTTGGCTGATTTCTGAATTTTGCAAATTACTCCAAAATTTGAACTGAGCAGCAAAAACTCAAAATACCAAAGTTGTGCAGAAAATAAATTAGATCTACAACTTTTTCAATATGAACATTTCAAAATCCAAACAGTTTTTGAACTATATTTGAAATCAGAAAAGGGGACACTTTTGAAATTTGAATCAATTCAAAATTACTTTGGATTTTAAACTAAAACTTGAAAATATGCAAATATGAAAGTTGTTTCTTTTGTCAAAAACTACAACTTGCTAATACACACTTTTTCTGAAACTCATTAGGTTTGAAATAATTTTGAAAACTCAAAAAGGGACAAAAAACTGGAGTTTGAATGAATTTGAAATTACTTCAAATTTGTATGGAAACTTGAAAAATTTGTAAATACCAAAGTTGTTCACCTTGATCAGATCTACATCTTTGCTTTTTGAACCAACCCCAAATTTTGAATAGTTTTTGAATTAATAAAAGAGGGGTAAAACTATAATTTGGAAATTAGGGTTTTTGCAAAAGGAAAATCAATTCTCTTTTGAATTTTGAACCTTGATAAACTCAACAAAACATCAGAGCACAATCTGAAAAAGAAATACATAGAACTAGACACAGAGGTGAAATTACCATTTTGCCCTTATAGGGAGATTTGGGCACTTAGGGTTTTTGAAAATGGATCAATGCATAGCAATTAAGCAACACAAATGCATGGCAAGCAAAGATTGATGATAAGGATGATGACATGTTAGGTTAATTACATTTTTAACACCAGAGGTGTTACAACCCTCCCTCCTAAAAGGAATCTCGCCCCGAGATTCTGCGGCTTACAAAGAACAGAGGATGAAACCTCACACCTATAGAGATTCGAGAAAGTCAGGATAGTTCTTTGCCAAGAGGTCTTCAGATTCCCAAGTGGCTTCTTCTTCAGAGTGCTGGTTCCACTGGACCTTGTACCATCTTGTGGTGGTTCTCAGGGTAACACGATCTTTGTGATCCAACACACGAACTGGATACTCAGAGAGTATGACAGATCGGGTTCTAGCTCAACACCTTCAACTTCCACCACTTGTTCAGGCACTCGGAGACACTTCTTGAGTTGGGAGACATGAACAACACATATGGACTGCGGAGAGATGATCAGGCAACCTTAGCTTGTAAGCTACCTTGCCACAACGTTCCAGAATCTCAAACGAACCAATATAGCGGGGTGCTAACTTCCCTTTCACTCCAAAGCGGGTAACTCCTTTAGTGGGTGAGACCTTCAGGTACACATAATCCCCAATCTGGAACTTCAAAGGTCGGCGTCTCTTATCGGCATAACTCTTCTGTCGAGACTGCGCAATCTTCATATGCTCTTGTATCTATTTGACTTTCTCTTCCATATCCTTTACTAGGTCAACTCCAAAGAATTCCCTTTCTCCGGGCTCTGACCAATTGAGGGGTGTACGACAACGGCGGCCGTACAGTGCTTCAAAGGGTGCCATCTTGATGCTTTCTTGATAACTATTATTATATGAGAATTCTGCCAAGGGCAAACAATTATCCCAAGTATCTGCGAAGGTGAGCACACAGGCTCTCAACATATCTTCTAACACTTGGTTAACTCGCTCAGTCTGTCCATCCGTCTGCGGATGATAAGCCGTACTATGCAACAACTTGGTTCCAAGTGAGGTATGAAATGCTTTCCAGAACTTTGCAACAAACTGGGTACCACGATCTGAGATGGATGTCTTAGGTATGCCATGGAGTTTCACTATGTTGTTCTTGTACAACGTGGCATAAGTTGGAACGGTATAACTGGTCTTGACTGGCAGGAAGTGAGCTTGCTTGGTGAGACAATCTACTATCACCCAAATGGAATCAAAACCTTTTTGTGTCTTGGGTAATCCATTGATAAAATCCATACTGATATCCTCCCATTTCCAGCCAGGTATAGATAAGGGTTGCAGTTCTCCTCCAGGCTTCATGTGCATAGCTTGACTCTCTGACAAGTATCACAGCGAGCGACATATCGAGCGATCTCAATCTTCATCTTTGTCCACCAAAATCTCTGCTTCAAGTCTTGGTACATCTTGTTGCTGCGGGGTGGATGGAATACCTAGTTGAGTGTGCTTCCATCAAGGATTACCTGTCTCAACTCAGGTACCTTTGGAACAACCAGACGGTTCTTGAACCAAACCACTCCTTCATCATCAATCCTGAAACAATCAGCTTTTCCAGCTCGGACTTTTCGACGATGTGCTTGATTCCAGGGTTATCTTTCTGTGCAGCAATGACCTGTTCTCTGATAGGGTTTCTATTCTGATATTACTCAGAATTCCCTGTGGAACCATTTCAATACCCAACTTTTCTAGCTCGAAACATAGGGAAGATTCTAGGTTTTCATGACAAGGCAGTTACAGTACGACTTGCGACTGAGGCATCGGCGACCACATTCGCTTTACCCGGATGGTAATGCACTTCGATATCATAGTCCTGATTAACTCAAGCCATCTTCTCTGCCTCATATTCAGTTCTTCTTGAGTGAAGAAGATATACTCAGACTCTGTGATCTGTGTACACAATTGCAGGTACTGCCCAACAGATAATGACGCCATATTTTTCAAAGCATGCACACTGCTGCTAATTCAAGGTCATGGGTGGATAATTCTCCTCATGTCGCTTAAGCTGCCGTGAGGCATAAGCGATCACTCGTCCTTGCATCAAAACACAGCCCAAAGCCAGTGCCTGATGCATCACAGTAGACATCAAAGGGCTTCGCGACGTTCGGCTGAGCTAGCACTGGTGACGTGGTTAACAATTTCTTCAAGGTTTGAAAGGCTTGCTCACAAGCTGGTGACCAGACAAACTTCACAGAATTCTTCAACAACTCGGTAATAGGCTTGGCGATTTGGAGAAATCTGGGATGAAACGACGATAATATCCAGCCATTCCCATGAAATGCGGACCTTGTGAACAGAGGTAGGTGGCTTCCAATCCAGAATATCAGACACCTTTCCGAGATCGACTGACACGACTTCAGCGGATAGGTAGGACAGACCAAGAAACTGTATCCGATCCAACCAGAATTCACATACTGAACTTGGCATAAAGCTGATGGTCTCTGAGACGGGATAGAACGACACGAAGATGTTCGGCATGCTGTTCAGGGGTTTTGAGTAGACAAGGATGTCGTCAATGAACACGACCACGAATTTATCAAGCTCTGGCATGAAAACAGAGTTCATGAGATACATGAAGTGGGCAGGTGCATTGGTCAAACGAAGAAGAACATGACCAAGTAATCATATAGGCCGTATCTGGTGGTGAAAGCTGTGTTTAGGAATATCTTCAGGACGGATTTTATTTGGTGGGTAACAGATCTGAGGTCAATCTTGGAGAATACTCTGGCCCCAGCTAGCTGGTCAAAAAGAAGATCAATGCGAGGCAAGAGATATTATTTTTGATGGTGACTTCGTTGAGTGGGCGATAATCAACGCATAGCCTGAGACTTTGTCTTTTTCTTTACAAAGATTGCAGGACAGCCCTAAGGAGACGAACTTGGACGGATATAGCCTTATCCAACAATTCCTGCAACTGGATTTTAAGCTCTGCCAACTCTTTGGGAGGCATTCGATAAGCTCTGCGGGATATAGGAGCAGTCCCGGGCTTTAGCTCTATGGCAAAACTCAACCTCACGGTCAGGAGGTAGACCAGGTAAGTCTTCAGGAAAGACATCAGAGAACTCACAGACTACAGGGATGTCTCTGATCCCTTGATCATAGGTGGCATTTAGCTGTGTGGTAGCTGTTTTGAAGGCATGGGAAGTGTGGAAGGAGGAGTTTTGAGGTGCTGTTAGGAATATCCACTCTCACAACCCTATCAGAATGTCAAGCATGGCCTTATGAGGCACATCCAATTCATGCCTAGAATGACATCTATCTCCTGATCTCTCAGCATATCATGGTGGTAGGAAATAAGTGTTCCCCAGCATCACTGGTATGCTGCGAACCACCTCCTTGGTGTTTATACGCCCTCCAGACGATAATATACAGAAACTTTCTTTCAACTCCCCAATTGATATGTCATGCTTAGAGACGAATGTACGACTGATGAAGGAATGCGATGCACCAGAATCAAACAACACAATGCAGGGTGATTGGCAACGGGAAAACTACCGATCAGACGGGCTCCCCTTTGGATGTCGCTGACAGTGGTGTGTGTAGTAGACTTGTCCGTGCTTCTTGACAAACTTGCCTTTTTGCACATGCTGCTGCTGGACATGGTGCTGCTGCTGCTGTGGTCCTCCAGGACCCTTTGAACATTCTGAGTAGGCTTCTTGGGCTTTGGACACTCACGAGACCAGTGACCAAGCTGGCCACAGTTGTAGCAGGGATGGTTGTAGGCGGTTGTGGGGTGGTGATACGAACACCTGGGGCGTTCGGCTGAGGGGCACATCTGTTGGTTGGCGTGTGTGGGTGGTAGCCGCGGTTACGGACAACCACTTGCTGGTGAGGGTAAGGTGGACGATGTGTGGTGGTGGCTAGGGTGATAGATGACCTTCTGGCGCTTGTGATTGCCAGAGTGGCTGCTAGATCCTGCTTTCTTTTTCTTCTTCTCCTCTTGGTACTGACGGTTGCTTTCTTCAAAAGCGACTGCCCGGCAACAGCCTCATGATATGAACCGGTCAGGTTATTGGACATGCTTCTGCGGATTTTAGGGTGCAATCCCCTCAGGAAACGTCTCTCTTTCTTCTCATCCATGTTGACGTATTCTGCGGCATACTGACTCAGATGGTTGAACTGACCCACATACTGCATCACTGTGGAGTCTTTCTGCTGCAGAGCCAGGAAATGATCAAGCTTCATCTTCATCAATCCGGAAGGGATATGATGTGCACGGAAAGCGGTACGGAACTCTTCACAGGTCAATGATGACCTTCAGGCTGGGCGGCCAAACAGATTGGCATACCAAGCACTTGCTGGACCGCGAAGCTGCTGGGAAGCGAACCGGGGCTTCTGGATTTCAGTACAGCGGAGAGAGACCAAACTTCTGCTCCATGGTACGGAGCCAATCATCAGCTTCGAGAGGTTCATCGGCCCTGGTGAAGACCGGTGGACGGGTTTCGGTGAAATCCACATAGGTGGTGTCTCTTGGTTGATGTTGTGGCGACCACGGTGGCCATGGTTCTGTTGTCCTTGGTTTTGAGCCATTAGGTTGGCAGCGGCGGCCAAAGCTGCAATGGCCATCTGTGTAGGGTAGCTGGCACAGGTGGAGGGTTTTTTGGGAGATGGTTCATCCCCAGCACCTCCGGCTCCGGTGCGAGTGTTCACAGGCATCTGTATAAGCAACTTGGAACTCAGCATTCATAGACAAGGTTCTGAAACAATTGATAGATAGCTCACTGATACAAGGCAGATGACTTGATAAGGTGACTGACAAATGATAACAGACCGATAAAGGTGACGGACAGATGATACAGACCGATAAAAGGGAAAAGGTACGGAAAGAAAGATAGACATGCCAGACTTGGCAACAGACAGACTAACGCCCCCAATCCTAGACTAAGGTTTTAGGTAGCGGCAGATGGTACAGACACAGAACGAGTCTAGTCGTCGTCGATGATGATCATGTCTTCATCGTCATCTCCTTCCTCGAGGATGAGCTCAGGCTCAACCTCCTCGTCCTCGTCCTCGGCGTGGACATCTCTTCAGAGGTTCGACTTCTTCGTTCTCGCCTGGCTCTTGTTCCACTTCTGGTTCCTCCACTACTCCGTCTTCAGGATCCTCAGCAACAGGTGGAGCCACGAGGTGAAGTGGTTGTGCAGCTGGTGTACCTCCTCATGAAGCATATCATTGAACTGCTCAATCTGGGCGGTGTACTGCTGCAGTCCATGGAGCTGGGCTCTGGTGACGTCCTCGCGGATCAGGTTGCGTCACGTTGCTGGATGGCGCGAACCACATTCTTCTGGTTGGCCTCCTCCAGAGCGGCTCGTGTCTCATAGAACTCCAGGTGGGAAATGTAGAAGTCATGCTCCATTTTCTTCATCTCAGCCTTTAGATTCTTGATTTCCTCCTTCAGCTGCTTGCGGGTGCGGCGGGGAAAACGACGCCTGTTGGAGGATTCACCAGTCTCCTCTCCAGCGCGGGGTGCGAGCTGGTGACGCGGCACACCGTTCGGTCCAGTCGTCAGTCGACTTGCGGTTCAGCTTGATGCGAGCCATGCCTGGACAAGAGAAGATAGATGAGAAAAAGGCTAGCAAGAAAAAGGTATAGGTATACTACCCCAAGAATCTTAAGGAGAACTATTAAGATAACTTAAGTGAATATGACATGATGCATGAATCGTTCCTACGGAACAAGGTAATGCATTAAGTAACATATATAGGGCTTAATATATGTTGTCCTGCTACTTTGTTGCCAATTTAAAGACAAGATGAGATAAGCAGTTGGACCAAAATAGTCAAGTTTAGATTTTATTGGACTCCAGAGATCTTTTGAAGTTTTTCGCAAAAACACTGCAACGTTAAAGTGAGATGCTTTGATACCACTCTGTGACGGAACGGTCCTAATCCTATGGCCCACAAGTCCCTACCAACCTCTGACAGCCGAACTTATGATCCGTACGATTAAGACAGTTCGCCACTGGGCTGCATTAGCGCCCGATGTCCGTAGGATCACCTCACCTTTCGGTTACAGCATTTCATATTTTCACAAATAACATAGATAAACAGAGCGGAAGACTTAAATAACATTAGTTTTTACAAACGAGGTTTCAAATGAGATAAGTAGTGCAATTATTACAGACCATTGTTCGAGTAGTTGAAAATAGACAACGTAGCGGAAGACATTAACATAAAGATACATGTAACACCCAGCCGAGGGTGCACATTTACTCATCGGCCTCATCGGCACCCTTCCTGGACGATGGTCACGCAGCAGGGCGCGAGACACATCGGCGACTCAGACATACCTACTGCAGCATGGGTAACAAACCCTGAGTACTGGGGTACTCAACAAGACTTACCCGACTAAAAAAAAGGAGAAGACTCAAGAATGAGAGGCTTAGGGTAGTCAAGGTAAGGCTTAAGCAAAGTCAAGCATTTTGCAGGAAAAGCATTTTTGAAATCTTGTTTTAAAAGCATTTCTCAAAACTTCATCCTTACATGATTCATTTTATCCTTTCAAAACATACCTAGTTATGAACCATCCCCATTGACAGTCAGTGACCAAGTCTCCATAACCGAGGAGCAACGTTAATCCGGATAAATAATACTCAGCTGAGGATCCCTATCCACACTGCATATGTAGCACCCAAGCTTGCATATGCCAACTCGTCTACTACCACGATTCCTCCAAGATTGGACCGGTCCTACGCCACCCGGAAGTACAGTACACCACTCATCCAGGTACGACGACCACGTGGATACAAGCTACTTCCGCCATCTCGCCACTCCCAGTGCGCGGTTGTCGGCCCCAATCAAGAAGTCCTCGGAGCCAGAGCTTTCCGAAGTATGTGAATAGTTACAAAACTTGACCAGCAGGCCCCCATACGGATGGTTCCTAATTTTTAGCCAGGGCTATACCTCGGTCATATCTCATCTCACCCGAGCGTAATCCCTGTCAGTTTTTCAACCCTGTCCCGGTCGGTGTCAACTGTTGAGTCCCGGACTACAACATGACGGCACCGTACGCTCAGACAACCTCTCCTCGCAATTGATTAGTTACGGATCAGATACCTAGCCAACAGCCGGGGAGTAAGACCAATTCCCATAAACATTCTTAAGTGATCACACTTTTGAAATTGGTATTTTATTGCAAATCTATTACATAGCACCACTAAGCATTTGCAAATAGTTTTGAATCAGGGCGAGTGGATCTTTTGGTGGAGGTAAGTAATGCAAGTAATAGGTCATCACCAACTCCTATAACTTAATGCAGTAGTTTAACTCAAAACATTTCAAGTAATCCTTTATAAAAGCAAGGTAGGGTTAAATGCACCGGGGCTTGCCTTGAAGAGCAAAAAGAACGGGCTCGGGGTTGGTGGTGTAGGTGTCGGAGCTCGGGGTCGCCTCGGGTTAGGTTTCGTCAACAGCGGCCTCGACTCTGGTACCTTCTTCGTCGGTCACTATACGGATGCAATGATGTATGCTTATGAGGATGCTGACATGATCAATAAGGTGCAAGACAATTCCACTGATTCAAGATTATAAGAATTTTCTATAAAGGGCATAAAGTCATTATTTCTTTCTTTTTTAGCAATATTAGTTAAAACTATTAACCAAACTATGCATCATCATAACATGGCATCACAAACATCATAGACCAGAGGGTGGGATCTATGAACAGCAAACAAATCCAAAAGTCGCATCACAGGTCAATCAATATAAACCCTAATCATTTTTCTATTTTCTTTAATTTATTTAAAAAGTCATTTTTGCAGTTGCTCCAAAAATTACCAAATTAATCTCATAAGTTCATTATGACATAAATAGATGGCAAAACAAATTTCATAATTTTTGGAGGTCATTAAGGTGCTCAAATAATTCCAGACATTTAATTAAGAAAAACACCTATTCAACTATTTAAATAAATGCTCAAAAATCAACTTGCTCCAAATGACTCCAAATTTTACCAGAGACTCAGAATGGCATAACTAGCTCACAAAAATTTATCTCAAGATTTTTGGAGCTATAAAAACTCTCCAAAAATCCAAAAACCATTCATTTCTTAATTAAAAGGGAGATTTTTCATTTTCAAATTTTTGCACAAAAACCAAGTCAATATTTTTCTGAAATACTTCAGGGCATAAAGAGTCTACCATCAAATTTTCAGAATTTTTGGATCAACACAGAAAATCACATAAAAAGATGAAAACTGAACACTATTCACATTTTTAAAAGAAAAGGGAAAAGCCACTGTGCTCTTCCCGCTCACCGCGGCCGGCCGACGGCCGGCGGCGCTGCTGCGCCCTGCCACTGCGGGCACTCCGCGGCGAAACCGAGTAGCTGGAGACTCAAGGGTGCTCACCGGTGTCGATTAAGGGACTCGGCAAGGTCAGAGAGTGGTCGGAGGAGGATGGTCGGCGACGGCCGGCGGAAGGTTCACGGCGGCGATCGACGCTCCGGCGATCCTGCGCATAACACGAGACCGCAAGGGCCTGGTTAGAGTCGCAAGGGAGTAAGGAAGATGAAACAGGGGTCGGGGAGGGATGATCGTGGCCGGAGAGGGAGTATTTCCCGAACCCGAGCTCGCCGGGCTTTCGCCGGAGATGGGAACGGCGAGCTACGCCGGCGATAGGAGGCGGTAGAGACCAAATTGAGGGGTGGGGAAGCTTCACAAGCTCAAGACGGAGCTGTTGGGCTAGGTGGTTGGGCGGCGGGAGCTTCGGAGTGGGCTGGCGACGGCGGCGGAGACGAGTGAGGAGCTCGGACTCCGGCGACCTCTTTTATAGGCACGGTCGGGGACGGTAGAGAGCACGGGATGGTGTGGATGAGCTCGGCCGAGGCGTGCGCACTCGATTGCAAGGCGGCGGAAGGACGGGCGTGCAGTCGGGGCCTGGGCGTGAGGTCGCCGGCGATGGCCACGCGGCGGCGATGATCTGGGCACTGTATGGGACGGGAGCGGGGGTCAGCCTCGCGTGCGGGCGCGAAATGATCACGGGGTCAGCGGTGGCAGGTTGGAGGCAGGCGAGCAGCAGCCAAGCGCGTGGCGCGCGCTGCGCCGGCGAGGCGGCCATGGCCGGCCCCCCCCCCTACGACGAGGAAGATGAACAGGGCTATGGCCTAGGGTTTGACTTTTGGATGATTTCTGAATTTTGCAAATTACTCCCAAAATTGAACTGAGCAGCAAAAACTCAAATACCAAAGTTGTGCAGAAAAATGAGATCTACAACTTTGTCAATATGAACATTTTCAAAATCCAAACAGTTTTTGAACTATTTTGAAATTAGAAAAGGGGACACTTTTGAAATTTGAATCAATTCAAAATTACTTTGGATTTTAAACTGAAACTTGAAAATCTGCTGCAATATGAAAGTGTTTCTTTGGTCAAAACCTACAACTTTGCTAATACACACTTTTTCTGAAACTCATTAGTTTTGAAATAATTTTGAAAACTCAAAAGGGACAAAAACTGGAGTTTGAATGAATTTGAAATTACTTCCAAATTTTGTATGGAAACTTGAAAATTGGTAAATACCAAAGTTGTTCACCTTGATCAGATCTACAACTTTGCTTTTTGAACTCACCCCAAATTTTGAATAGTTTTTGAATTAATAAAAGAGGGGTAAAACTATAATTTGGAAATTAGGGTTTTTGCAAAAGAAAATCAATTCTCTTTTGAATTTTGAACCTTGATCAACTCAACAAAACATCAGAGCACAAATCTGAACAAGAAATACATAGAACTAGACACAGAGGTGAAATTACCATTTTGCCCTTATAGGGAGATTTGGGCACTTAGGGTTTTTGAAAATGGATCAATGCATAGCAATTAAGCAACACAAATGCATGGCAAGCAAAGATTAATGATTAAGGATGATGACATGTCAGGTTAATTACATTTTTAACACCAGAGGTGTTACAACATAGGAGCATTGTTGATGAATCAAGCAGTCACAAAACATGGTCGCAAGAGGAAATCCACAACCAATTTATCATGCCATAAGATAAACATGTTTTTATAGCCCTATCCTGAATTAAACAATCAAAGAAACGGAAGCACATGTAGTCAACATTCAGAATAGAGTCAACATGAATTTTTGTTACACTGTTTCGGAAGTCAGCCACCATTAACTACTTACGTGTTCACCTGCGGCACTACTGGTGCCATCATGCTGAGAAGGACACAACTCTCTCCTGGTTAACTCCTCAGACAATCAGGTGAGATTGATTTACCTAGTCAAATTAAAAAAAATCTAAGATGCAAGAGGTGACAATATCATGCTTCCTTTTATCTGTTAGAGATTCTAGCTTCAGGCAAGAAGAAAAAATAGCTTTGTAAGTGACGAATTAACTTTAACAATACATGTTGATCCATATCAGTTTCAGTGGTTAGCAAATTACTATCAAATATTTCATCTCAGGAAGCACATGGATGAATCGCGATTTAGGATTCAGCTATGTAGCCTATTTTTTAAGAACGGTAGATTTCAGTGAAAATACATCATAAATAGTTAAGCTACTCTTGCTAATCTCACAAAATTACTACCAAAAGTAGCACCTTGAGAGGAAGATTCAGTTCCACTCGCAGTAATCGGCGTGAGCTCCTAGTAAGAATCATGTGCAGTTCACGTCTTCACCTCGATGATATTTTAAAAATTCTCATTCCAAATACATTACTTAGAACTATGTATCAAAATAAGCCTGCATAGTTCGATAGCTCTAAAACTTGACCTTTTGTTAGAACCAATCTATGAGGCAATTCAGATACTTTGTACATGCTAACAAAAAAAATATTTAGATAGGAATGAAAAAATAGCACATACACCTGTAGGAGTGGAGATTTAAAAGCCTGAAGGCCTTGATCCGGATGGAGCCCCAACTTAGCTGCATATGCAGTACAAATTCCTCAATACCAGCCAGAATCAACAAAGAGAAAGCAAAGAATATCAGTCAAACTATGTTGAATTCATGTTTAAAAATAGAACCAATTACTACAAAACAGTGATTATCTATTCAATCAAGGTTTATGTTTTTCTGTTTGTTCATGTTAAGCTTCCACATAATTAATTACATTTTATCAATAGGCATAGGAAAATTATGTAGAAGGATCACTCTGAAAAAAAACAGAAACAAGTTGTGAATACAACCTGACCATCTGTCTCCAATCCCTCTCTTGCCGTCTTATCTGCACAAAGTAACTCGTTTTGTCTTCTTATATTAAGCTTAATGAAGGGATTCCTACTGCAATTTCCGTGAAAAATATTTCAGCTGAAGCTCGTTTGCTATCTGAAAAGTGGATGGAATCAGAGTTTAATTACCATAGTAAAGCAATGACACGAACCATGCATGCTAAAATTTGTAAATGCACCTCTGTAGCAATAAAAGATAAATGTATATTTCTACAGCAGTGATGAATGTATTTTGTATTGCTGATCATCAGATACTTTAGCATGGTATCCCTTAAGTGCTGTCTTTGGAAGATGCAGGGGATTAATTTGCTTGAGATAAACACAACATAGCCACCATGTACAAAACTGACAACACCTCATACCAACTGAATTGAGTTATGCAATATCCTACCAACAGAAGCCAGCTAATCAGCACTGCGTTCAAGAATTCTAGTTTGGGAATCACATAGTATTCTAGTCTAGCAATCAAAATTCTTGAAGAACCTATACATTTTCTCATAGTGGAAACAATAGTATGAATAGAAACTTGAAAGTTAATAAATCTTTGCTTAGTAGATTTATTGCCACTGCCACACTGTGTTCTTTCCATGTTCTGTCGATCCATATTGCCTAAAAGCAAAGTCATATTCCAAAATAGCAAAGTTATACTTACTGTGGAAGCTATAGATATAGTTCAATTTTTTAAAAAAGGAAGTAAATCAAAATACCCTGGTATTTGAAGTGGCTACATGTAATAGATTACCTTGCTGGTAAGCCCGACTCAACTACCTTTGCGGCACTGCAGGCAGGGCCGCTCGCTTCGTCACCAGCTAGTTAGCTATCCTTGCCCCTGCAGGCTGCAAAAATCAGGTCACTTGCCATGCCTCTAGCCTAAACATAAATGGTACAACACAGTGTCAATAGGTCTATGTTTTTCTGAATCACAATATTAAAAATGTAAACATGACTTCATCTCTGACTCCAATTGAAAAATTGCAACCTCTAGTTGATTGCATCTGCATCCATGGTGGCTGATATTTGAAGAGGGATTATGACATCGTGAGGTTTGATAAGATGACACATAAAGCAAAGCTTTTTTTTGGCAGACACAATTTATTAAAAAGGAGAAACAAAAATAGCAATGCAAAAAGATGTGAAACCACGCCAAAAAAATAAAACAAAATAAAAAGCCATTACAAGATCAGTCACATTAGCGTGTGCGGCGTGGGCATACACAAACACGCCATGATGGAATTAGCGCTAAGATGAGTATTCGTCAGCAACAACATCCAAAGTGCAGGACGATCTGTTTGAGAACAAAACAAACAACCCCTAATTCAGTTGGCTGGAGGAGGAACCCACTGTCAGCTGGCCTGATCTGGAGTTATAGACTGTCCAACCAATCCAATGCATATCTATGGGAAGCACGTACCGTTGCTGGTGGTGGTGTTGCTGCTAGCGTGCAGACGTGGATTGCCGGTCCGCTTGCGAGTAGAGATTTGACGCCAGGTTCTTCTAGAGTCCGCGAACAAAGATGATGATGATGATGCCGAGCGCGATGAGGGGGATGGCGCTCGTCGCGAGCAGATCCAAGTGCTACCCGTGAGGGGAAGTAGGCGGGGAGAGGGAAGAACTGGTTGCGTTGGTCACTTCTAGGTTCCCGGCGGATCCGGGCAGCGCCGTCCTCCGTACTGCTAGCGAGAGGATGGGGACGGGGTTCGCGCGGTGAGGAGGACGTGGATGAAGTGTCGTCTCCTTTCCGCTCAACCACAACGACCCCGACGCCTACTGCACTGCATGCGTGGACTTGTCGCCGTTCCTGCGATATCGCCGCAATAAGCTAGGAGCTCCTGCTGCCGTGGATGGAGGTGAACGCCTTCACGGTGCGACGCCTCTCTTCCCCTGCGTGATTTGAGCATGCACGATTTGAGCCACTGTGTGAGGAACGCAGGGGAAGGCAGATCGACGGAGATTGCGGTGATTGCGGGCAAGCGGCAAGGGATCACAAGGAAAGTCGGGGTCGTGGGGCGAGCGGTAGGGATATCGCAGGGAAGGTTAACTCCGCGCTCGCACTGCGGCCCTATCGAAGCGCCGGCTGCCGCTGCCCGCTGCTGTGCGCTCGCGGTCCTCTCCGGTTCCGCGATCTCACCTCACCCACCCGCCTGCTGTGCTGCTTCTCGGCCTCTGGCCTCCGCCGCTGTGCGTTGCTGCCTTCTCTAACCCTAGCTCGCTCGCTTCGCTCGGCGCTCGAAGTCGGCAGGGGTCATCGTCGTTGGGGAAGATCTGTGGGGTGCGGGAGACGGCAACAGGCATCCTCCTCTGTTCTTCTGGCGATGTTGGTGCAGGTGAGGATTCCGAAGGAGCGTGTTTGTAGGGGAAGGAGAAGGATCACACGACCATGTGTGAAAGGAAGGAGAGCCCGGGTGCGCGTGATTGACGGCGCGGAGAGAAAGGAGCGCGGGGAGGAGGGATCGCACGGGAGGAAGGGAGAGATGAAGCGAAATTTTACCGCACCAAAACAACGTCTCTTCTTTAGTCTTTTTAGTTGTGAGAGAGTATTGTTCTGCTGATCATTTTCGCTACTGATTTTGGCTGTTTCAATGTATCAGTCGCTCATAAGTTCAAAGTGAAGAGAGATCGATTTATTTTTACAAAGAAAAAACATGAAAAACAGAAAATAAAAAAAAGGAACTAAGAGAAGCAGTACACGTTGCAGGTTGCCACGAATTCATCATCGTCCTCATCCGAAGCAGTTCCGTGGTATAACTGGTAGTACGCGACAAAGGTAACACCGTGACAGACTCGGATGCCAGATCACGGCGATTACCACACGGGATTACTCCTCCACCATGATCTAATCTAGCAACGCACGCAGCGGCGGCGTCGCCCACGGCACATCATCCATTGCTCAGTCCACTCCACCGTCACCTTGTAGCCGTCTTTTACTCTTCCCGATCCGTCAGCCACCGATTGGTCAGGAGTCGGCGGTGGCGATGGCGTCCCAGGACGACGGGTGGGGAGGCGGCGAGGACGTCGGCTCGCTCTTCGAGGGCATGATCCTCTTCGCGCCAGAACCCGCGCCGCCGAGGACTCGGTCTTGCCTCTGTCCCCCCCCCGCCCCCGCCCCCGCCCCCGCCCCTGCCCCTGCCCCCGTCCCTGAGTTGCCACCCGCCGCTCGCCCCGACGCCGACGCGGCCTCCGTCCGCGCCACCGCCGCTCGACGAGGACCTCTTCTCCGATCTCACCCTCCTCACCCCGCAGGAGCCGCTCTCGCTCGAGCAGCCGGCCCGCCCCCGCCCCCCCACCGCAAGTCGAGGATCGGAGCCACGCGGCGCTCGCCCCCGCGGCGGCAGCCCCTGCTGCGGCGCTCTCCCGGCAGCCTTCCTCCTCGTCGCTGCGCAAGAGAAGCGGGCCGTGCGCATCGGGTACGGCCGCTCGAGCCGCAGCCCGCGCCGCCTTCCCCTCCTGCCACTGTTCCTGCCTCCAGAGCTGCTGCTGCGATCTCTGCTAGTAGTATTTGCGTTCCTGGACGCTTCGCCGCATCCGGACGCTACTCGTACCCTCGATCACCCCCCTAATCGGCAAGTCGATGTCTATGTCAACGGCTACGAGGTACACACCGAGGCGGTGGATGTGGATACCGATTCCCCGCGTGTGGAGGCGGCGGCAAAGGAGGAGGACGATGATGGGAAAGAGAGTGAAGATGCTGAAGTTGCAGCCTTGGGGATCGAGGAGAGGCTGGCTCTCCTCAGATCCCAAATCTCCGGCAAGCTCGACTCCATCCAGCAGAGGGCTGCTGCGCGTGGCTGCCAAGAGGAGGCTTCTCTGGCTGGCCGGCGGAGGAAGGTGGCGGACGAGGCGGCCTCCGTCATCCAGGCACAAGGATTTGGAGAGGGAGCTGGAGGAGGCCTGCGAGGCCGAGGACTTTGAGAGGGCAGAGAGGATCAGCGACTCCCTCGCTGCGCTCGAGAAGGAGAAGGATCGGCTGTTGACGGCGCTGCGTGATGCTGAGCTTGACTATGATTCAGTGGATTCGGAGCTGCAGGAAGTGCTTGAGTCTCGCATTGCTGCAGAGGAGGAAGCTGCTGCCCTCTGGAGCAATTTGCAAAGGTAAATTAGCTTTTGTCAGTCTTGTTTTAACTTCACATAGAATTGTAGCTCCAAACAACCATTGCTCAAACATTAAAGTAACATATGAATTTTCCATTCTCAATTGAATCCTCATCTAATTAATAATTATATCTCATGTTTGCAGTTTTATAAGTACTACCTTGAAATGCAATCTTGGTGTAATCTTTGTCTTTGTTTACAAAGAACATTTATAGACATGATCTAACTAGGGCCTAATTTTCAACACAGATGGAACGTGTAAATTCTGGAATGTCCTATCATATTATGTGTGTAGTATTGCATGCAATTTTTGTTGACGCTTCAAGGGATAGCCATCCACTATGTTTACTATGTAATTATATTGTCAAATAATTCAAACAAGATAGTATTTCCAACCTTTTGGCTACAGGCTACAAAAGGGAGCTATCCTATATGATTGAAAAGATACATATTACTATGTTACATGTGACTGGATGTTGCTTAAGTTTCTGAATTAGGTCCTTGTGCTGCATGACATAGCTTTGTCCTGTTATGTAACTTGCTGCAACCATCTAGTGCCCAAAACCGCATTTCAAAGTCGATGCAGCACACGCTGATCTACAGTACAAACTAAACAACAAGCAATTGTTATTTATGGTATAATTGCAATGACTTCTACTCTTTTATCTTAATTCGTGAAACTCTACCTTTCTTATTAGGATGCCACTGAACATGCTAATTCAGAGCACAAGCAAGCAGAAGAATTATCCTCAAAAGAAATAGAAGGGTGGCAAACATCAATGGAGTTACTAGAAACAAAGAAGTTGGAAATGGAGGTTGAAACACAATTGGTTTTAGAGGCACGTTCTGGGCTGGAAGGATCAATAGAGCATTTGGTTCAAGAAGACAAACTAGAGAAAGATATTCTTAGTAAAAAAGGAGAAATCCTCACCAAGGAGTTAACTGAGCTTCTAGAGTTGGTGAGGTTGAAAGAAGCAGAGATAGCTGAAAACAATGCCCGGATCCATCAAGTTCAAGAAAGAATCAGTGCAGTGGTCTCCAGATTCCATGGCTCTAAATCAGATATTGACTTGAAGCTAAATTCCTTGAATGAAGCTCAAAGTAAAGTGGATCTAGAGACTGAAGCACTTGTGCTGAAAAAGAGTGAAATTGATAAGTTTATTTCTTTAACTGAACAAAAAGATTCAGAGTTGAGGGAAATTATTGGTGCTTGTTCCTCTGAAGCAAAAACTTGCCAACAATCAGTTGAAATAAGAAGAAAGCTTGCATCATCATCGATTTTGAAGTCAAGAGAGGATAGAATTGGGTTGCTAAAAATGGAGGAGGAAATTTTGCAAGACATTCAAATGCTTAGGCAAAAAATTACAGATGCAAGAACTACTCTTCAGGTACATCAACTCTTCTTTTTTTTTAATATTTATACTATTAAATACTGACTTTCATGTTTTGTTTTGGATGTAAGCTATTCTAAATATTTTATACTGGATTTATGCCTTGCAGGAGGTATCTTCAAGGAGAACAAGCATACAGCAAGAAATGGATTCATTTAAGCATAAGTTGAGCTTCATTGACAAAAGGGGCCCTGAACTAGAGGCTGAAAAGAAAGTTGCAGCTGCTGCAAGAAACTTTAGGAAGCAGGAAGGATAGCTGCAGAGGCAAAGCTCTTAATTCCGAAAAGGACGAACTGCATGATAAGTTGGAGAAAGCTGCTACTGATCTAGAGATAATAGAAAAGGATATTGTAGCAACCACAGACAAGATACAGGAATGCGAAGGGCTTATTTTACTCAAAGAAAAAGAGTCAGCATTGACAAGTTACAAAAGACTGCGGTTAGATTGTGCTGCTGCTAGAGCAGAATTGACTGCTGCAACAAACTGAACAGATGACAATGATGAAGTTGAGATACTACGTAAGAAGCTGAAGCTGCAGAGTCTAAAGCAATGGAACTCAAAACATGCTATGACCTCCAGGTGGAGGACGATGAGTTCATGTTTCAGCCTGTAGTCCCTATAGCATTCATAACAAATTCAACAGGGCAACATTTGGCAGAAATTGCTTCTTCATTTGGCCTATCTCCTCAGAAGTGAAATTGGACAGTGGATTTGCACAGTACCAGGTCTGTCTGTTGCACTGTCTGTGATCCAACTCCTGCCAGCACCTGAGCATATTGAGGGGAAGATCTGTGCTAGCGTGAAACTGTCTCCTAGGGTGTCCTCCCAGAGTAGGGATCTTAGGGAAGTTCAAGTGTACAACATACATTTTGCATGCTCTGTAGGAAATTAGTTTCCTTACACATTTTTTGTGTACATTAAGACTGTAATTCTTTTGTTGTGCCAGTTTTGATTGAATTGCAGTGACATGCCATCATCAACCAGTATGTAATCAGATTTTGGTTTCATCATGAAAAAAGATGTAATGATCAGAATAAAAATGTCAACAGGAATGAAACTTCTTGTGCATTGCCTCATTCTGTTAGGGCCAGTTGCCAATGGAATGAACTGACCACTAACCAGTAACTAGAACTGATGAAATTACACGTGTTTAAGAAGGTTTTGATAAAGCAGTTAGGAAGGAAGAAGGTTCATGCAATGCATACAGGTTGGTAATTCATGCCTTTCTAAGCTGTGACCTTGTGCAGGATGGGAGTGGTTTAATCCAGTGAAATGCAGAAGCTGTACCTAGCCAACTTTCTACCTGCTCAACTGAGTCACCAAAAAGGGGTGACACACTAGCCATACTGTGTATTTCTCTCTGCGCATAATATAAAAGACCTTGATCGAATCACAGGAGCACCTGGAGTCTGAGAGAATGGCAAGCACTGTCAAGGGTAAAGTCTGTGTCACCGGGGCGTCTGGTTTCATCGCCTCCTGGCTCGTCAAGCGGCTCCTTGAATCTGGGTACCATGTTCTGGGAACAGTCAGAGACCCAGGTCCGTTTCATCTTATTGTGATAATCTGAATTATTCATTTGGTAATATCTGGTAGCGGTTCCATTTTATTACTTGTCAAATGAATCACTACTGAAAGCAAGGTCACTCGTTTGATGTCTTGATAGGGAATGGCAAGAAAGTAGGACACCTCTGGGATTTGGAAGGTGCAAAGGAAAGGCTACAGCTTGTGAGAGCTGACCTCTTAGAGGAAGGGAGCTTTGACGACGCTGTGATGGCTTGCGAGGGTGTCTTCCACACTGCATCGCCTATCATCACTAAATCCGATTCCAAGGCATGTGAAACACCAATTCTGAGTCACTTTTGTTAGAAACTGAAGGTTTTTATCATGTTTGCAGCTTCAGAAAGTCTTGAACATATAACAACTGAAATGTGGTGTTGCCACTTTGCAGGAGGAAATGCTTGATTCCGCAATAAACGGTAGTCTGAACGTGCTACGTTCATGCAAGAAGAATCCATCCCTCAAGAGGGTTGTCCTGACGTCCTCCTCATCGACCGTGAGGATCAAAGACGAAGCTGATCTGCCCCCTAACGTGTTGCTGGATGAAACGTCGTGGAGCTCCATTGAGTACTGCGAAAGTCTCCAGGTGAGCGTAAGGTTACCAAACCCAAATTCAGGCTGCGATCTTGTGCAACGATTTTCTCTGAAGAGTAATTGGTATCTTGACAATGCGCTGCTCCCTTAGATATGGTATGCTGTTGCAAAGATCCTCGCCGAGAAGGCGGCCTGGGAGTTTGCCAAAGAGCACAGGATCGACCTTGTGACTGTTCTTCCGACCTTTGTTATCGGACCTAACCTGTCCCCTGAGCTCGGCCCCACTGCTTCTGATGTCCTCGGCTTATTCCAAGGTACGCAAAATTTCTGTCAGGCCAGAACTCAGAACCTTCATCAGTCTGATATGTCCTTTATCAGAATACCAATGAAACACTGTTTTCTAACAAGAATTACGGTAGGGGATTGCCGGCATGAACTTTTATGAACAATATGCATGCAAAGGCCGCCTTGTTGCACACAATAATGCAAGGTTTATGAAAGGGTGGCCGATGAGACGCGCGCTGCTGCTGTGGTTGCAGGAGAGACGGCGAAGTTCACGGTGTACGGGAGGATGGGGTACGTCACATCGACGACGTGGCGAGGTGCCACATCCTGGTGTACGAGGCCGCCGGCGCCCACGGGAGGTACATTTGCAACGCGGCGGTGCTGGACTGCGGCGACCTCGTCGCCCTGCTCGCGCGGCGGTTCCCGGCGTACCCCATCCCGAGGAGCCTGCCCAGCGTCTACGGCGAGCAGTCGTACGGCTTCGACACGTCCAAGGCCCGCGCGCTGGGGCTGGCGGACCTCAAGGGCGTCGAGGAGATGTTCAACGACGCCGTCAACTCGCTCAGAGGCCATGGCTATCTCCCCGCCGGCGAGGACGCCGGCAAGCGTAGCCTCTTGATCTGAGAAGTTTGTCACTTGACTCACCCCGTCGCTGGACGCTGGTGGAAACCTTTTGATTCTTATATAGTCTGCTCTTATCTGTGTCTTGGACAGTTGGAGGGACTGTCTGACTGCAAAAGATCATGTAGCCACTACTCCCACTAGAGAAATTGCAATTCAAAAAGTTCTAAATAAGAGAAGAGAGAGGTTCGTTCAGCTCATATCATATCTTTCTTTGTGCGTGATTACACTTGAGGAACAAGAGGATTATCCTATATTATTTTTTTTGTAAAATTAAGGTAGCAAATGTCTGTTCGCTTGAGCTATAATCTAGCTTTAATCTATACAAATTAGCCGTGAAACGGTATTTTTTTCGCACAACAAATTAGTCGTTTCAGCTTATCAGTCGGCTTATAAGTCCTGCCGAACAGAGACTAAGCTACCAAGAGTTTGGAGCCAAAGACTTCGCTGCCGAAGCTAAAACAGGTCTTGTTTGGCTGCACACAAATACACTCACCACAATCCACGTAGTTTGGGAGGGATTGAGGTGTAGTTTAGTTCAAATTCCTCTCCAATCCACTCCTATCCACGTGGATTGAGGTGTATTTAGGTGCAGCCAAATAAGGCCTTAGGGATTAGGGATGGCCACATCTATTGAAGACATTAAGAGGCCACCCTATTGCATAAAACTTTTCTCTCTTAATACAAAAAAACGTAAGTCTTTTGCGTGTTGGAGAAAATTTTTTGCTAGTAAGTCTACGCGAGGACCTGATCAATTGCTACTCCACGAATTGGCCCATCAATGTGGTGGCTGCCTTGTGTAAATCGTGAGGCGTGTCACGTTTCTTCCTACACAACAAACGCAGCCTGTCCACATTGCTATACGAACCACCATCCATCTCGGGTGATTTTTCATTTTTGGGTGAACTGTAAAGACGCTTCTACATACAGTACTACACTACAGTAAATACGTGAAAGAGGCAACAGCAACAGCAACGGCTAAGGCTGCAAAAACGCCACCCGAACAGGTGTTTTACTAGTGATCTCAAATGCCAATTCGATGAGTACTGGAATTATTTAAAGTTCTGTCTCAGGGCTAACAGGCACACATGACACATACACGATGAGTGCCACTATGCCATTGTGGAATATGTCGCACCAACAGCCTGCTGCACTAATTATTTGAGTTCATCATGTACATTTTGCATATGTAAAATAAAACTTGCACAAATAAAACATGCATGGGCAACTCTAATATGCCTCATAAAAAATTAGGAAACCCAGACTCCTACTGAAATGATTAATGCATATCAGGCTGTCGGCTCAAAAATATTCTACTGCTAGCTTTTTCTTATTGCTGTCCCATTTTATGTGTTTGCCGAGATATTTAATTTGTTAGCTAGTGTCATGCCCCCGTGATCATGCATCTTGCGCGCGGCCGATGATATATTAAACTAATCATCCAGCTTCTGAAATCATCAAACTGGTTGCACCACTCTCAACTACCTAGCTTCTTTGCCTCTAATTTTGCTGCTTGGAAACTGCATGGAGTGCTCCTGAATTTGTTAACCACCAAGTGCAGGACTATTAGATATTCAAATTCTCTCACAAATCTGAACAGATATGCCACGCTCTTTACTGATTATCACCCGCCCTGTATTTGGGATCAACAGGTGGACAAATCTTCCAGCATCATATCACAATCTCTAGTCGGCAAGGGCTGCATATCACTTTCTCTCTGCGCATTTCTCTAGTGTGTACTTTTGTGCTTAATGTTTTTTTTTATCCACCGTTGTTTCTCACGACCAAACCAACTATATATGCTGTAACATTTAGAGAGCGAGCAAGTCACATTTGTGTTTTCTAGATTTCTAGAGACGCGAGAGACGCTATATGTATGTTTCTTTGGCCTGTTATAATGGACCGAGCTAATTGTATTTTATTATGTTATTTCTGTTAGAAATTTTTTATCGCAGTACTACTGAGATGCACAATTGCGAAAGAAGTATACCATGCCCTTATTAGTGTCCCTTTTATACAATTGCCCATATCAATGTTGTTGGAACACTTATTTCACAGTTACAATTAACTTAAGCCGTATCATTGGCCTCATCATATACTGCTTTGTTGGATGGACCAACTCAGTGACTCACCTGCAATATACATACAATATTCTTATATTTGTATTTATCTGTGTCCAAGTTTATAATATATATAGCATTCAAGATTTTACTCCAATAATGCGTCTACAACAACAAAATATTTCAAAACACGTACTCCTGCAGCAACACGCGTGGGAAATCAACTAGTTTAAAGATTGCAATGAGGTCGTGCGCTTCGTCAAACATATATATATAGTACAGCTCAAGACATTATGATATAGCCGCAGTTTGTCTGTTTGCCCACCTATATACGTATTATATTGAGAGACATCACATATTAGGTATATCTTTGTTGTTTATGTGAATTGATGAGTGTTTTTAGTTGTTACACTCTGTGCTGGATGGATAAGATAGTAGCATTAGTTATATATCATATCAAGTTGCTAGAAATCTCTCTCCTCACGATTTGTTGATTGGTTTCCTTCATAAAAATATGAGAAATGTACTCTCAAACAAGAACGGACATAATAATGAGATTGCCCATTCGATCTGGACAACTATAACAGATTATGAGTTGCTTTTTTTTTCCGTTGTCATGCCACTCTGGCTCAATAGCTTTGATGCCGGTTTTTTCTACCGGTATTTTAAAAATCTCAGTGGTCACCGATAAACAAAAATATCAGATATATCGGAAATTTATCGGCGATAAAAGTAAAATTTTAGATAAAATTTAGACAAAAAAATGACTTATTTTTGTTCAGGAAAGCATATAGCTGGGTCAAGTGGTTCTCCCAATCTCCCACCTTCCCGCTCCTAAAAAACAACGAGTTCTTGACCGGCTGAGCACCAATCCGGTTAGTAGCCACCCCATGCGTGTTCACAGGCAGGTCCTTGAGGTTCTGGAAGCTGCACAGCCTCACCACTTCCTCCACGACGCCGCTGCTCTCTTCTTCCTCGATGAACGGAACGCCCAGGAACTCGGCCAGCATCCTCACATGCTTGTCAGGCTGCGCCATCATCTCATCGTACTTGAGGAAGAGAACCCTGCTGCTGCTGCTGCTGCTAGGGTTAGGTTTTTTTTCCCCATGGCCGCCAGCTTCCAGTACTCCAGGTAGTGCTCCCAGAGAGGCCCGTAGACTGAAACCCCCTCGCAGAACAGCTCGAACGCCTTGTCAAGCTCTGTAAAAAAGTCCCGGTGCACGTTCCCATGGTGGTACCATAGGGACACGAGCACATCCTTGGGCTCTCGGCACAGGTACACGGCACGGAAGTCGTCGTCGAGGGCCAGCGGCGGCGTACCTGATCCTGATGAGGGCAGCAGCGCCGGCGGGAGGTGTGTGCTCAGGAGCCTCGGGGAGGGCCGGGAGCGCCTCGAGCTCCGCCACCGGGTACAGCTCCCGGTCAGGGAGCTCGATCACTTCTAAGCCATTTACCATAAAAAAACTATATAAAAAGTATTATCAATTGCCTATTTAATAAAGTGGGCAGCGACACAGCTGGAGCGTGTGAGTGTGTTTTATGACGATGACAACTTAAACCTAGAAGAGAAGAGGAGAGAAATGGAACATGAATTAAGATTAGAGTATTGGATGGGTTTTTGCATCTATTTGGATGACAAAATTTTAAAATTCTGAAAATTTCGGACGATTGAGGAAAAATTTCGGACTGAACTGATAAACGGGATATCTCAGAAATTTCGGATTCTATCGGCCGATAATTTTTTCCCTATTCTGGACAACTAATAAAAAGATTATGAGTTGTACCAAACTTATTATTGAATCCATTTGGAACACTGATGATGATTTTAACTATTTTCCCCACGAGGAGTTACAAGATTGGAACAGATCAAACAACAACAGTTGTTCAATCGTAGATGCTTGCATCATAAACAACACAACAATCCAACATGCTTGCATAGAAGTCGTCGTAGAAATAAGCAAGTACGTATTGTGTGGCAAACAAGGCAGACACACATATAGTATATGTCAAAAGGTGAGACCGGATCCTTCGAGCTTCTCCTGAATGATGCGATCGAGCTTTTGCGCCATTTCCTGGTCATGGGGTTGTGGCTGAGGAGCGGGTGGTCGCCGCCGCCGTCGCCGGTGGTGACTGGGTGGCGGGAGCGGTTGATGACGGTGAAGGCGAGAGCCTTGAGCCAGGTGGTGCCGCACTTGGGGAAGGTCACGAGGAAGATGTCGTCCAGGCGCGGCTTGAACTGCGCTTCCACGAGCCTGACGCTCTTGACGGCTACTGCTGCGAGCCAGCAGCCTTGCAAACGGTAGAGCGCACCCTTCTCGCATGGGAAGAAGGGTGCTGGACGTGAGGCGGCTGCCGTCGTCGTCGTCTCCTTCCTCAGAACCGCTGCCGGCGCCGCTGCTGTGTTGGGCCTTGGAATATTCAGGCACAGCAGCCATGGCCGGCAAACTGGCGGGGTAGAGAGGGGCGCGCTCTGGACTAGTCAGCTGAACTAGCAGGAGGATAAATGGTAGGTAGTGTGTAAAGGTTGAAAACGGACAGAAAAATTCCGTTCCCACCCGTTCCATCTCTAGCTAGTAGTGTGCCTGCCATGTCTGTCGGTGTGTGTACGCTGGTGACGACAGATATATTATCATACTACGCACTATAAAAGGGCGCGATCGTGAGCCACGTGAACTAGCGTGATATGGCACGTCGTCGGCACCCACCCATAGCGACCCAAATAATATACTATAAATGAAAATAGTTTGGCTAAGCACTATTATAATAAATGAGTATAATGCTAATAGACTCTCACAATGGTGCCTCAGCTCCACTGTAATCTTTTTAGGAGACGCATTATAAAAAGAGATAACTCTTAGAAGTTCTCATAACAACTATATGATCATCGATCAACAAACTCTAATCACCAATGATCATCAATAAAAAGAGATAAATGCTTTTCTGTAATTAAAATAAACTTATAACTAAGTTATACATGATCCAATGCGTATATATTTTTTATTGCAATTTAAGTATACAATAATTAGTCTACCATAAAAAATTTCACTACAATTAGACAATAGAAATTGTAGCTATTAATTATTCTAATTAATTACATAAAAACATTTCATTGTATGGAATTAATTGGAATAATTAATCGGTGCAGTTCCTATAGTCTAACTATGGTGAAATTTTTACGGTGGGCTAATTATTGTATTTTAAAATTGTAGTTAAAAATTTATACTCATTGGATTATGTATAACTTAGTTATAAATTTATTTTATTTATAGAAAAGTATAAATCTAAAGCTATAGTAAAAAATATATACTAAAGCTTCTCATATTATATGTTCACTATGTAGATCTGTTCATGCAGAGTCCAAAAAAATAGATTTTTTATTTTATATTTTTCTGTGATTTACTATTATTTTTTAAAGTCTCAGCTGAAATAAAAAAAGAAAAAAACTAAAACCATAATCCAAAACCTTATAACCGGATCAGAGCTGGTTCAAAAATTGAGGAAGGTGTTTTATCAGATTTTAATGAACAAGGAGAAAAGGTGGACTTTCACAAAAGTTAGAGAGGAAAAGTGGATTTTTTCTGAGATAAAATGGACCATTTTTTGGAGATATAAAATGTACTTTTCCCCCCCTCGGCCCTCGGGGAGCTCCCATGCGCTGCTGGGCTTTTCCGCTTGACAAGTCTGTATCCACGGGCCAGCCCCGGCAACACGGGTCTGAGAGCCTGCGAAGCGATTCGGCACTTGGGCCTGCAGACAGCCACCGGCAGGAAAGCAATCGACGCGGGCCGGCCACCGACAGACTCAGGCGGGCCGCGGGCGTCCACGAGCCGCGCTTGCTTGCTCGGCCCTGTACTGCTCTCCCTGATCCCGTCCTAAGCCTCACTCACTATCCCTCCTCCCTCATCGACTCATCGTCTTCTCCGTATCCTCACTCCGTCACCTCCTCCCCGTCTGCGCATACGGCCGGCCGCGACCCGCATCCCTCCTCTTCTCTACCGCGGCCTGGTGCAAGCCCAAAATCAAGGTGAACCATTACTATTGTTACCTCGTAAAGTTCCTGCTGCTAGGGCGTTGTTCGTTGCCACTCCAATTCGCGCGCGCGTGGTGCTCGACGATTTGCCGCCGTCGTCCCATGGCGGCGTTGTGTGGGGTCTGAATCTCAGGCAGAGTTTCGGTCTTTCGACAGGTGAGGCGGGCGGGAGAAGGCCGCGATGTCCAGCGGCGTCAGCGATGGCAGCGGGAAGAGCCTGACGCATTGGCTGCGGGAGAACGGGTTCGACGAGGACGCCGTGGCGCGCATGTCCAGGCGGTGCAGGAACCTGCACAGCCTCGACGCCGGCGAGGCCTCGGGCGTCTGGGAGTACCTCCTGACGGGCGTCAAGATGGAGCGGCGGAAGCTGCGGCACGTGGTGGGCAAGTGCCCCAAGGTGCTGACCTTGTCCGTGGACGGCAGGCTCGTGCCCACGGTGCAGTGCCTCGCCACGCTGCAGGCCAGGCCCGGGGAGGTGGCGCAGGCCATCGCCAAGTTCCCGCAGATACTGTTCCACAGCGTCGAGGAGAAGCTCTGCCCGCTCCTCGCCTTCTTCCAGACGCTCGGCGTCTCCGAGAAGCAGCTCGCCAAGCTGCTCATGGTCAACCCGCGCCTCATCAGCTACAGCATCGAGGCCAAGTTCTCGCAGACCGTCGACTTCCTTGTCGGCCTCGGCATCGACAAGGAAGGCATGATTGGCAAGATCCTCACCAAGGAGCCGTATATCATGGGCTACAGCGTCGACAAGCGGCTGCGTCCCACTGCCGAGTTCCTCAAGTCGGCAGTCGGGTTACAGGGGCAAGATCTCAAAAGGGTGATCATGAGCTTCCCCGATATATTGTCGCGAGACGTGGATAAGATTCTGCGGCCCAATTTAGCGTTCCTGCAGAGCTGTGGATTTAGCAGGAATCAGGTTACGGCATTGGTAGCTGGATACCCTCCTGTTCTCATCAAGAGCATCAAACATTGCCTGGAGCCAAGGATGAAGTTCCTGGTCGAGGAAATGGGACGGGACATGGGAGAGGTGGTAGATTACCCCCAGTTCTTTCGCCATGGCCTCAAGAGGAGCCTGGAGTACCGCCACAAGGTGCTCAAGCAGATGAACTCGAGTTGCAGCCTCAGCGAGATGCTAGACTGTAACCAGAAGAAGTTTGCCATGAAATTTGGTTTGGTTACTTCAGTTTAGGTACTCATCTTGTCTCTAGTTCCAATGTAGTATGCTTTATTCTCAGGTGAATCTTTTGTTTGTACCATCAGGTTGTATTGTTCTTGAATATTTGGGCAATGATAATTGATAATGCAAGGTCCTCTTTCAAGTTTCAACTGGTGTCCTTGACCTTGAGTACATAATATCTCTATATTTTGTTTGAGAGCAAGCAAAATGCAAAGCATGTAGGTTTCCTTCTGTCACTACACTCAACTGAAATCCACAATTTGTAGAATGTGGTAAAGCACAAACACGATTTACGATAAGCTATGATTTTCCTCTCTAAGAAAGAACTACCACATTACCTATTTACAGTTTTACACACGCACCAACAGATTGTTCTTAGAATCTTGGCTCCTCACTTACATACAAGCACATATATAGAGGAACAGAGTGCCTACTCAGCCAAACTTCTATGCATAGTGTATCTGAAAGAAGATTTGAAGGGCAACCACTCAACACACTTGTCAATCCTCCTCCTAAGATATTGTCTGATCTCTTTTCGCTGTAGTTCAGGCATGCTCTCGCATACTATATCAATAAGTTCAGGCAACTCTAGGGAAGCATCCTTTGCATAGAAGTGGAGAACTTTGGGTAGGAAGATGGTCTGCTTCCGGACCATAACATTTGCTTGAATGAACTCGGTCCTGGCTTGCTCCAGTTGATGGTATAATTTCTTGGCTGTGTACAGCCTTACCTGCAGAGATCATTAACAGCAATTATAACTCAAACAAGATATGGGTGGAATGTTGGAAAATTAGAAAGAACTGTGGAACTCACAGGTGGATCTGAAAATGCTCCAGTCGAAAGAGCAAAGTGAGCATTGGCTCTGAATAACGAAGTGTGTATGGATGTATGGAGCTCCCTGACTTTTTTACTGGCGTAAATAGTGTGCGAACCCACTGTAATTTCATGTCAATATGTTAGTGATTAGATGCGATTTTTTTTTTCATTTGTTCAAATCTTGATTGCTGGTTCCTATATTATATAGACAAATGCTATACCAGTGAAGGGCGGTGGGATTGACATCCTAGAATTGAGTTCTGAATTATCTGGGAATTTACTGAATGTCCACCCACATTATATGCAGCCTGGAACAGATTGCTCAACACTGTCAGAAAAATTCATGTGGTTCCAGTGTGATTATTATTTGACTATTTGTTAAAAGTATGGTAACTATACCTTCAAAATCAAGTCAGTGCTCTTCATTCGTTTTTCCTGTAATCCATAGGCCATGAAGGCCTGCCATTTTCATAAGGATGTTAGCTATGCATCATGCTGAGGCTAAAGTTAAGCTGTCAGTTGTTAACAATATTGAACTTACATGCATAACCAAAGCATTGTGGATGTTAATCCAGAAACAGAGTTGCTCTTCATGTGCCATCTTTGTAGGATCAATCTTCTCCAGTCGTTTTATCAGAGATCTGATACACAAGATACCACCTATAAATCAAGCATTTTCCTCTTCCTATGTTCTAATCTTTTTTGCATGGCTGCTTACCTGATAGTATCCAGCATTTTGATGCATAATCAAATTTGTCTTCATCTATATGTATCCTTGGGAAAATTATCATCCCACTGTACTGCCCATTATTCCCATCAGATGAAGCATATGTATCTGAGGCTGCATCGACATTGTAATAGCATCGAGGGCTCCAACCATCAACCGGGTACTTGAGAGAAAAGAACTCGATGCAGATGAGAAAGAAGGTGTGGACGCTGTCTCAGAATTCGCCTCTTGTAATGGCCTGCTTGCAAGTTTGCAGTAGACAGCAGAAATGCACCTCAGTATGTCCTCTGAAAGTTTGCACGAGATCTTGGGCACATATTCAGCGATCGAAGTGCTCAAGAAGTTGGCAAGGCTAGACCGCCCTGAAGATGATCTTGACAGCTCCTGTTTATGCTTCAGCAACATCAGAGTTGTGTCAGATGCTTTCTGTTCTGTTGTGAAGAACCAGCTACTAAAAAACAGAGCCAAAAATGCAGTCTAAGCTGCTGGTAAATACTGGAAGGATGGGTAGGGAAGAGATGCTGCTCATACACGTTTAGAATCTGAGAGTGTTGGCAGGTTGTAGGATGCAGACTCCTTGATGTTCCTCAGGCGAAGGGTGCCTTCGTCAGTAGTAGTCCTTTTGCTTTGTTGACGGTGCGATTCATGCTCCACCTGATTTGATCATAGCATAACTGTCTCGTTAGCATACAACATGACATCTTAACATTGATGTGTTCCATTTTCAGGTGACAAGTTTTGTACCTGAGCAGATGCACGAGGAGAGACCCCGAGGTACTGATCAAATGCTGCTCTGTACAAGGACAGCAGGTGCAGTTCCCTGCGAACAACTTCCTCCTCAAGGACAGCTATCTCCCAGGCTAAATCTGCAACTGACTGCATTCAAAGCAAAATCAGGAATCAACAAATAAAAGGCGTAATTAATTCGTACTTTGATCTGTACTATTCTCTCTCTCTCTCTCTCTCTCTCTCTCTCTCTCTCTCTCTCTCTCTCTCTCTCTCTCCTCTCTCTCTCTATTAAATCCTGTTCAAAATTTGGAATTGAGACACAGTTCCTGACTATAGCACGTACTAGTAGTACATCATTAAGAAAAAAAGAAGCACAATCATAACTCATGACTTTAGTCACTTCTCCCTAGATATGACAAAGCATCATTCTGTTGGCATCAGGGATAGATATACTAAACTATTAAGAACAGGAACGTGATTTATAAAGTATGGACGGAAGACCTGCATTCTAACAGCTTTTAATCCAGCTTTTGGAAACAACTAGGCCTCGAGATCATGAACTAATTTCTTATAGTGTCCAGAACTAACCTTTGAAATAGCTCTTTCAGCTCTGTCTGCTGTTGTGATGATGCGATTCTCGGGCAATTGTTCAGGGAGGTTAAGTGAATATCTTCTGTCGAGCATCTTACTGCGATTGACTGTCTGCACATTCAGGAAATGGAGTGGAAAAGGGCAAACTTCTTCAGCAAGAATGTAGCAGCTGGAGAAATCTTTCGTGCACTGTCTGACAAGCAGGACAGGTACGAGCAAGAACCAAAGACAATTAGATTACCCACAGTATGTGATCCGAGAGTCGCGGTGATACGTCAGGAACATTTACATTCGTGATCATAGCACTGAAAATACAACAACTGACTCAGGTTAGAAAGACACTGAACCAGAAGATTGCAGTGTAATTGAAAGCATGGACAACCAGGCTACTGAAACTGAATAATTCTGCAGTCAGAGATGGAGCCTTTCTTTTTCAGTCAAAGGAGAAATACGGTGCTGGAAAATGATTTTGCAAGTACAACTGTCTACATTTCTATTCTGTATTCTTATTCAGTGACAGAAAAGGGAGAGAGCGCCCTGGCTGCAAGAAGCCTAGAACAGAAACTTTCAACATTACTCGGCAGTACATATCACCTGAACTGAAGTGATGTGCTGAAGACAATGACAGAGCACAGTAACACAAGGGAACACTTGAAGTGGGTCCATGGCAAAAAATCCCATACAGTTTAGGAACTAAAGAAAAATCCCATACATCTTGCTCACTTTTGTGCAATGAAATAAGGATAAAACGGTAACGCCAAGTGGGGAAAACTGGAAAAGGTCGATCGAACCACCAGAAAAGAATTGCAGTTTTATAGAAGGAAGAAGAGAAGAAGAAAAAAACAGAATATATGCTGACACTGCTTGAAGGACCTATCATGCGTGCTAAAGAAAAGGGAAGAAAAAAATCAGAATATATAGAAGGGGGGTGCTTGAAGGCAGCTAACCTTCTTGAGTGTCGGTGTTGCAGGTATGAAGATGAGCGACCCCCATTCGCATTCGGTTTTTCTGCGTAGCGGGGGCCTCTTTCCTTGAGCGGCGGCGCCTCGAGTGGTCTGGCGTTGTCCATTATCTCCATGGCTGGTGGATGCTAATAATAACTCTGTGCTTCAGTCATCGATCACCAACACCAAGTGGTTTTCCCGCCCAGGGCCAAGGCCAAGCATGCACTGGAACTACTGGAAGCAATCTAAGTAAGCAAACACTAAAGTTGTGAAGAATGACTGGACTCACACATATATGCAAAGAGCATGTATGTAATCCCTAACACTAATTTTTTTGGGAGCAAAACTGGACTCACATATATATCATGTGCTCTGAGCCATGAGCGGCCAACTGAAGAAGAAGAAGAAGGAGGAGAGCAAGGATGGAAGAAGAGATGAAGATGAGGTGAGAGCGAGCGAGGTGATGAGGTGTGCAATGGGTGAAGCAGAGCAGAGAGCAGAGGTCAACGACGAACAGGAGCCGTGCTAATGGAGCTCAAGGAAAACATAGCATGACAGTATGTGTAGTGGGTTGGAGGAGGATTAAGCTGCTAGGTGGGGGTGATATTTGTGGAGGATTAGCTAGCTAGCTCGACAGGTAGCCGGTGAGTGATGCTGTGGCCCACGCACGAGCGAAACAAAGGAAAGGAAGGAAAGCCGTAGCATGCCGCAGCTAGTAATATTAAAGAAAGAGAGGGGATGAAACCTGCAGGAAGATACGCCCAGGACTGCCGCTCTCAACTCTCATCAGGTGAAAAAGATTAAGAAAGAAAAGTCTGGCTTAAAAGGAGGCCAAAACTAGTAAATAAAGAAAAGAGAAACGCAGGCACCTCCTCGCGTTCCTCCGCCATCACGATGTCTTCGGTGTTCCGGTCCCTCTGCCGTCGTCCTTGGCCCCCTGCTAATTCCCCCAATGGTATTAATTAATTAAAAGATGTCAAAAAAGGACAGGGATAGGCCAACAACTGCCTACTCGAGAACAGTAGTGGCCGACAGTAATGGCGACGCTAGGATCGGAGGAAGCCGGCTTCGAGCGAGTGGCAGCACCCGGCCTGGAGACCGGCGACGGAGCTGGAGACGATCGACGGCGACCTGTAGGCCGTATATAGCTAGCGGATCGGATCTCAGTATGTAATGATGCGCGCGCGCGCGCGCGTACGTACGTTTTGCTGTGCTGCCTGAAAGCGATCGACGACGTGGAGATTATTAGCTAGGAGCAGAGGGGACTCTACTGATGCTGCGGCATGCAGGCTGGTGGCTGGGCGGGTGTCATTAGGTGGCTGCCTGAAGCAGGCGATTAGGTTGCGAGTTGCTACCAGGCCAGTACCCCACCTTGCATTGCAGCTAGCTAGATAGCCACCGGCGCCCATGCAATGCAAGCATCATCTCCATCGTACGTAACGCAATCCATGCATGGTGTCTCTGTCTCTGTCTTGTTGCAATGCAACGAGGCAACCACACGTACCACACCGGTGTCTCCACAACGGCACAACCACTGTGCCGCTCGGTCGTCGGTCGTCGCCTCCTGCTCGACACGGATTGATGTGTGTCGTCCGAGAGAGTCGTCTACGTGTGAGAGTGAATCCGTTGCGCGATCCTGGAGCGAGCGCGGTTTGGTGTACCGAAAGTGCGTGCGTGGTGCGGCGGTTGAGTTGACACGCATGCAGCGACGACTGATCGAGCTACCCGCCGGGGTGTAGTAGTTATTGTCTCGACAACGAAAGGAAACTACTGTACGTATATATCAAGGTCCCGTTCACTATTTCATTACGTACGTACTCCCACAGTTCAGTTGTTTCAAAAATACTCGTTTGGCAGAAGAAGAAAAAAGAAAAAATAAACAAAAAGCAAAAAAGAAAGCTCCAATCGATCAGCTTTAAAAAACAACGAGAAGAAACTGTGTACCGAGCATGTTGGGTCATCGAGAAACTGGGATAAATGATATAATGAGCACGCACGCAGCGGGCGAGAATGATTGAACAATGCATATGCATGATTACGGGTGTGTTTAGATGCATTCATTTTGCAAAATAAATACGTAGCACTTTCGTTGTTATTTAACAAATTTTGTCCAAATATGGACCGACTAGACTCAAAAGATTTGTCTCGACATTTAGATACTAAAAGTATAATTAGTTACTTCTTCTTACCTACATTTAATGCTTCATGTATACGTCCAAATATTGATGTGATGGTTGATGTGATAGAAAATTTTGCAAAACTAGGGCAACTAGAGAGGTCGGTCTGTCGGATGACAGTGACAGGGATGAGGGATGGATGGACGCGGGCGGGCCACAGGCGAGCGGGCGCCGACGCCGCGGCGGCCGGAGAGGCGAAAGCAGCTAGGCAGGCGTAAATTAAGCCAAAAGGCAACAGCCGTCGTGGTGTGCATCTGTCAATACTCAATACACAGTACACTCTCGATCGATCAGTTGCGTTCAGGCAGCAGAGAGGTGGCTACGTGTGAGCGTGTGAGCGGCTGGAGCTCCCGGCCTGGCCGCATGCATGCAGCAACGACCAACACTGTTCCACCAGCCAGCCAGCAGCTAGCTGATGCTGACCCACGCGCCGGCCGGTACGGTGTGATCTGCTGCCTCCCTGTGCGAGCCCGTGAAGAGAACAGCAACTGAGATATGCATGCTGTACGTACACGTACGCGGGGCCGGCGGCCGGCGGCCGGGTGGGATGTGCACAACACAACATACGCTGGCTGAATGAATGAAGGAATGGAAGCGCGACCTATATAGCGTCGCCGTACGTCGTGGGCGGAGTCACGGGAGCTAGCACTAGAAAACGTCCTCCGATACGCACACGCAGCAACCGATAGATCGACCCAGCCGAGGACGGATGATCAACGTCGTCGTCGTCGGCCTGCTGCGCCTCTGCTGGCACTGTCCATCCATCCATCGCCATCACTTCTTCCTTTCTTTCTCTCCCTCTCTTCTTCCTCTCGATCGGTGGTGGTGGTTACGATGAGCAGCTAGCTAGCCGATATGATATATTCTGGACGTCGACGTCGTCGACTAACTACTGCTAATGTATATCGCCGTCGACGATGGATCAACGGCCATCGGCATCCATGCATATGCATGCAATAATAATGCACATGCATGTGAGAGGGCCCACAAAAAAAGATGCTGCATGGTGCATGCAGCCACACGTATGTACACGCATGCATACACTGTATCATATATAATTAATTCAAGCAGCCGTTGTATAAATATATACTCTCTCTCCGCATCGCTTTTAGATATCGTTTAGTACAGCGACACAGTCTTTAAAGTGTAACTTTAACCACTTATTTCTTTAAAAAATTTGTTGTAAGGTGGTACATATATATTTTTATGAAAGTATATATATAATTATGGTGGAGGCGTGACCATACATGAATATATATTCCTGATGGAGTGCTCTAGGTCCAACCTGAACCGACGATACAAATTTATGTTTCGATGGAGACGGTAACGCATCGTATATGCATGAACATATATATGTATACAAAACACACACACACACAATTGATATGTGCTAGCTGCTGCGTGATGGCGAAAGGGCATCATTTCTGCGTGATGGTGAAATGGCATATTTAGAGAGTTTTTTTTTATTATTGAAATCGCATCATTTTAATTTGTGTGTGCATGCATGTGTACGTACGTGGTGTGGTAGCTAACCATCAGTTTCCCAATATTAAGAGAAAAAAAAAACACTCTCGCTACCTAGCTGTTTGTACGTTTGGTGGGCGCACTCGCGCGCGCGTGATTATGGCGGTGTTATCATGGCCGACGGAGTTCAAGTTAAAGAAGGCTAGTATATGGTATCATCATCATCATCGACCACCATCATCATCATCAGAAATTAAAAGGAGGCATGCATGCAAGCAAAAGGCTAGCGCGGCACAGCTAGCTAATCAGTGTGCACGTGTGGCTCATCATGAGCCATGCCGATGCCATTCAGCCATTGCCATATACGGATACGGAACTGTATGGCCGTTGGCCGTAGGGGTGCAAATGCCTCCAGTTTCCCTAAAAAAATGGATACAGAAGACGGCCAGGGGAGGAGATGGGCCAAGGACCGAGCAAGGTGGCCCGCCCGCGTCTATTGGCTCCTGCAGGCCCAAGTGCCGAAGCGCTTCGCAGGCTCTCGTCGCAGATTCGTGTCGCCGGGCTGGCATCGGCGCCTCGTGGACAGCGGGTAGCCAAGCGGCAGAGCCCATGGGATGTGGTGATCCGCGAGGACGCCAGAGGAGCGAAGAAGCGTCGGCGACGGAGACATCATCCTTCTAGCGCGTTTGGTTTGCCCGTGCGCTTCGTCCGGAATCATCCGAACCTACTACCAAACCTAAGTACCTTGTTTGGTTTGTCGGTTGACTTCAACTCGTCGTCACGAGAACATTCCATGCAGCAGTTCTGCAAAGCAATATATAACGGACGTGTTCATTCTACGAAAAATGACGGACGAGCTCATGCCTGATCAACTCACGCCGGATCAGATCGATCTATAAACCAAACACGCTAGAAGTCGTCGAGAAGAGCGGATTGAAGTCCATGAGAGACAGCGGAAGAGAGAAAGCGAGCGCAGGCGACAGGGAGTAGAGTATATACCATGAAAGAGAATTTAGATCAACCTCAGATTGCCACCGTGCGTGCTTTGGTGCCTTGGTGGAGTTTTGTTTTGCGCCGGAGCCGGCCGGGGTTTATCGTCGTTGTCACACGTACGCTCCATACTCCCTAGTTTCCGTAGTTTCAATTCGGTGGTGGACGGCAGTGCTGCTTGGTCGTCGGTGGCCTGGGCACCTTCCTGGTGTTTGTGTGGGTCAGCATGCATGTGATGCTGCAGTGCTCCTCGATCAAGCGATCAGCAAGCGAATAACAAAGACGGGCACGACGAAAGCGCGCCAGTTAAACTAACGACCACACATGCATGTGAGTGGATGAGCAAGCTGACAAAGACGCACATGCATGCCACTACCGGATTCACGTTTTTGCAGAGTGACTGAGGCATGTAAGTGAATAAGTAAGCTGACAAAGACGTACATGTACATGGCGGCATATGGTGCGCCAAGAAATATAACCACTGATAAAGTCTAGCTACATAGCCTCCTCCCGCTCCAGCTCCGATCCCTCCCGCTGCCTCGCCGGCCGGCCTAGCTCGATCGCCATGGCGGCCAAGCACAAACCCAGACGACGACCGAGCACAGCGATGGCGAGGGAGCCGGAGAGAGCCTGACGTCGACGTCGTCGTCCACGCTTCCCATGAGAGAAGGATGGTGGAGGCCCTCTTCCTCTTCCGGGGACGCTGCTGGCTCACGCGCCCAGCCGTGTGGAGAGCAACGCGGCCATGCACGCCGAGTTCCAGCCACGCCCGGACGACATCGTCCTCGCCACGTACCCCAAGTGCGGCACGACCTGGCTCAAGGCGCTCGCGTTCGCCGTCGCCAACCGCTCCAAGCACCCCGTCGTCGGCGGCGGGCGGCGCCGAGGGCGGCCACCGCTGCTGACTCGCAGCCCCCACGACCTCGTCCCGTTCCTGGACCTCCGCCCGGCCGCCGAGCTCGCGGCGCTTCCGTCCCCGAGGGTCCTCGCCACGCACCTCCCCTCCAGCTGCTGCCCTCCGGCACGGCGGCGCTCGGCTGCCGGATCGTCTGCGTGTGCCGGGAGCCCAAGGACGCCTTTGTCTCCACGTGGCACTACATGAACAAGATCCATGCCGGGTTCCACATCGAGCTCGACAAGGCCCTGGAGCTCTTCTGCGAGGGTGTCTCCATCTACGGGCCAATCTGGGACAACTTTCTTAGCTACTGGAAGCAGAGTAGGACGATGACGACGACGGCGGCGGCGGGATCCGACGGCGGCGGCGACAAGCGGCAGGTTCTTTTCTTGAGGTACGAAGAGATGATGGCCGACCCGTCAGGCATGTCAAGACGCTCGCTGAGTTCATCGGCGTTCCGTTCACCGACGAGGAGGAGAGCGGTGGCGTCGTGCAGGCGGTGGTGAGGCTGTGTAGCTTCGACAGCCTCAGGGCTCTCGCCGTGGGAGCAAGCAATCCGAGTGGCCGTCACGCGGTGGCGAACGCTGCGTTTTCAGGTCGGCGAAGGTTGGGGACTGGGTAAACTACTTGACTGAAGAGATGGCACAGAAGCTAGATCGGGTCACCGAGGAGAAGCTCAGAGGATCCGGCCTTAGTTTTTGACAGGCAGGCAGGTACAGCTCCCATGGCTGATAGTTCTGTAAGCAATCCTAAATCAAGATGCATTAGTTGGATGTAGTGTCTCATGTATGATCGTCGCTGATAGTTCGATTATTCTGTAAGGAATATCGTCATTAGCATTAGTGCATTACAGCCATAGTTTTAAATCTCCCGCTAAAGCTGCCGCTATAGTCAGCTGTAGCTTTTTTTAGACAGGGTGCCGCTATTTGAGTTTACGTACAATTTAGCTGTTATTTTCCGCTATAGCCCGCTATATCTTCGCTATTAGCTGTTTTAGAGACATGCCGCTAAACGTCTTAGCCCGCTATTTAAAACATTGTTACAGCCGATGTGGCACTGTCAGCTACCTAGCGTCACGAAAGGTGACTCTGAATCGCCCAAACTTCACACTAGGATGCAACATCGCATCAGGTTAGGTGGTACATCCAGTTCGGAGAGTGGATTTACCGTTTGTATGTGTGACCGGCAGCACCGGCGGAGCTCCATATGCCATACTGGGCTATGGCCCCCTTGGCTCTGAAAATTTGTAAAAACTGTGTACTGTTTAGCTGAGGTTAGTTGTATTTATGAACTGTGACCTAGCTAATTATATGTGCTAAAACTAATTTATTTATGACCTATATCTATATATATGGTTTTGATTGGTAAATGGCCCCTCCTATATTTTGATTAAGGTTCTGCCACTGTCCGGCAGGTCTATCCTGGCCGTGAAAATGTCCAAGGCATCAAGATTCACGCTCCAATAGGAATGAGGTAAATCTAGGGGCAAAATGGATAATGTACAATCTGTCCATGGACACGACGATAAGAGAAAAGTTGAAAGCCTGACGCCGGCCATTGAAGCTTCGGCCCTATTTCTAAACCGGCCGGACTAAGAGAAGGAGAGCAAGATAACCCTAAACCCTAACAAGAGTCCAAGGCCATTGATGAGTACCTCGAGCTGCAGACACTACAAGAAATGTGTGGTTTTTTGACATTTTATTATGTCATGATATATGGAATTTATGTCACAATTTGAGATTTATGACATGAAGATGACAAAAATCCAAATGTCAAAAAAACACCGTCACAAATGTATTATGTGACATATGTAGATTTCATGTCATAAGTATATGACATCGGTTTCTAGTGTCATAGAGATTATGACATTGGTTTGTTGTCACAAAATTTTGACCATGCCATGTAAGCACCTGACGTGGCAACACAGAAAAATGTTATAAAATTGAAATACGGCCTGTTAAGGCCCATATGAGAGGCCTATTAAAGCCCATAAGAACAGGCTTGTAATGGACTACTGATTATTGGGCTCGTTTTTCAACATGACCCATTTTATTTTTAATTCATTCACGCCCATATTTCTTTTTATCCCAAACTAGCCTATTTTTTTCTCAAATCAACCAGTCCAGTTTATCAACTCAGCCCAGGGCCAACTATACTTTTTCCGAGCCATTTTCAGCCCAGCTCAACTTTACCATCACATGGAAGCCTAATAAATATATCAAAATTGTTCACATACATAATTTATATGTCCTGTCATATTTCACATGGAAATTTACATATATTAAAACGGTACAAGTATAAACATCCATGCATGAGCTGTTTCCTAGTGCCTTTTCGAACATATATGTAAAAATGTGCATCCGCAAAAGCTGCTCCACCTAGGACTCTAGCAACCAAGGCAGAAGTGCTTGCTCCAGTTCTACAATTATTATCCAGGTTCCAAACTTGGTTTCATCTGCAAACATGTGATATGTATTGGTCTATCATACAAAAGCGCTGACACAAGTAAAGAAAATTTAGAGGTCAACGCAAGCAATTGGAAGAGGCAAATGACTAGTAACTGGTGATGTTAGTCTGAGAGTTGCCATGGGCAATAATTTGGTATTCCTGAACAGAAGGTTAATTGCAAGATGGTACAACTTTCTCAGGGTTACTGAAATACTGGAACACGTGGACAGGGACGCTGTATGTATAAAGGGTGATTATTTATATTTGTTAGTCTGGGGGGGAGAGGGGGGGGGGGGGGGGGGGGGTGGGGGCATCTCAGGGTGGGGGGGGGGGGGGGGGGGGGGGGGGGGGGGGGGGGGGGGGTGGCGGGTTTTATCTTTTGCGGGGTGGGGGGGTATGCCGGGGGTGGGGGGGGGGGGGGGGGGGCAGGGGAGGGGGGGGGGGTTGGGGGGTGTGGGGGGGGGGGGGTTTGGGGGGGGAGGGGGTTGGGGGGCGGGGGGATGGGGGGTGGGCGGGGGGGGGCGCGCGCGTGGGTGGGGGGGCGTTGGGGGGGGGGGAGGGGGGTGGGCGGGGGGGTGGAGGGCGGTGGGGGGGGGGGGGGGTGGGGGGGGGGGGGGGCGGGTGGGTGGGGGGGGGGGGGTGGGGGTGGGGGGGGGGTGGGGAATGCAGGGGTGCGGGGGGAGGGGGGGGGGGTGGGGGGGGGGGGGGTGGGGGGGGGGGGGGGGGGGGGGGGTGGGGGGGCGGGGGGGGGTGGGGGGGGGGGGGGGGGGGGGATTGGTCTGGGGGGGGGGGTGTGGGGGGGGGGGGGGGGGGGGGGGATTGGGGGGTGGGGGGGGGGGGGGGGGGGGGGGGGGGGGGGTACGTGGGGGACTGGGGGGGGCGGGGCGGGGGGGGTTATGGGGGGGTGGGGGTAGTGGAGGGAGGGGGTCGGGGGGTGGGGGTGGCGGGGGGGGGGGTGGTGGTCAGGGGCACTGGGGCGGGGGGGGGGGGGGGGCGGGGGGGGGGGGGGGGGGGGGGGGGTGGTATGTGGGAATTGGGGGGGGGGTGGGGGGGGGGGGGGGGGGGGGTGGGGTGGGGTGGGGGGGGGGGGGGGGTGGGGGGGGGGGGGCGGGTTTGGTGGGGGGGGGGGGGGTGTGGGGGGGGGGGGGGGGGTGGGGGGGGGGGGGGTTGGGGGGGGTGGGGGGGGGGGGGGGGGGGTGGGGGGGGGGGGGGGGGGGGGGGGGGGGGGGGGTGTGGGGGGGGGGGGGGGGGGGGTGGGGGGGGTGGGTGGGGGGGTGGAGGGGGGGTTGGGGGGGGGGGGCGGGGGGGGGGGGGGGGGGGGGTTGGGGGGGGGGGGGGGGGGGGGGTGGGGGGCGGGGGGGGGGGGGGTGGTGGGGTGGGGGGGGGGGGGGTTGGGGGGGGTGGGGGGGTGGTGGGGGGGGGGGTGGGGGGGGGGGGGGGGATTTGGGGGGGGGTGGGGGGGGGGCGTGGGGGGGGGGTGGGGGTGGGGTGGGGGGGTGGGGTGGGGGGGGGGGGGGGGGGGGGGGGGGGGGGGGGGGGTCTGGGGGGGGGGGGGGGTGGGGGGGGTGGGGGGGGGTGGGGGGGGGGGTTGGGGGGGGGGGGGGGGGGGGGGGGGGGGGGGGTTGGTGCGGGTGGGGGGGGGGGGGGGGGAAGGGGGGGGTCAACGGGGGCAATTGGGAGGTGGGTGGGGGGGGTTTGAGGGGCAATGGTGCAATAATTTGGGGCCGGACAGGAAGTTTGTTGGATGGGGTGGGGGGGGAAATACTGGAACACGACAATTACTAAAGAGTGACGACATTTAATTTACTTTTTTTTGCCCAAGCTACCAGCTAAAAAACAAAGTATTTAAGATTGCACCCACATTTTCATAAGAGCAACTTGCATCCACGCAAAATAATATGCAATTTGAATTTATCTCATCGAGCTTGGTTGATCTTTATTTCAGTCGTTACTAGTTATTTAGTTCATCAGTTGATCTAGTCCAGCCCAATTCCAATACCATAATTATAAATTTTATATACTAATAGTAACATTTGCACATCTCAGGACACCAGCACAAATCATTAAAGTGTATCCATTTGCATAAAATTTTCTATCTTTTATCTTTTGCAATCTGCAGGCGTTATTGACTCGAATACATACCTTTGATTGGATTCAGCACATTGTCTTTGTGTTTGCAATCTGCAGATGTATTGCAGTGTGTCCATTGCATAAATGTTTATTCATAACCCTCACTCCCTTCTTGCTTGCTCCAAGCCTGCAACCTACAAATGAACTTGGCAGCAAAACATGAGCACGAGTGTACTAAATGGTTGTTGCATTACTATCATTTAGCTATTATGTTTTTCAGCAGCCAAAGAATACATATAACCACTGTTCTTTCCAGCTTTTCAGGTTCTTCAGCATCTAACACAGCAGCTCATGGTTATTGCTCTAGAATCTGAGAGAAAAGAATAGAGAATTGTGTTGCAAAGTGTAATATAACTAGCAGACTAGTAGCACTAAATTTGAAAGAAAAGACGAATGTACTAACAAGCAAATGGTCACATTACAAACAAAAGTAATATCCAATCATGTCCATCAGTACAACATATGTGCTGCCTATATGAGCATATATATATATATATATATCCATTATTTAAGGGATGCAAATAAATATATCATGTGAAGAAAGAAAAATTAATGACTGATACAATCAAACTAGTGATCATCAATTCAGAAACATATCTGTATTTGAAGCAGATAGATAGGAACCAACTAAGTGACCACAGCCCATATGTACTGACAATTTAGTTCCACAGAATTCAGCAATTCCTTCTTTCGAATATCCAATAACCACAGCTACCACAGTTATCTCACGCTTAGTTTCCTATGTGACTGCAATTAGAAAGTCATAAGTATAACGAGCATTCACATTATGAAATTGAAAAATGACACAAGCCACATTGTACATGTACACTAATTTGCAAAGTCCAATAAACAAGAATAATCTAGATACAAAAAATAAAAATTAGGAACCACTAACAAAATAAATTCGCTGCTCGGCATAGCAGCAGCAACCAGCCATCCAAAAAAAAGAAAACTACAACGGAAAGACCATGCCTGATGTGCATCCACTTTGGAAGGAAGCTCTGCACTGTGCTTTGCGAGGGTCAGACACGGCTTTGTTGAGTCCGAGCTTGCACGCCAAACTTCGAGGCTATCGTCCCGATGCAGAGGAGGCCGCCGCTGCTCACGCTGCAGAGAAGGTCGTCGTCACTATAGCAGAAGAAGGGGCAGAGCTAGGGTCAGCTGCTGTGGAGAGCACGGGCGGCGACAGCGCCGCAATAGCACCCGGCCGACGCGCAAGCGGAGCGCCGCGAGGCCGCAACACTCAGAAGGTCGTCGTCAGTATAGCAGTAGAAGGGGGCAGAGCTAGGGTCAGCTGCTGTGGAGAGCAGGGGCGGAGACGGCGCCGCAATAGCACCCGACTGACGCGCAAGCGGAGCGGCGCGAGGCCGCAACACTCGGAGGATGGACCCGAGGCAGCGCCATTTCTTCTCTGTGCTCGGAGCCGTGTCCTGCGGCGGCTGGCTGCTGATGCGTGAGAAGTGGATGGGGAAGGAAAGAATACGCTAGGGTTTGGTGGCAGTCGGTTTTTGATAAACCGAGAATGAAGGTTGGTCGTCCGATTAGAATGGATGGCTGAGATGAGCTGCACACTAAACGGGCCTGCGGGAGAAGCTAGACCAAGGGGCATTCCCGGCCGCCGAGGAAGGCCAGCTGCATGGCCTGTATGGGCGTAGGGCTCATGTGATAAGAAAAGTTTTTTTTTTCCAGTGGTATTTTAAATTAGTTTTTTCATTTATTTATTACTTAAGTGTTTAAGAATAAAAAATTATCGACTATTTGATTAGACACACTTGTGAAGTAACCATTCTTATACAATTATATATGTCCCTTTGCAAAACGGTCAAAAAGTTGGAACTAATTATAGTTTAAATGAATATTTGCACGCTTTAAAAATTTCATCTGCGAGTTGTCGGGATTTAAAATTCCTAGAAGTTAAAAAAAAGTAATTCACTAGTTTCTCATAAAATACTTAAATTTGGTGTGGTGATATGTCTAGGCCACTTAAACTCCAGGAAAAGAATAAAATAATTTCAATAAAGTAGCATCGCAGATGCTTCACAACTGGGCACATCTTTATAGAGTTTAAGTGAGTTTTGTGAAAGATTGGAGTAGATGTGGACAATGTGTGCTACGACAGTCTCAAATGAAGGAATGACCAAAACAAAAGTTGTAGATCATATTGTCCCCTTGAACTTTGGTATTCAAAACTTTTTCATAAGGACCACTTTTAATCCCTTAGCGGCACAAAACTCTCTCAAATTGAATTTGAAAACTTTGATCATATAAAAAAGCGTCAAATGAAGGGATGACCTATACAAAAGATGTGCATAATATTGGTACCTACAACTTTGGTACTCAATATTTCCTTGTTAGAGGTCATTTAGTGTCACAGATTTCATCTGCGAGCTGCCGGGATTTAAAATTCCTAGAACTTAGTAATTCACTAGTTTCTCAAAAAATCCTCAAATTTGGTGTGGTGACATGTCTTGACCACCTAAACTCCAGAAAAAAGAATAAAATGATTTTAAAAAAGTGGCATTATAGATGCTTCACAACTGGGCACATCTCTTGTAGAGTTTAAATGAATTTTGTGAAAGATTGGAGTAGATGTGGACAATGTGTGATACGACAGTGTCAAATGAAGGAATGACCAAAACAAAAGTTGTCGATCAAATTGTCCCCTTGAACTTTGGTATTCAAAACTTTTCTATTAGGGCCACTTTTAAATCCCTCAACGGCATAAAACTCTCTCAAAATTTAAATTTCAAATCTTTGATCATATAAAAATGTGCCAAATGAAGGGATGACCTATACAAAAGATGTGCATGATGTTGGTAACTACAATTTTGGTACTCAATACTTCCTCATTAGAGATCATTTAGTGTCCTAAATTTCATCTGCGAGCTGCCGAGATTTAAAATTCCTAGAACTTAAAAACAATTCAGTAATTCACTGGTTTCTCAAAAAATCCTCAAATTTGGTGTGGTGACATTTCAAGGCCACCTAAACTCCAGGAAAAAGAATGAAATAATTTCAACAAAGTGGCATCGTAGATGCTTCACAACAGGGCACATCTCTTATAGAGTTTAAGTGAGTTTGTGAAAGATTGGAGTAGATGTGGACAATGTGTGCTACGACAATATCAAATGAAGGAATGACCAAAACAGATGTTGTAGATCATGTTGTTCCCTTGAACTTTGGTATTCAAAACTTTTTCATAAGGGCCACTTTTAAATCCCTTAGTGGCACAAAACTCTCTCGAAATTGAATTTGAAATCTATGATCATATAAAAAAGCGCCAAATGAAGGGATGGACCTATACAAAAGATGTGCATGATATTGGTACCTACAACTTTGATACTCAATACTTCCTCGTTAGAGGTCATTTAGTGTCCCAAATTTCATCAGCGAGTTGTCGGGATTTAAAATTCCTATAACTTTAAAAAAATTTAGTAATTCACTAGTTTCTCAAAAAATCCTTAAATTTGGTGTGGTGACATGTCTTGGCCACCTAAACTCTAGGAAAAAGAATGAAATGATTTCAAAAAAGTGGCATTATAGATGCTTCACAACTGGGCACACTCTTGTAGAGTTTAAATGAATTTTGTGGAAGATTAGAGTAGATGTGAACAATGTGTGCTACGACAATGTCAAATGAAGGAATAACCAAAACAAAAGTTGTCGATCATATTGTCCCCTTGAACTTTGGTATTCAAAACTTTTTATTAGGACCACTTTTAAACGGCCAGGATGAATCTACACTGTCCGCTCACAGATCAAACGCCCAGGAGATAGTGGGCTAAATAGACTGATATATGGGCTCAACTATTATAATACAAACAAACACATTTTAATTGGAGAAAAAAAATAATAAAGATCCTATTTTAAGTCGATATATAGCTCTTTTAGCAACCAAAAAATAGCTGCCTCTGCGTTGCATGGAAGTGTGGCTGAAGCCGTGACCATTGGACCTATCTGATGTGGGCTGCGAGTTTTGTGGGAGTTGGGATGCTGCCCGTGGCACCCGTGTTGGACCAGCCCATGGGGGTGACTAAGGTCCGACCAGGGTGGTATGTACCCGTCCGCCGACCAGGAAAAAATATTTCAATCACACGTGCGGTGTTAGTAATCAGGCCGATTTTCAGTTTCGTTATTGGGCCTTCCACTTAGTTCGACTGTTTCTGGCTGCGTAGGCCGCCCGAGAGCGTCAAGCCCAACCGGCTTCCCACCGTGCTTAGTCGCTTGTTCCCGCATCCCGCTACAGGTGGTCTTGAGAAAATTAAATTAAATAATAAAAGCAAAAGTAATCCATGCTAGGATTCACTACACGCTTCCAACGACATCATAGGTTGTCCGAGTGTTTTTATTGTTTAATAATTTTCACAGAATTTCTGGATCTTATGTGCGTGCATGGCTTTGGGTGGCGTGTGTGTTTAATCTATTTTTTTTAATTTCCTTTCTTAATATAAATATCGATGTATTTTGCTATTATTTTTCTCTTCATTTTTATTTTCTACATATCCTCTTCACATTACAAACCTAATAAATTATGTTCAGAAAAAAATTATTAAACACATGGTAAAAAACCACACAATGTTTCTTTATTTATTATTTTATTAAATAACACAAGCATACTTTTCTCATCGATTGTGTCATAAAACGACCAACCATTCATTAGTGTTTTCATATTTTTAGTAAACCCTTAGATGATTGGCATAGTGCATCCTGATGTGGGTATGAGGCCACAGCTTCACACTCATAACATGTCTGTATGTTTTGTTATCCTTTTATTGTAGTGATTAAACGTGTATAAAATAAAACACCATATTTAAGAACGTCGACCATAAAATATATATAACATGGGTCATAATATATTGGAAAAAATAATAAAAACAAAAAAAACATATGGACAACATGGACGTGGGAACTTATCGAACAACAATGTTAAAAAATTAATAAATAATTTTGTGACATAAAAACTGTGCCATAGGTTGATGGCATTTGTAAATTAGTCTTTGTGACACAGAAAATGCTTTTGTGACGTAGCAAATATTGTCACTAGATGAAATTGGACTAGTTGTATGACATTTATTGTGACATAAAACTTTTTGTTGTCACTAAGTCAAAATGCCTAAAATATAATGTCATAAACCAGATGATATAGTGACATTATGACCTGTTGTCATATGAAATACGTCAAAAAACCACGTATTTCTTGTAGTGAGATTAAGCGAAGCTTACCCATCAGCAACTAGTTTGTTGGCAGGAACGAGCTCGGTGAACGGAAGTGATAGAGAGGGGGAAGCGACTCCATGGTTGACCGGCTTCATCCGGGACAGGAATGGATGCACTCAGGATCACGAGACTGAGCTCCGGGAAGACGAGAATTGAGCGAGACAAAAATAGCTTTCAACGAGCAAAGAGATAGACAGTGGAGGAAGAAGACCAATTATTTGAGAGGGAGAGAGAGTATACATTTCAATACTAAAGATACCCCTAGGCAGTTGTGCAACGATGATAAAAATAATATTTCACAACCAACGTATAACAAAAGAACACTAACAACAATGATTGTGGGTCCCGTTGGTTAGATGAACAGTGGAGATAGCTCTGCCAGGCGCATACACAAGCGGAAGACTTTTCCCATCCACTTCGCACAACGGCAAGACCTGGGGAGGCTGGGACACAGCGGCGGATTTACAGGGGGCTGCCGGGGCTGTAGCATCCCTATTAAATATGTTTTGTTTATTAAGCCACTATTGCGTACTCTTTCATTAAAAAAATACAACTATAGAAATCGTGTTGACTTTGACCAAGTTTATAATAAATAGTATTAACATTTATGTCTTAAAATAAAGTTATTATGAAAATATATATTTTATAATTAATCTAATGGTGTTTATTTTGTTTTACAAGAGTCATATAATTTTGATCAAGTTTACGGTTTGACTTCTCGAGATGTGAGAATTGCATTATTTTATGGACGGAGGGAGTATCTCACATCACCATTAATTTTTAATTGAACCTTTAAACCTTCATTGTTTAGCTCCTCGTTGTTCTCGTCTTGGATCCGATCTCCTCGATTCCTCCGCGTAGACAGAACGCTCCCTCAGCTTCTCTAGAAGGATCGATCGCGCTCCTCCGATCCTTCCTGCTTCACCTCGCCATTCTGGCCGCCATGGCTGATGATGCGTCGTCTGAATTATCCGAGACCCGACAACGCGGCGTCAGCGGCGAGGAAGGTGACGACGACGACCGCCGGCTCACGATCACGACCACCCTTCCCATGAGAGAAGGGTCAGAAGGGTGGCCGTATCCGCTCTTCCGTCTCCACGGCTGCTGGCTCACCGAGTGGCACGCTACAAGCATCCAGCTCGTGCAGGCCCAGTTCAAGCCGCGCGCCGACGACGTCCTCGTCGCGACGTTCCCCAAGTGCGGCACCACCTGGCTCAAGGCCCTCGCCTTCGCGGTCCTCAACCGCTCCCGCCACCCGGTCGTCGTCACGGGCGCCGGCGGCGGCGGCGACCACCCGCTGCTCCACACCAACCCACACGGCCTCGTGCCGTTCCTCGAGATGCCCAACCGGCGCCTCTACCCGGTGGCGGAGCTCGAGGCGCTGCCGTCTCCGCGGCTCCTGTGCACGCACGCGCCGCCGGCGCTGCTGCCCGCAGGCACGCTGCTGACCGCCCGCGCCGTGTACCTCTGCCGCGAGCCCAAGGACGTGTTCGTGTCGCTATGGCACCACATCCAGACCGTGCGCCGCCGCCCGGAGCTCCCCGGAGAACTCGACGAGGCCTTCGCGCACTTCTGCGAGGGGGTCTCCGTCTTCGGGCCTGTCTGGGAGCACTACCTGGAGTACTGGAAGCTGAGCGTGGCGAACCCTAGCAGGGTTCTCTTCCTCCGGTACGAGGAGATGGTGGCTCGGCCCGGCGAGCATGTCAGGAGGCTCGCCGAGTTCCTGCGCGTTCCGTTCACCGAGGAAGAGGAGGAGAGCGGCGGAGCCGTGGAGGCCGTGGTGAGGCTGTGCAGCTTCCGGAACCTCAAGCACCTGCCGGTGAACGCGCACGGGGAGCCTGACCGGAATCACGACAGGCTGATCAAGAACTCGTTGTGGTTTAGGAAGGGAGAGGTAGGAGACTGGGAGAACCACCTGACGCTGGAGATGGCGCGCAAGCTGGATTGCATCGTTGAGGAGAAACTCAAGGGATCCGGCCTCACCTTTTGATGTGCTGTTCGGCTGGTCGTTTTCACGCTGATTTTGATTGTTTCAATAGTGTTATGCGAGAGAAAATAAACCGAACTACGGCTGATAAGGCAAATGTTTTTGTTTGCCATACTTGTTATGTCAAAATTTGATGAGTGTATTAATTTCTCGAGAAAAGGCGATGTAGGAGTTTGCAGGGATAGACATATTTCTTGTAATAACTCCTGCCAAAAAAAAAAGAGAAAAGATCGTTGTTTCGAATAGATCGACGCAAGTTTGGTCCAACTAAAATGCATGCTTGTCCAATGATGTTGGGCATATGCATATAATGCAGACCTGGGATACTCTGAGCCTGAGGATATCAGCTGCTTTCAGGATGCCTTCTAACTTCGTACAGTTTAAATTTACCTAATGATGAATTGAAATCTGTCGATTTTGGGTGTCAACATATGTCATTACATCCTCATTGGGTCCCATCAAACAAATAGTGGTACAGAAGCACAGACCCAAATCAGCAAAGCTGACTGGTGCCGTGTTATTTCTTCCATGGATTGAAATTTTGCTTCCACAAGGAAACAAACATACAGCGAGCAAATGAGCAACTGTGCCTTTGCCTAATGACGAACTTCAGGTAGATCATTTGGTACCAACGCCAGCCTGCTGACTCTTGATACCATGTTCACCGGAAGCTGTAGCAGATGGTGGAACATACACCTTGGCTCTGCGCAGAACTTCAGCAACGACCCAATGTTTATGTCTGCTCAAGGGTCTAGAAGGATCCAGCCTAACCTGAATTGAAATAATGCAGCCATTGCTTAGTAAAAAAGAACTTCGAAGGAAGCAAAATGGACTTTTGTCATAATAGTATAATCACTAGACAAAGGAGCATTGAGTTCAGAAAGGAGATAAAAGCAGGTAAGGGAAAATTCGATTCATAGCATCAAAAGATGATGGCTTTTGGAAAATACTGTCAAAAGAACCAAACCCATAAAGTAGCACCCCAAAGTTTTTTCTTTTCCTTGAACACTATCCGATGATTTTTACATTTCGGAATCTAGCATTATGTCACATTCTGTAAGAAACATGGTTGTTTTCATTTCTTCTGGGCTTAGAAACTTATTATGTGAAACCACGTAGCTTGTTTCAGTTTCATAGCCACGACAAAGTTCCATGCTCGACACCAGTGGTGAGTTCAAACTCCTGTTGATGGCCTTAGCCTTGAGATCAACAAACCTCGACCATCACAATTCCTCCCTGCACAGAATAAAGCTCCACGCGGCTTAGTCGAGTTCCTTAGCACCTGGATCGAGATTTCACTGCTATCTGAATTCAAGGTATTGTCACTACTCTCCGCTCCATTGATCAATTTTCATTCCTCTTCACTGCAGCCTGCTCTCCATGGTGTGGAATGCATCATGAGTCGGCCATTGCACGTGCTCCTGGCCGATGGCTTTCTTTCCACAACTTCTCTTCCTCACACAGCTAGTGCTGTGTTTGAGGGAGAAACATGCTCCCTCAGTCCCTCCCCTTGCATACTAGATATGGTATGCTCAACATGCATGCTATTAGCTTGGAAGGAGAGAAGAGGATGGGGTGCTCCATGCCAGGCTGCCACCGAGGAGAGGAATGGCAAGGGCCGAGAGGTTTGTAACTCCTCCAGCTAGATGCTGCAAGCCGTCTTCAATGGTGAAACCCCCAGCCTAGAAAGGCTAAAGATCTGATGCAGAGAAGAATTCCAATCATGGAGATGCTGCCTCCCGCCACCCCATCAATGGGTTTTTAATAAGTGGTGTACAATTTTTAGTTCCAGGTAATCCCTCACGTGTTCCATTGTGCCTTTGAATATGTATCAAAAGCCCCATGTAACCCAGTGCCCCGGCACTGAACTACCATCACCGGCCCTGCCGGAATCTGTGGTGATGAAATCAGGTGAGGACTCGTCCCCACCCCCCACCCTAGTTTTCCCAAAGGAAGATGGTGCAAGCCTGCAACCATAGCAATTCATTCAGTTCAAATTTGCTATCTGGCTCTTCCCCAGATGATTGTTGCGACACATGCTAGATGCACATGTGCCTCTGCTTGCTGAAAAAGACAGACGAGAAGCAGAGTGTGTGGAAGCACAAGATGAAGAAGCCGAGCACTGTGGGAGCCAGAGGCGGAAGATACAGGAGAAACGGTAAGGCATTGATGGAATATTTTAAACACCTCTTCTGAGGCGATGGAGGGCATTATAGTCTAATTTACCTGTGGTGATTTCTCATTTGTAACAGAGTGCTAAATACCAAAAGGTTTGAGTTCTATTTTAAGGTTATTCTTTTTATGCTATTTCCACAAGTCATCTTTTAGATGTTACAAAAATAAATTATCTCTAAGGGCCCGTTTGGATCCATTTTGGTGGAATTGGAATTCACTCAATAAACTAGCCTATTTGCCTTGGAATTTGACATTCCACCACTTTCCAAGGTTCACATATATATCTATCTCAAATTCCTAGGATGTGAGAGGGAAATGGATTCTATACATCACCATATTTATTTCTACTTTACAACTTGTTAACATTCTCTTCAACTCACTCTCCTACGATAGAAAATGCAACAAATGAGTATCTCTCTCGTATAAGCAACAATAATATACAATATAATCCATATATAATCATATTAGTTAATTAATATGTCTAAATTATGATTCTTAAAATAAATTCAATTCCAAGCATCCAAACGGGCTATAAGAAGAATGTCAAACAGAATCCAAGGATGCAAGATGTGTTTATAGCTAATTGATACATTCAAGAAAACAAGGAATTTGGTGCCACTGAGCTACTTTCTTCCAAAATTCTTAAAGAGCATATTGTAAAGAAAAACAAAACTTTTAAGGATTTGAAAACAGTCAGACAAAGTTTCTTGAGATATATTTGGTGTTGTGGGTGGTACATAAAGAAAAATGCAAAAGCATAAAGAATTAAACACACAGCAATGTATGAGAAGCAGATGTTAAAAACACTTTGATCATCTAACTGTCTATCAGACATTCAAACCACTCATCAAAACTTAAAGATTTGAAGACCAAGAGACATAATTGTAGAAAGTTCAGATTCAAATATCCACCATCACCGTACAGACAACACGTTCTTCAGTGGCTAAATTGTTCAAATTTTATCACTGATTATTTTGATATCTTGTCTATTATAGATTCTAATAATAAGCGCTTGCTCCGTTACTGAACCACCACAAACTGTCTAGATAGACAAATCTAAAAAGTAGCTCCATTATTGAATCACTACTAACTAGACAACCGAAATGACACAGTTGTCTGAAACTTACAACAGTAGAATATATACAGTAACGTTAACACCCATTCGGATTTATGCCTTTTTTGAGGTACGAATCATGGATTCGCTAAATCCCAAGCATGGATGCTGTAGCGGGTCGTAACAACAAGAGGGAGGTCTCCGATCAAACGGGGGCGAGAGATCACTGACCCGGTCGCCGACGTTGCAGTCGTCGGCCTCGTCGTGCGCCATGAACTTGGAGGTGCGCTTGACGTAGCGGTTGTACACCTTGTGGTGGAAGAGGCGGTCCACCGCCACCCACCACCGACTTCTGCATCTTGTTCGACACCACGATTCCCACCACCGGCTTCATCTCCGCCGGCGGAACTCGGGGTGGAACGTAACGCAACTGGGGGCGGCGGCGGGTGGCGACGCACGGGTTGGCGTCAAAACTCGACTCGAGAGAAGGCCGTGGCGACCGGGTCCCTGCAACGCAGCGTCGGCGGCAAGTAGGGGAAGGCGACGGAGAGGGGAACGGCGGCGGCGCTCACTACCACTAGCAGCGACTTGGGCAGGGCACGTCCACTTGTTTCAGGCTGACGGGCCGTGGACGACTTTTTTTTCGTGCGGGCGAATTGCGGCCCATTAAAAACCAAAGGAAAGCCATCTTTTCCGCGTCTTATAGGCCCAGCAGCCTATACCGGCCCACGCCTGGTTCCCGTGCATGCCTTGTGTGTGCCCTTGTGCCCTGCTTCATTAATGAATCGTGCGTGATGCGTGGAGGAAAATGCAGCTGGAATGGACTGTTGGCCTGCCTTCTTATTTCAGAAAACAGTAGGGAGTAGTAATGTATTCGGTCCCTAAACATGTTTTGACCATATATAATGTGACCACATAAATATATGACCATTATAGTTTCAGCGTCATGCAATTTAAAGCAAGCTCTCAAAGAGTGGCATTGTTTACCATTAAATATCAAAGTATTGACTTTGGCATAAGCTCGCTGATAAATGTTCTCACTTTCAGTTAATCTTGCAGATTATGAATTCCACAAGGAAAATTCAGTTTGTTCATATATGCATCTTTGTAAGAGATGTTATAACTTTTTATCAGTGGCCATTTCCAAATGCATGAGAACATTTTGAAGAAACATTTACTCTTTTAAAATATGGTTGTCAGTTTTCACGCAATTTGCAGATCTTCGAGACATGGAGTGAAATCTTTTTAAGGTTACAGTTTTCTGATGGTTAAAGAGTAGACAAGGATTGGGAGATTGGAACATGTCGACACTTCATTCTGATAGCACTGTCTTCTCAATTCAGATCAGGGCAGAGGATCAGTAGGCAGGGGAAGATCATTTCTTGAACCAGATCGAGATCTTGATAGCTCAGGCACCGGCTGGTTCTCTTATCAATCTTTGTTCTGCAGTTTTGTTCTCCATTTTAGTAGAAATGAAGTCTGCCTTTCCACTTTGAAAGATGAATGCTTTGTTGTAAAAAAGGGATAAATAAAATTCATATGGCATAAAAAAATAGGTCCCGGGGCCGGGGCAATCAATGCCCGCATAGACCTATGTATACATGATAACAAGCATATTACCAAACAAATGGTGCATAATTCCAGTTATATGAAGACAGTAAGAGACGTATTGAATGGAGCATTGACTTGAACACGCCACAAATTAAGTCATCACAGTTTGCAGTTACCAAACGGAGGTCGTGATGCAAAAGCCAAATACTTCCAGATTCCAACAGGCTTTAAAAGACCACACACTACTCATGGAGTTGAGAATACACATATACCACACATTGTTCGAAGTAAAACTGAACATCTCAAAAGCTTCAAGCATAACCAATTCAGGACAGGACAGGACCCAAGACAAAAAAATACATACATAAACAAAAATAACACTAGGCTACTAAGGGAACATAATCTCCATAGCTTCACACCGGATCTGAACCATGGCTCCATAACTTTGAACCTGATCTGAGGCACAACATCCACATCCACCTTGCCTCTATAGCATTGGACAGCTGAACCTGGTACGAGACAATATCCTCCACCTTGCCTCACATGGCAGCAACTTAGTTCAGTAACGAAAGGAGAAGATTCCAATGCCCCATTATCTCGAAAATCTATAGAAACACTAGACTAAAATATCCCAACACCACATGTCCACAACTGGCTATCCTTGAACGCTTGAACTATGTACATGGAGCCTTCTCACACAGTCATAGCCCTATCCTTTGTCGTAGCTCATCAATAATTGAAGGGAACTCCTGACCCAACTGCACAAAACCCTTGGTCAACACAGCCTTCTTGAAATTCTCCTCTGATGCCAAGAAGTCAATGCACTTGTTCTTCAACTCTAGGCAACTGTACATTTCAGCACAAGCTAAGATTCCAGCAGCCGTATCGACAGACACACCCTTCCCACAATTTCTGCGCCACATAAGCTTAAGCCGGTCCAGTGCGAACCGATCAGCTGCAGCTAGCAGACACTGCACCATCTCAGAAGGAGAGTCCCCGAGCTCGTCAGATCCTGGGAAGGCATCTGTGTAAACAAAACCGAAGCATGGCTCTAAATGTTGTAGGGGCCATGTCGTGTAGGGTGATGGAGGACATTGTGGACTCAACCATAGGGCCAAGGAGCTCAGCTTTGAAACCAGCGAACGGGCAGCAAGCACCGCTCGGTGTGCATGGAATGTCTCAGTTCCAACGACGAACGAGACGTCTGTCCCATCTGAGCTATCCAACAGTGAACCAAAATGTTTTCCCATGTCTGAAGACGGCACAGGAATAGATCGATTGTCACAAACAACCATGACAACACATATAAACGTGAAGTGTCCATCTGTCACGTACTCTCTCTCCAGATAAGACTGGGAAATGTCATGCATCCAGCCACATTCATGACCCCCAATTTCGTAGCTATGAAGGGAAGATGTTCCTTCAGGCACATGGCGTGGCTGACCATCCCTGTGCAGTAAGAATGCCTCAACCATGGCGCTGACGCTTCTGGATTCACTCACCAGCTCAAAGAAGATACTGACATACGGATACTTATCCTGGCCATACCATCTCCACACAGAAAGAAGCTAACCTGCCACATCTGGCACCACCAGCAGATAAGATGTCAGAACGGAAGGGCTTGTTGATGTTAGCTTGCTTGATTTGCTCATAGTCTGCTCTGAATTCGTGGACAGTGGAATCAACGGTCGGCCCCTCCAGCCCAGCCAACCGCTGTCTCTTACTCACTGCATAAACGGGAACTAAGCTGAGTCTAAACCAAAAACAATGGCGCTCAGATGTAGCAATCGAACATCACAAAATCAGAAGCTTCTAATCCTTCTACTTATAGGGTTGCAGATTGCAGTCACACATCAGGTCGGTGTACCACCAAATCAGACTGAAAACGAAATCCGTAAACTGCAGGAACTGAAGCGCACGAGAGTGGTACTCACTATCTGCTGGCTGAGGTGGCGGTGGCGGCAGTAGCCTGCACGGCTGCACCTGCTTGCTTGTGGCAGCGACCGGAGATGACTATGAGTCTATGACTCGCCGTCGGCAGCTTCTCCCGTCTTCCCCACTCCCGAGTGTCCTAACTTAGGTCCTCGGCCGACCGCGAACGCGGCCCCGTCGGCACCTACCCGGCTCCCGCAACGAGCCTCCGCCGGACCTCGCTGTCCGTCGCCCGACGCTAGGGTTTGTCCCGCTTCGGCGGAGTGCGGTGGCAGGCGCAAGAGCGGTGGAGTGGGGACTGTGGGAAACTGGGAATGGGATTGCAATGGGATCCCACAAGCTTCCCGAAGGTAAAAAGGACCCACACGGCTGGGCCTGGGCCTGCACCGGATGGGCCAACGGCGCTGCCAGATTTTTCCACCGCGAGCGCGAATTCAAGTTTTTTTTTTAAAGAAAAAGTCTACTTTTCCTCCCTAAACTTTCGCGAAAGTCCGTTTTTCCTCTCTCAACCGCAAAACCGGACAAACTACTACTTCCCTCAACTTTTCAAACCATGCGTTTTACCCCTCCTGGAGTGGTTTTGAGGGCGGTTTTGCTACAGTGAAGGGCGGTTTTGCTACAGTGAAGGGTGGTTTTGCTACAGTGACGGCAGTTTTGTCTTTTTCTTTTTTATTTATTTGGCTGAATTTTTAAAAAATTGTAGTAAATTATAGAAAAATTATAAAATAAAAAATTTAATTTTGTTGGACTCCACATGAGTAGATCTACACAGTTTATATATAATATGTCATACTTTTGTACAAAGTTTTTGCTGTGAAGGTTTTGTTCTTTTCTATTTATTGCGGCCAAATCTTTTAAACGTTATAGTAAATCATAGAAAACCCATAAAAAATAAAATCCGATTTTGTTAGACTTAACATGAGTAGATCTATGTATGAACATATAATATGATATGTTTTAGTCCATCAAAATAATTAAAAATGATGCAACTTTAATTATTTTAATTAGTTATAGAAAGTATAGATCTTAAACTAGAGCAAAAACATTATAATAAAACATACCATATTATATGCTCATGTGTAGATCTACTCCTGTTAAGTCCAACAAAATTGTATTTTATTTTTTATGATTTTTTATGATTTACTATAACGTTTCAAAGATTTAGCCGAAATAAATGGAAAAAACCTTCATAGCAAAAATTTATACTAAATCATATCATATTATATATAAACTGTGTAGATCTACTCATGTGGAGTCCAACAAAATTAAATTTTTTATTTTATAATTTTTCTATAATTTACTACGGTTTTTTAAAAATTCAGCCGAAATAAATAAAAAAGAAAAAGACAAAACTGCCATCACTGTAGCAAAACCGCCCTCAAAACCACTCCAGTGAGGTAAAACGCACGGTTTTGAAAAGTTGAGGGAGGTAGTTTGTCCGGTTTTGCGGTTGAGGGAGGAAAAACGGACTTTCGCGAAAGTTCAGGGAGGAAAAGTAGACTTTTCCTTTTTTTTTAATCACAACCGCGAAGTCATCGGTGACTCGGTCCATTATGAGTCCTGTCTAACAGTTTTTTTTTTTTTTTTTTTATAATGATTCTACGCTGGTTTTGTGAAGAGCTGAAATGAAATGAACTAGCAAGCTTCTCCGGATTCCCTTCATTACTCCATAGAAAAAAGTCATTATATGCATAAAGTTTGTTGTAGAGAATTATAGAGAAACTTTTTTAGTCAAAAAAACATCTGTCTAAGGGCTGTTTGGTTGCTAGCCACACTTTGTCACACTTTACTTTAGGCAAAATTGACCAAGTTGGCAGGTGTTTGGTTGACAACTAAGCTTATGCAAGATTATTTTAGGCTCCACATGTCATAAAGTAAAAAAGTGTGGCGAGATTTTCTTAGATATGACAAAGTGTGACAACCAATTTGGTTGCCACACTTTTTGTGGCTTGCCACATTTGTCTAAGGTTAGTTATGGTAGACTATGGCTAGCAACCAAACATGCCCTAACAGAATTAACTTGTACAGATAAGAGAGGTACCGAACATACCCTTAGATTCAGTCTAACGCTGGATCTCAAATAGCAGACTATATAAACAAACTAAATCATTTTAAAAAACTAAAAAAAATAATATTAGCTCGATATCTAGTCCTATTCGGAAGTAGATAAAAAGAACATATCTCTAATAAATTGCTAAACCCATGCTCTCTTTTTTTTGCAGGATGAGAAAAAAATCCTATGGTAACTTCTTAGCTTTAACTTCCAATTTATCCATATTTTGAAAATGAAGGCTTTCACGTATATTTGTCATAACAGAGTAGTCCTACAAGTTAGTGAAAATTATGTCGGGCGGTAAAGGTTAAGAGTTAGGGAGCGTTTCTAGGGGGACTTATATAGGTTCTTGTGGAAACGTTTTAGATCCTAATTCCCTTAAGAAATGTTTCATGCGATGAATCAGAATCACTTCAACATTGGCACCTATGCTGAATTCTAATTCAAAAAAGTTTTTCGTAAGGAATTATATAAATGGAAGTATTCTTCAAAAAAAAATACCATAGTTTTTGTGGGCGTATAAAACAACTTAAATACAATCTATTTTGATTTGTTGTTGAAAGGATCTAATCAGCCTAGAGGGGGGTGAATAGGTGATTATTGACAATCTGAAACTTTACAAACTAGAAAATGTAGTTAGACAACAACCGGTGTTACCGGTTTGTTTGGGTAGGTACTACCGGGTGTGATACACCGGTACTACCGACACAAACAAACGGCACTACCGGGATCCTAAAGATGAACTACAAATCCAATGTAAGTGAGCTATGAATGTAATACAAGTATGAACCCCACTTCCCTAAGTATGATACACAGCGATTCTAGCCTTACCAAGCCTTGGTTGCTTTCCACGGTGTGGATCGAGCCTTCTCAACCTAAGAAAGAGATAGGGAGAGGAAGAACATGAAGAAAACAAGTAATATGCAAAGTAGAGACAACAACAAGCACACGGGACACAGCGATTTATCCCGAGGTTCGGCCAATCCACTAAGGAGTGCCTACGTCCTCATTGTTGAGGTGACCACAAAGGTCGGAGTATATTTCACCTCCTAGCCTCACTCAAGCAACCCAAAGGCTACTACTAGAGTTTCTCCACTAGAAATCACATGGGTAATAGAAACGCTTCGGGGAGCCCTCACAAATGAATCAATACGGGCTACCACGAAGAACACCTAACCGGCTAGAGTTCAAAGAGGTCAAGAGTAAAAGACACAAATCAAGCTGGCTAAATGGAAACCAAGTGCTCAAGTCGTAGATCGAAGCTTCCCACTCTCTAATCTCACTTCCCTAGCTCAAATCTTGCAAGTGAGTGAATCTAGGAGCAAAGGGGGAGAGAGAGGGGAGGAGTCAATGCTTGGAGGCTCTTTTGTCTGAAGTTGGGTCGCAATAAGTGAGTGGAATGAGTGGGTAAACGTCAAACGAGAGAAGGAGAGCTATTTATACTCTGCCAGTCCCGAGGCTGGTCGGTAGTACCGACCACCCATGGTCGGTAGTACCGACCAGTCACTAACGGTCACACAGATCTGGATCTGACCTAAAGTCAACTACCGGCCTCAGGTCGGTACCACCAGGGGCGGTAGTACCGGCCTTATGGCGGTACTACCGCCAGGCCAAAACGGCCACGAACAGAGAGCTCCGTGAAAGGGACTTGGTCCCTCGGTTACTACCGACCAGGGTCGGTACCACCGAGGGTCGGTAGTACCGACTCTATGGCGGTACTACCGCCAAGTCAAAAACGAGCCAATACAGAGAGCCCTCCAAACTTGGTTTACTACCGGCTTGGTCGGTCGGTCCCGAGGGTCGGTAGTACCGACTATATGGCGGTACTACCGCCAAGCCATTTTGGGCGCGAACAGAGAGGTCTGCAGAAACCAGTCTTACTACCGACCGGGGTCGGTACCACGCGAGGATGGCGGTACTACCGCCAGGTCATTTTGAGCTTATCCAGAGAGGTCTGCGAAACCAAGCTTACTACCGACCTGGGTCGGTACCACCGAGGGCGGTAGTACCGACCTTATGGCGGTACTACCGCCAGGTCATTTTGAACTCATTCAGAGAGGTCTGCGAAACAGGCTTGCTACCGGCCACGGGCGGTACCACCGAGGGGCGGTAGTACCGGCCGTATGGCGGTACTACCGCCAGGCCATTTTGAGCGCGAACAGAGAGGATGTTAGAGCAGCGCGCAGAGCAGCCACGGTCGGTACTACCGACCACCCATGGTCGGTACTACCGCCCACACAAAAAACCCTCTATGTGTTCGTGTTTATGCGGTGACTCTCAAGCAAACTTTAGTTAGTCGATTTGAGCACTTTTCTCCACATCTAGCCAACCTAATTTTGTGACCCTCTTGATAGTCCGGCTTACCTATAACTCAAGTTTAGAATTAAACTTTTAAACCACCACTCGAGCTAGGTATCTTTATGTCCAAAAGTATCCAACGTGCTTCGTTCACGATATTTCAACGTTTCAAATCTTTCTAAGGAACTAACACCTGCATGCATACTTTTATAGATTCGTTAGTCCCTAATTTGATTGTCATTAATTATCCAAAACCCACAATGGGGGCGAATGCACTTTCAAACTCCCCCTTTTTGGTAATTGATGACAACCAACTTAGGCTTACACAAGAATAGAAAGAATTGAAAGCTTTTGAATTCCAAAATTTAGTTCGAGCTCCCCCTTAGTGTATGCTTTGGATATGAATTACAAACCTTAACTAAAAAGCAAGGTTGCATACACAAGAACAAGAGCTCCCCCTAAATTTTGCAATCCGTGGGGTGCCTAAGTGTGTGACAACAATATATATATCAATTTGTGATGCATAGACAAGATGGCATGGTGATTCACATAAAAAGCATAATCAAGAGATAGTCAACACTAATAACACCACGACAAGAGCAGAGATAAAGAGGATGAATCATACATGAATTTTAACATAAAGCTCAAATGTTTTACATCCTCATCACATCACAAATTAATAAGTAGCATAACCACACTTAGTTCTCAAAGATTAACTCTCTCTCACAGGCTAGCTATTACATCAAGATAAGCCTAACACTCCCCCTTTGACATCAAATGCCAAAAGGGGTAGGCCAAGATAAGCAAAAGAATCTAGTAATAGCCACTGGAAGAACCACCATAGCCACCAAAGATAGAGGAGTACGCGCTGGCGCCAACATCACCACCTGGATACGACGATGAAGGGGCGGAAGAGGGATCCAGCGGAGGAGAAGGGTCGCAGAAGCCACCACTTCCAGCTGGATCGGCGTCGGGGGCAGCAAAGCCCATGTAGGAGCCACGCCCACCACCACCTGATATGATGTGGATCCGCCCGGAAAGGACGAACCCGCACCATAGTCAAGGTAGTAGGGAGGAGGCTGGTACGAGGGCGGCGGCTGAAGAGGCTGATACAAGATGAGGAGAAGAATCCCCGCCTCATCACCACCAGCCGGCTGCTGCGGCTGCTGCTGGCCACCATCGTCATCGTCATCATCATCATCATCATCATCACGCCGAGGCTGAGCATCATACTCGGCGAAGGGGTCTGGAAGGGTCAGAGTGGCGAACGAGGAGGAAGACCAAGGTGCTCACGCACCTCCTGCTGATGCCGCTGTCTCGTCACGCTCGGCCTGTGTAGCAGCACCACTGGAAGAACTTGCCGAGGGCGTAGCGAACACCGCCACTCCTACGCGGCTCACGACGCGGAGGAGGAGCGCGCGCAGCAGAAGGCACCTCCTCATGAGACTGCTCCTGGCCATGAGCCTCGCCAGGAGCTGCTGCTGCTGCTGGAATCTCACCACCTTCATTAACCTTGTCCTTGCCTGTCGAAGAGAATTTACGGACTGTACTCCTTCAGGGTCCGGTCATACTCGAAGGTGGCTCCAACAACATGCTCAATGATGTGCATTAAGTATGGAGCAAATGACAAGTCCTTGTGCGGGTCATTGTACACATCCGAGATCTTCTGCTAGAGATAATGAGAGATGCTGAAACGCCCATCTGGTCGAGCAAACTAAACAAGGACCTTCGGAGCATGTTGACATTGGTTATCTATCATAATTAAGGGATAAATAAATATGAAAAGGGGAAGAATTTGATCACCAACAAAGGTTTAGGGTTTCAACTGACAATATTCCACGAGTTTTGGTGAGTTATAATTCTGCAGGGACTAAACCAGGAAATCAGCACCGATAGCTTCCCATAGAAGGAAACCGACGGGAGATAATGCAACCACCACGTAAGGATTATTCTAGAAGACTCCAGAGGACGCAAGAAGACACCAGAGGTCGACACCGTGAGAGGCCGACTGGTGGACCGACCGGTCCGCGACACGCCACGGTGACCGACCGGTCGCCCTCTGGGCCCGCTGGGTTCCGTCCTCTGCAAGTGTTGACGCAACTGACGTCTCGCGTCAGGGCACACGGCAAGCTGAACGAGTGTGACGGAACCGCCCTAATCCCATGGCCCACGTGTCCCTGTCAACCTCTGACAGCCGAACCCATGTTCCATGTGATTAAGACCTGTTCGCCACCGGGCTACATCAGTGCCCAATGTCCGCAGGATCATCTCACGATTCGGTTACAACATTTCATACTTTTACAAATAACATCGGAATAAAGAGCGGAAGACTTAAATAACATTAGTTTTACAAAACGAGGTTTCAAATGAGGTAAGGAGTACGGTTATTACAAACCATTGTTCGGGTGATTCAAAGTAGACAACGTAGCGGAAACAATAACATAAAGATACAGGTAACACCCTGCCCGAGGGTGCACATTTACTCATCGGCCTCATCGGCCTCTTCCTGGACGAAGGTCACGCAACAGGGTGCGAGACACATCGGGGTCTCAGGCATACCTGCAACATGGGTAACAAACCCTGAGTACGGGGTACTCAACAAGACTTACCCGACTAAAGAAAAAGGGGAAGACTCAGGAATGAAGGCTTAGGGTAGTCAAGGTAAGGCTTAAGCAAGATCAAGTATTTTGCAGAAAAGCATTTTGTAAACCTTATTTTATTTTTGAAAGATTCGGTATTCCTCAATTCTTCATCATTCATGATTCATTTTACATTTCAAAACATTCCTAGTTGAGAACCACTCTCCGTTGGCAGTCAGTGGACCAAGTCTCCATAACCGAGGAGCAACGTTAATCCGGATAAATAATACTCAGCTGAGGATCCCTATCCACACTGCATATGTAGCACCCAAGCTTTCATATGCCAACTCGTCTACCACGATTCCTCCAAGATTGGGCCCGGTCCTACGCCACCCGGAAGTACAGTACACCACTCCAATCCGGGACTTTAACCCACGTGGGTACATGCTACTTCCGCCATCTCTCCACTCCCAGTGCGCGGTTGTCGGTCCAATAAAGGATTCCTCGGAGCCAGAGCTTTCCGAAGTATGTGAATAGTTACAAGTCTTGACCAGCAGGCCCCCATACGGATGGTCCCTAATTTTTCAGCCAGAACTATACTTGGTTATATCTCACCCAAGCGTAATAGTCCTGTCAGTTTTTCCGCCAGCGACAAGCACCTCCTCGGGACTCTAACCCAGAGTACAGGTCCTGTCGGTTTTTCAACCCTGTCCCGGTCGGTGTCAACTGTTGAGTCCCGGACTACAACATGACGGCACCGTACGCGCGACAACCCTCCTCGCTATTGATTAGGTACGGATCAGATACCTAGCCAACAGCCGGGGAGTAAAGCCAAATTCCCATAAAGATTCTTAAGTGATCACACTTTGAAGTTGGCATTTTATTGCAAAGTCTAATTCAATAAGCATTGCTAAGCATTTTTCAAATGCTTTTGAAAAGCAGGTATCAGGTGTATCAGTGGTCAAGGGGGATAGTGCATCAATTAGGATAGCACACAACTCCTATAAACCTAATGCAATAGTTTAACTCAAAAGCATTTAAGGAAATCATTTTATAAAATTCAAGGGAAGGTTAAATGCACCGGGGCTTGCCTTGGATGGCAAAGAGAGCAGACTCGGGGTAGGTATAGGCGTCGGAGCTCGGGGTCGCCTCGGGAGTTGGTTCGTCAACAGCGGCCTCGACTCTGGTACCTTCTTCGTCAACTATACGGATGCAATGATGAATGCTCATGAGAATGATGATATGGACTTATGGTGCAAGACAATTCCACTGATTCTAGATTACTCTTAAACAAGGCATAATCGAAATCTAGGTTGAGCATAAAAGGTAACCATTTCTTCCTTAAGCAATATTGATTACACTAGACCTTATTATAATTATCCTAAGCATCAACCAATCATAGCATTACAACCATCATAGACCAAAGGGTAGGGGTCTATGAACATCAATCAATCCAAAGATCACATCATCAAACACTTATTACCAACCCTAATCCACCTTTTCTATTTTCTTAATTTATTTAAAAGGTCATTTTATGAAGTTGCTCCAAAAATTACCAAATTAATCACATAAGTTAATTATGGCATAAATAGATGTCAAAACAAATTTCATAATTTTTGTAGGTCATTAAGGTGCTCAATAATTCCAGACATTAATTAAGAAAAGGCACTACTCAACCTATTTAAATAAATGCTCAAAAATCAACTTGCTCCAAAAGACTTCAAAATTTACCAGAGACTCAGAAAGGCATAACTAGCACATAAAAATTTATCTCCAGATTTTTGGAGTTATAGATCACTCTCCAAAAATACCAAAACCTCCATTTTTCAATTAAAAGGGGAATTTTACATTTTTAAATCTTTGCACAAAACTCAAGTTTCATATTTTTATAAAATACTTCAGGCGTATAGAGTCTACCACAAAAATTTCAGAATTTTTGGATGCACACAGAAAATCATACAAAAAAGGGAAAACAGAACACTATTCACATCTCTCAGAAAAGAGAAGAGCACTGTGCTCCTTCTAGGCCGGGCTCGGCGAATCGCGCGGGGCTCGTCGAGACGGCTCGGTCGAGACGGGCTCGGTCGAGACGGAGCGACAGCTTCGTCCGAGGCCTGGCCCGGAGGCTCGGGCGAGACGGAGAAGTAAGCCTCCGTCCGAGGCCTGACTCGGGCGAAGCGGAGAGCATGCGCTCGCCGAGGCTTGGGCTCGGGCGAAGCGGAGGGCATGCGCTCGCCGAGGCTTGGGCTCGGGCGAAGCGGAGGGCATGCGCTCGCCGAGGCTTGGGCTCGGGCGAGACGGAAAAACAAGCCTCCGTCCGAGACCTGACTGGGAGGCTCGGGCGAAACGGAGTGGAAGCAGAGACCGGAGGCTCGGATGCTTACCACGGGTCGGAGGCAGGACTCGAGGGTGAGGCTCGACTCGTTCTCGAGGGTGAGGCTCGACACGTTCTCGAGGGTGAGGCTCGACACGTTCTCGAGGGAGGAGACGACCGCGGCGGCGCTCCGACGATCCGGCGGTCCTGCGCAACACACGAGACCGCAAGGGCCGGGTTAGAGTCGCGCGGAGCCAAGGAAGCTGACACAGGGGTCAGGGGAAGGTCCGTGACCGGAGTGGGAAGTATTTGACGACCCGAGATCACCGGGGTTCCGTCGGAGTTTGGGAAGATGGGGTTACGCGCCGGGCAATCGGAGGCGGGAAGGTGAATTGGGGGGTGGGAAAGCTTCACGAGCTCAAGGCGGAGCTTTCGGGCTAGGTGGTTGAGCGGCGGGAGCTCCGGAGAGGTCTGGCCACGGTGGCGGAGGTGAGTGCGGAGGTCGGAGCTCCGGCAGGCTTATATAGCCGCGGCCAGAGGCCGGTAGAGAGCACGGGGGTGGGTGGATAAGCTCGGCGGACGCGTGCGCTCTCGATTGCGCGCAGGCGGGAAGGACAGGCGTGCGGCCGGGGCTCAGGCGCAGACACGCCGGCCCATGGCCACGCGGCGGCGGCGAGCAGGAGCAGTAGGGGACGGGAGCGGGGGTCAACTGTGCGCGTGCGGGTGCGAAATGATGGGGCGACAACGGCGGCAGGTTGGTGGCGCGTGGGAGCCGCCAGACGCGCTGCAGGCGCAGCGCCGGCGCCATGGCCGGGGCCCCCTCTGCACTGCGCCGGCTAGAGGTAGGGGACGAACAGGCTAGGCCTAGGTTTTGACTTTTGCTGGTTTCTGTATTTTGCAAATTACTTCCAAAACTTGAACTGGGCAACAAAAACTCAAAATACCAAAGTTGTTCAGAAAATGAGATCTACAACTTTGTCAATATGAACATTTTCAAATTCCAAATAGTTTTTGAACTATAATCAAAAACAGAAAAAGGAACTTTTTCAAATTTGATTCAAATCAAAATTACTTTGGATTTCAAACTGAAACTTGAAAATCTTTATATATGAAAGTTGTTCCATTTGTCAAACCTACAACTTTGCTAATATACACTTTTTCTGAAACTCAATAGTTTTTGAATAAATTTTTAAAACTGAAAAGGGGACAAAAACTGGAATTTGAATGAATTTGAAATTACTTCAAATTTTATATAGAAACATGGAAATCTGTAAATACCAAAGTTGTTCCTCTAGGTCAGATTCACAACTTTGCTTTTGAACCTCAAAATTTTGAATTATGAAAAAGTTATCAGAAAGGGAATAAATCCAGGATTTGGGAATTTAGGGTTTGCAAAAGGACAATCAAATCAAATCTGATTTTAGAACTTTGATCAATGCAACAAACATCAGGGCATCAAATTCAAACAAGAACTACATAGAACTAGGCACAGAGGTGAAATTACCATTTTGCCCTTAGAGGAAGAATTGGGCTTTTAGGGTTTTTGAAAAGGGACTAAAGCATAGCAATTAAGCAATCCAAATGCATCACAAAATGATTAATGCTTAAGATGATGACATGTCAAGTTAATTACATTAGTAACACCAGGGGTGTTACAACCCTCCCTCCTAAAAGAAATCTCGCCCCGAGATTCCGCGTCGTTTAAAGAACAAAAGAGGAAACTCACACCTATAGAGATTCGAGGAAGTCCGGATAGTTCTTTGCCAAGAAATCTCCGATTCCCAAGTGGCTTCTTCTTCAGAGTGCTGGTTCCACTGGATCTTATACCATCTTGTGGTGGTTCTTCGGGTAACACGATCCTTGTGATCCAACACGCGAACTGGATACTCAGTGTATGACAGATCTGGTTCTAGCTCAACGCCTTCAACTTCAACCACATGTTCAGGTACTCGAAGACACTTCTTGAGTTGGGAGACATGAAACACATTATGAACTGCTGAAAGATGATCGGGCAAACTTAGCTTGTAAGCGACCTTGCCACAACGATCCAGAATCTCAAACGGACCAATGTAGCGGGGTGCTAGCTTCCTTTAACTCCAAAACGAGTGACTCCTTTGGTGGGTGAGACCTTCAGGTACACATAATCCCCGATCTCGAACTGCAGAGGTCGACGTCTCTTGTCAGCATAACTTTTCTGTCGAGACTGTGCAATCTTCATGTTCTCTTGTATATGCTTGACTTTCTCTTCCATATCTTTTACTAGGTCAACTCCAAGAATTCTCTCTCTCCGGGCTCAGACCAATTGAGAGGTGTACGACAACGACGACCGTACGTGCTTCAAAGGGTGCCATTTTAATGCTCTCTTGGTAACTGTTATTATATGAGAACTCTGCCAAGAGCAAACACTGATCCCAAGTATCTGCGAAGGTAAGCACACAGGCTCTCAACATATCTTCTAACACTTGGTTGACTCTCTCAGTCTGTCCATCAGTCTGCGGATGATAAGCCGTGCTATACAATAGCTGGTTCCAAGTGAGGCATGGAACGCTTTCCAGAACTTAGCGACAAACTGAGTACCACGATCTGAGATGATGGTCTTGGGTATGCCATGGAGCTTCACTATGTTGTTCTTGTACAAGGTGGCATAAGTTGGGGCGGTATAACTTGTTTTGACCGGTAGGAAGTGAGCTTGCTTCGTGAGACGGTCCACTATCACCCAAATGGAATCGAATCCCTTTTGAGTCTTGGGTAATCCATTGATAAAATCCATGCTGATATCCTCCCACTTCCAACCAGGTACTGACAAAGGTTGCAGCTCTCCTCCGGGCTTCATATGCACAGCCTTGACTTTCTGACATGTATCACAACGAGCGACATGTCGAGCGATCTCAATCTTCATCTTTGTCCACCAGAATTTCTGCTTCAAGTCTTGGTACATCTTGTTGCTGCCAGGATGGATGGCAATCTGGTTGAGTGTGCTTCATCAAGGATTATCTGTCTCAGCTCAGGTACCTTGGGAACTACCAGACGGTTCTTGAACCATACCACTCCTTCATCATCAATCCTGAAACAGTCGGCTTTTCCAGCTCGAACCTTTTCGCTGATGTGCTTGATTCGGGGTTATCTTTCTGTGCAGCTATGATCTGTTCTCTGATAGAGGTTTCTACTCTGACATTGCTCAGACTCCCTTGTGGCACTATTTCATACCCAGCTTCTCTAGTTCATAGCATAGGGAAGATTCATAGGATTTCATAATCAGGCAGTTACAGTATGACTTGCGACTGAGTGCATCGGCGACCACATTCGCCTTACCGGATGGTAATGCACTTCGATATCATAGTCCTTGATTAACTCAAGCCATCTTCGCTGCCTCATGTTCAGCTCTTCTTGGGTGAAGATATACTTCAGGCTCTTGTGATCTGTGTACACATTGCAGGTACTGCCCAACAGATAATGACGCCATATCTTCAAGGCATGAACCACTGCTGCTAACTCAAGATCATGAGTTGGATAATTTTCCTCATGTCGCTTAAGCTGCCGCGAGGCATAAGCGATCACTCTTCCTTCTTGCATCAACACGCAACCCAAACCAGTACCAGATGCATCACAGTAGACATCAAAGAGCTTTTCGACGTTCGGCTGAGCTAGCACTGGTGACGTGGTTAACAACTTCTTCAAAGTCTGAAAAGCTTGTTCACAAGCTGGTGACCAAAAGAACTTCACAGAATTCTTCAGCAACTCGGTGATAGGCTTGGCAATTCTGGAGAAATCTGGATGAATCGACGATAATATCCAGCCATTCCCATAAAAACTGCGGACCTTGTGAACAGAGGTAGGTGGCTTCCAATCCAGGATATCTGACACTTTTCCGGGTCGACTGACACGCCTTCTGCGATAGGACATGACCAAGAAACTGTATCTGATCCAACCAGAATTCACACTTACTGAACTTAGCATAGAGCTGATGTTCTCTGAGACGGGATAGAACAACACGAAGATGTTCAGCATGATCTTCAGGGGTTTTTGAGTAGACAAGGATGTCGTCAATGAACACGACCACGAATTTATCAAGCTCTGGCATGAACACAGAGTTCATGAGGTACATGAAATGAGCAGGGCATTGGTCAAACCGAAGGACATGACCAAGTACTCATATAGGCCGTATCTGGTGGTGAAAGCTGTTTTAGGAATATCTTCAGGACGGATTTTTATTTGGTGGTAACCAGATCTGAGGTCAATCTTGGAGAATACCTTGGCTCCAGCTAACTGGTCAAACAGAAGATCGATACGAGGCAAGGGGTATTTGTTTTTGATGGTGACTTCGTTGAGTGGGCGATAATCAACGCAAAGTCTGAGACTCTTGTCTTTTCTTCTTCCTTCTTCTCCTCTTGGTACTGACGGTTACTCTCTTCAAAAGCAACTGCCCGGTCAACAGCCTCATGATAAGAACCGGTCAGGTTGTTGGACATGCTTCTGCGGATCTTAGGGTGCAATCCCCTAAGGAAACAGTCTCTCTTCTTTTCATCCGTGTTGACATATTCCGCTGCATACTGACTCAGATGGTTGAATTGACCCACATACTGCATCACTGTGGAGTCCTTGCTGCTGCAGGGCTAGGAACTGATCAAGCTTCATCTTCATCAGACCCTGATGGGATGTGGTGTGCACGGAAAAGCGGTGCGGAACTCTTCCCAGGTCAACTCGTGACCTCAGGCTGGGCAGCCAAGAGGTTGGCATACCAAGCACTTGCTGGGCCACGAAGCTGCTGCGAAGCAAACCGGGGCTTCTGGATTCAGTACATCGGATGAGACCAAACCTTCTGCTCCATGGTGCGGAGCCAATCGTCAGCTTCGAGGGGTTCATCGGCTCTGGTGAAAACCGGTGGACGGGTTTCAGCGAAATCCACATAGGTGGTCTCTTGGTTGTGACGACCACGGTGACCAACATTCTGCTGTCCTTGGTTCTGAGCCATCAGATTGGCAGCGGCGGCCAGGGCTGCAATGGCATCTGCTAGGGTAGCTGGGACAGGTGGAGGGTTTGGGATGTTGGCATCATCAGAACCTCCAGCTCCGGTACGGGTGTTCACAGCATCTGTATAAGCAACTCGGAACTCAGCATATATGGACAAAGGTTCTGAAACGACCGATTGATAGCTTCATTGATACAAAGATAGCTGGCTTGATAAAGATGACAACAGACTGATACAGGCCGATAAAGGGGAAAATACGAAAAGAAAGATACATGCCAGACTTGGCAACAGACAGACTAACGCCCCCCAAACCTAGACTAAGGTTTTAGGTAAGCAGATGGTATAGACACAAGGAGTCTAGTCGTCATCGATGAAGATCAACTCTTCGTCATCATCATCATCCTCGATGATAAGCTCAGGCTCTTCCTCCTCATCTTCATCTTCAACGTGGACATCTTCAGCAGGTTCCACTTCCTCATCCTGATTGGGCTCGTGTTCCACTCCAGGTTCCTCCACGACTCCGTCTTCGGGGTCCTCAGCAACTGGTGGAATCACGGGGTGAAGCTGGTTGTGCAGCTGGTGTACTTCTTCATGAAGCATATCATTGAACCGCTCGATCTGGGCGGTGTACTGCTGCAGTCCATGGAGCTGGGCTCTGGTAACGTCTTCGCGGGTCCAAGCATCATTGCGCTGCTCGATAGCGCGAACCGTGTTCCGATTGGCCTGCTCCAGGGAAGCTCGTGCCTCATAAACTCCGGCGGGAAAGATAGAAGTCATGCTCCATGTTCTCCATCTCAGCCTCTCACAGATTCTTGATTTCCTCCTTCAGCTGTTTGCGGGTACGACGGGGAAAACGACGACCATTGGAGTGGATCGGTTCTCCAGTCTCTTCTCCGGTGCGTGGCGCCAGCTGGTGACGCGGCACACCCGTTCGGTCCAGTCGACTTGCGGGCAGTCCGCTTGATAATGGCCATGTCTGGATAAGAGAAGATGGATGAGAAAGGCTAGCAAGAACAGGTAAAGGCATACTACCCAAACGAACTTAGAGAGGAAGTTTACTTAAGTGATTATGACATGATGCATGAATCGTTCCTACGGAACAAGGCAATGCAATACTTAACATATATATAGGGCTTAAACATGTTGTTCCACTAGCTAGTGTTGCCATATGAGAGACAAGATGAGAGAAGCAATTTGGACTCAAAATAGTCAAGTTTAAATTTTGTTTGGACTCAAAAGATCTTTTGAAGTTTTCGCAAAAAAGAACACTGCAACGTTAAAGTGAGATGCTCCGATACCACTCTGTGACGGAACGCCCTAATCCCATGGCCCACGTGTCCCGTCAACCTCTGACAGCCGAACCCATGTTCCATGTGATTAAGACCTGTTCGCCACCGGGCTACATCAGTGCCCAATGTCCGCAGGATCATCTCACGATTCGGTTACAACATTTCATACTTTTACAAATAACATCGGAATAAAGAGCGGAAGACTTAAATAACATTAGTTTTACAAAACGAGGTTTCAATGAGGTAAGGAGTACGGTTATACAAACCATTGTTCGGGTGATTCAAAGTAGACAACGTAGCGGAAACAATAACATAAAGATACAGGTAACACCCTGCCCGAGGGTGCACATTTACTCATCGGCCTCATCGGCCTCTTCCTGGACGAAGGTCACGCAACAGGGTGCGAGACACATCGGGGTCTCAGGCATACCTGCAACATGGGTAACAAACCCTGAGTACGGGGTACTCAACAAGACTTACCCGACTAAAGAAAAAGGGGAAGACTCAGGAATGAAGGCTTAGGGTAGTCAAGGTAAGGCTTAAGCAAGATCAAGTATTTTGCAGAAAAGCATTTTGTAAACCTTATTTTATTTTTGAAGATTCGGTATTCCTCAATTCTTCATCATTCATGATTCATTTTACATTTCAAAACATTCCTAGTTGAGAACCACTCTCCGTTGGCAGTCAGTGGACCAAGTCTCCATAACCGAGGAGCAACGTTAATCCGGATAAATAATACTCAGCTGAGGATCCTATCCACACTGCATATGTAGCACCCAAGCTTTCATATGCCAACTCGTCTACCACGATTCCTCCAAGATTGGGCCCGGTCCTACGCCACCCGGAAGTACAGTACACCACTCCAATCCGGGACTTTAACCCACGTGGGTACATGCTACTTCCGCCATCTCTCCACTCCCAGTGCGCGGTTGTCGGTCCAATAAAGGATTCCTCGGAGCCAGAGCTTTCCGAAGTATGTGAATAGTTACAAGTCTTGACCAGCAGGCCCCCATACGGATGGTCCCTAATTTTTCAGCCAGAACTATACCTTGGTTATATCTCACCCAAGCGTAATAGTCCTGTCAGTTTTTCCGCGCCAGCGACAAGCACCTCGGGACTCTAACCCAAGAGTACAGGTCCTGTCGGTTTTTCAACCCTGTCCCGGTCGGTGTCAACTGTTGAGTCCCGGACTACAACATGACGGCACCGTACGCGCGACAACCTCTCCTCGCTATTGATTAGGTACGGATCAGATACCTAGCCAACAGCCGGGGAGTAAGCCAAATTCCCATAAAGATTCTTAAGTGATCACACTTTTGAAGTTGGCATTTTATTGCAAAGTCTAATTCAATAAGCATTGCTAAGCATTTTTCAAATGCTTTTGAAAAGCAGGTATCGGGTGTATCAGTGGTCAAGGTGGATAGTGCATCAATTAGGATAGCACACAACTCCTATAAACCTAATGCAATAGTTTAACTCAAAAGCATTTAAGGAAATCATTTTATAAAATTCAAGGAAGAGTTAAATGCACCGGGGCTTGCCTTGGATGGCAAAGAGAGCAGACTCGGGGTAGGTATAGGCGTCGGAGCTCGGGTCGCCTCGGGAGTTGGTTCGTCAACAGCGGCCTCGACTCTGGTACCTTCTTCGTCAACTATACGGATGCAATGATGAATGCTCATGAGAATGATGATATGGACTTATGGTGCAAGACAATTCCACCACTGATTCTAGATTACTCTTAAACAAGGCATAATCGAAATCTAGGTTGAGCATAAAAGGTAACCATTTCTTCTTAAGCAATATTGATTACACTAGACCTTATTATAATTATCCTAAGCATCAACCAATCATAGCATTACAACCATCATAGACCAAAGGGTAGGGGTCTATGAACATCAATCCATCCAAAGATCACATCATCAAACACTTATTACCAACCCTAATCCACCTTTTCTATTTTCTTAATTTATTTAAAAGGTCATTTTATGAAGTTGCTCCAAAAATTACCAAATTAATCACATAAGTTAATTATCGCATAAATAGATGTCAAAACAAATTTCATAATTTTTGGAGGTCATTAAGGTGCTCAAATAATTCCAGACATTAATTAAGAAAAGGCACTACTCAACTATTTAAATAAATGCTCAAAAATCAACTTGCTCCAAAAGACTTCAAAATTTTACCAGAGACTCAGAAAGGCATAACTAGCACATAAAATTTATCTCCAGATTTTGGAGTTATAGATCACTCTCCAAAAATACCAAAACCTCCATTTTTCAATTAAAAGGGGAATTTTACATTTTTAAATCTTTGCACAAAACTCAAGTTTCATATTTTTATAAAATACTTCAGGGCATATAGAGTCTACCACAAAAATTTCAGAATTTTTGGATGCACACAGAAAATCATACAAAAAAGAGAAAACAGAACACTATTCACATCTCTCAGAAAAAGAGAGAGCACTGTGCTCCTTCTAGGCCGGGCTCGGCGAATCGCGCGGGGCTCGGTAGAGACGGCTCGGTCGAGACGGGCTCGGTCGAGACGGAAGCGACAGCTTCGTCCGAGGCCTGGCCCGGAGGCTCGGGCGAGACGGAGAAGTAAGCCTCCGTCCGAGGCCTGACTCGGGCGAAGCGGAGAGCATGCGCTCGCCGAGGCTTGGGGCTCGGGCGAAGCGGAGGGCATGCGCTCGCCGAGGCTTGGGCTCGGGCGAAGCGGAGGGCATGCGCTCGCCGAGGCTTGGGCTCGGGCGAGACGGAAAACCAAGCCTCCGTCCGAGACCTGACTGGGAGGCTCGGGCGAAACGGAGTGGAAGCAGAGACCGGAGGCTCGGATGCTTACCACGGGTCGGAGGCAGGACTCGAGGGTGAGGCTCGACTCGTTCTCGAGGGTGAGCCTCGACACGTTCTCGAGGGTGAGGCTCGACACGTTCTCGAGGGGAGACGACACCGCGGCGGCGCTCCGGCGATCCGGCGGTCCTGCGCAACACACGAGACCGCAAGGGCCAGGTTAGAGTCGCGCGGAGCCAAGGAAGCTGACACAGGGGTCAGGGGAAGGTATCCGTGACCGGAGTGGGAAGTATTTGACGACCCGAGATCACCGGGGTTCCGTCGGAGTTTGGGAAGATGGGGTTACGCCGGGCAATCGGAGGCGGGGAAGGTGAAATTGGGGGGTGGAAAGCTTCACGAGCTCAAGGCGGAGCTTTCGGGCTAGGTGGTTGAGCGCGGGAGCTCCGGAGAGGTCTGGCCACGGTGGCGGAGGTGAGTGCGGAGGTCGGAGCTCCGGCAGGCTTATATAGCCGCGGCCAGAGGCCGGTTAGAGCACGGGGGTGGGTGGATAAGCTCGGCGGACGCGTGCGCTCTCGATTGCGCGCAGGCGGGAAGGACAGGCGTGCGGCCGGGGCTCGGGCGCAGACAGCGCCGGCCATGGCCACGCGGCGGCGGCGAGCAGGAGCAGTAGGGGACGGGAGCGGGGGTCAACTTTTGCGCGTGCGGGTGCGAATGATGGGGGCGACACAGGCGGCAGGTTTGGTGGGCGCGTGGGGAGCCGCCAGACGCGCTGCAGGCGCAGCGCCGGCGCCTTGGCCGGGCCCCCCCTCTGCACTGCGCCGGCTAGAGGTAGGGGACGAACAGTGCTAGGCCTAGGTTTTGACTTTTGGTTTCTGGTTTTGTATTTGCAAATTACTTCCCAAACTTGAACTGGGCAACAAAAACTCAAAATACCAAAGTTGTTCAGAAAAATGAGATCTACAACTTTGTCAATATGAACATTTCAAATTCCAAATAGTTTTTGAACTATAATCAAAAACAGAAAAAGAGAACATTTTTCAAATTTGATTCAAATCAAATTACTTTGGATTTCAAACTGAACTTGAAAATCTTTTATATATGAAAGTTGTTCCATTGTCAAAACCTACAACTTTGCTAATATACACTTTTTTCTGAAACTCAATAGTTTTTGAATAAATTTTTAAAACTGAAAAGGGGACAAAACTGAATTTGAATGAATTTGAAATTACTTCAAATTTTATATAGAAACATGGAAATCTGTAAATACCAAAGTTGTTCCTCTAGGTCAGATTCACAACTTTGCTTTTTGAACCAACTCAAAATTTTTGAATTATGAAAAAGTTATCAGAAAGGGAATAAATCCAGGATTTGGGAATTTAGGGTTTTGCAAAAGGACAATCAAATCAAATCTGATTTTAGAACTTTGATCAATGCAACAAACATCAGGGCATCGAATTCAAACAAGAACTACATAGAACTAGGCACAGAGGGTGAAATTACCATTTTGCCCTTAGAGGAAGAATTGGGCTTTTAGGGTTTTTGAAAAGGGACTAAAGCATAGCAATAAGCAATCCAAATGCATCACACAAATGATTAATGCTTAAGATGATGACATGTCAAGTTTAATTACATTAGTAACACCAGGGGTGTTACAACGAGGCTAGCTTCAATCGGGAGCCCGGGGTGTATCGAACCCGGAGACGTGCCAGTCGGTTTGACCTGAAAACCAACAAGGGATAAATGTGAGAATACCTTGGAACATGCTGGGCAAAAACCAGACAGTTCCATATGTACGGCTTTTTGAAGCCAATCACGACGGCAACACAGCTATAGAAGCTGTTTGTCGAAACGGGTTTAAGATGTCATTCTGCAAGTATAAGGAGAAAGCATGTAAACATGTCGAATGCCAAATCATACGTGCACAAAAGAAATAAAAAAAGGTAAACTTGTAAATACACTCTATCAGATAACATGTACCAGGCCATATCCAGCTAGTCCTGGCGCACGTCACCCAGCCTTCCATAAACCCCGTCATGCCATAAACTCAAGCAAAGCTAATCCACCGCCATATACCACTTGCTTATAAATCTACACCACTCCTTATGCTATAATTAGATTAATCCACCGCATGATACGATCTAATTATAAGAAGCTAAAAGCACACATACACCCGAACAGATCTATACATACTCATTACTCATGTAAGCTTAACCAGAATCGGCAAAACTAGCCGAACTGGGGTCCATGAAGAAGAAACATACAAACCAAGCATGGTTAAACTAATCTAAAACCTGCACCTGCCGCACGGCACCCAGCTCTATCAAAGCCTAAACATGATCGACATGCATGAACCACAACATGTAGCAACCTAGATTGAAAGCCGGTTCGGCCATTATGATCTTATAATTAGCAAAGCACAAGCAAACTCGTGCAACAAGGCCGAACGAAGATCAATCTAGATTGGGCAAAAAGTGTTGTACGAATTAAATGAAAACATATAACACGTGATAACTTGATGAATCTATTAGATCTGCCAAATCTAACAGAGCCAATAACTATTTTTACTCATCACTCAATCCGCCGCACGATACAAGTCATAGGTAAAAACTTCCCGTCATAAGCTTAAATCCACCGCACGATACTAAGCTTAATATACGAGACTACTTGCATCATATCTAAATCCACCGCATGATACTAGACATGATAGCAAGGTTGCCGGTACTACGGAGGTCGACGGATCGATGATTCCTCTCGAAGAACTCGACGACATGACTATAAGGACTCGAAGGTGGCACGGGGCCGGTTGTATTGATGTGGTTGTGAACAATTTTACAATGGTCGAGGGCTTATATTTATACCCTGGATGAAAACACGAGTCCTAGACGACTACGACTTTACAATGAAATACGAAAAGATATAAACCCTACATCATTTGGTGCCTTCCATCACCACGTGTCTTCCCGTGCAAGCCAGCTTTACTCACAATACGCGTTTTTTCCGAATGGAACCATGGTCTCGCGAAATAGCCGACCGCGTAGACAGTTACCGAAACTCTGAGGACCAAACAACTGCTGATCGTTTGCCGAATCTGTCTCCTCCGCTGGTCGGACCCACCTGTCATATTCTTACGCGTGCGAAAATCTGGGTGTTAACAGCAAGCTATCTCCACCGACCTTTAGGATGCATCTCGGCCCTACCTTGAGTCGGTTGATCCAAGGGCACGGTTCATCGCCCAGGGCTATATAAACAGCCCCTGACCCCCTCTTCATAATCAATCAGGGTTTGATCATTAGACATCATCAATCAGAGCTTCAGAAGGAGATCAATCGGAAGCCTAGAACTTCATCTACCTAGATTAGTAGATAGAATAGGATTAGAGGAGGCAAGCTTCGCTTGGATTCCTGATCTAGTCACGAGAAGGCTCGATAAACCCAAGATCTTCTCTCTTGTATTAACATTATGGATCTATTTCATAATTGCTCTTCTAGTTCATCATTGTTCTTCATTGCTTATGTTCTAGTTCATCGTCCAGTTCATGTTCATCGTCTAGTTCATCATCTAGTTCATAATCTTGTTCTAGTTCATGTTCTAGTTCGTACTTTAGTTCTTCTCGATGATCTAATTCATCTTATTGTTCATCATCGTGTTCTAGATAGCAATACAATTGATATGATTAAGACATCAATGATTATATTCTTAGTTATTAATGCTTATAGTCTGCTTTGATTATATATTTGGCATAGATAGTTCATATTTATGTTTATACTCATGTTCGTATAGCGCTCATCTTAAAGTACAACGGGTGGGTGATAGATGCTGTGTAGGCGTGGTGCCTATACATTATTTATCTACGAATGCGTCCTATGTTCCGAATAGAGTGGTAGATCGCGGGTGTGACAGACTTGTTGAGTCCTCTGTATTCCACCTCCCGAATATAGTGTTCAGTATGGCTCAGTTAACTCATGGTTAAGGGTAACATTGTTTGACACTTTTACTATGGAGTTGCCTCTTGATTATAAATATGATGTGACCTAGCCAATGATTGCCCAATATAATTACACTAATCAATGTATGCTATGACTTGTAATTAGAATAACTTAGGAATGTTTCATTAATACCTATTCTAATCATCACTTGCTAGTTAGTACTGTTCTAAGTTTATCCTTGATCGATCTGATCTCTGTTATCCTTTATCAATTATTTATCATATCATTTACTCTGTAACCTGATTCCTGTTTGAAGTAATTAGTGTGTTATCAGTCTTATTATAAGTGTGCCATATTAAATGTTGTTAAGTCCTTACAATGCCATCATATCTTGAATTGATTAGTCTCTAGGCTAAATATAAATAACGATACCTGAGACTAGCTTGGGTGAAATGCTTCTACAACGGTTATGTTTATCTGTGCGCTTGCGGGTAAATATCTATCTTTAAATCCAGTGCCCTGATATATTTGCATTGCTAGCTTCATGTTGGGGATGACAACTTGACGTTAAGTGGAGTTAGTAGTGTCCCGTACACTCTTTAGTGCTTTCACTAGTTATTATTTTATGTGGCTCTCTTCTAGAGTGATTCCATTAAGGAGTGTCAACAAGCATTTCTTGCGCCGTTGCCGGGGACCACATCAATTCAATTAGGAATGGTACCTAGGGTTAATTATTAAATCTTCATGAACACTGATAGGACACTGCATTAGCAACATTTAGAACGGTAGCTAGAAGATATCATTTTACTTACACACATGTGATAATGCACTGATTATTTACTTTTACTCAAACAGACTTACCCTGGCTTGTTTATCTTTTATATCTTATGCAGGGTGATGTATGACTGGTTTCCAACTTCCGAAAAACTACATTGAGGATCCTGAAGCTTTACTAAGGAAAACTAGACGCAAACTTAAGAGACCCTCAGCACCACTACCAGAAGTTAGCCAGATAAGAAGAAGCTTAACACCAGTGTTGGACACCATGGCCGACAAGACACTCCGCGAGTTCTCTGCACCACCACTGCGAACATCACGACTGGACCAACAGTCAATGTGGGAGACAACGGATTTGAACTCAAGCCAGCTTTGATCAACATGGTGCAAGCTAATCAGTTTTGCGGAAAGGCACATGAAGACGCAAGCGCTCATCTCCAACACTTTCTGGAGATTTGTAGCACTTTCACCATCAAAGGAGTTGAAAGGGACGCCATTCTACTTCGCTTGTTCCCATTCTCACTTGGGAAAAGCAAAACAATGGTTCTACGCCAACAAAGATAAAAACACCTCGTGGGCGATCTGTTCAACTGCCTTCCTAGCAAAGTTCTTTCCAGTGGGGCAAGACGAATGCCCTCCGTGCCAAGATTTCAAACTTTTCAGCAACAACATGAAGAATCAATCCCAGAATCTGGGAACGCTTTCAAGACTACATATCAGAATGCCCTCACCATGGGATGGAGAATTGGCTACTCATGCAGACCTTCTACCACAGGCTCACTTCAAGTACCCGTGAGAATGAGAATGTGGATGCCGCTGCTGGAGGATCATTCTTATCACTCACGATCAACAATGCAACTACACTCATAGAGAAGATGGCCTCTAACCAAGGTTGGAACGAGGAACGCTCTCAGCCACACAAGAGGGGAGGAATACATCAACTAAAGGAAGTAGACATGTTGTCTGCCAAACTTGACCTACTCATGAAGAAGTTCGATGAACACACTCCCAAGAGAGAAGACGTCAAGCAAATCTACGAATCTCGCATGACATGTGAAGAGTGTGGAGGCACTGGTCATTCAGGGAGGAGCAACTGCCTGAGATTCAAGAAGATGCAAAGTACATCAACAACAACACCAACTATCGTCCTCAACAAACTCAAGGATGGAACCAGCAATCAAGGCCTAATTACTCAGGTAATTACTCAGGTAACTACCAAGGTAATACTTTAATCAACCACCTTGAGAGAGATGATATCCAATCAAAATAAAATTATTGAGAATAGTCTAAGAAGATAGCCTCCAATGATAAACTGCTTGAAAATATTAATACGAGAATGGATACCTTTATTCTGCTATAAAGAATCAACATGGCTTTAATAAAATGATAGAATCTCAGTTATCTCAGTTAGCAGCTTCAGTTCCTATGGCTGAAAAAGGTAACATTCCAGGAAATCCAAAAGAGCTAGAAAGTGCAAATTGTAGACATCTTTGATGCAGGGACACCCCATACCTAGACCTTCAAGAGAATGGATGGATGACTCCATTGCCCCAAAGAAAGGAGATCCAGGAAGACCTGTGATTCCAATTCATATTGGACCCTCACAGTTTGAAGAAGCAGTCTGTGACCTTGGAGCAAACGTCAACATTATGCCAAGGGTAATATACGAACAAATACATGGTGCACCTCTATTATATACAACTATGTGTTTGCAACTCGCAGATCAGACCACTGTGCTACCCATTGGGAATTCTAGAAGATCTGTGTACGTGTGGGACACTCGTATGTGTGTGCAGGAACAAATACATGGTGCACCTCTATTATATACAACTATGTGTTTGCAACTCGCAGATCAGACACTGTGCTACCCATTGGGAATTCTAGAAGATATCTGTGTACGTGTGGGACGCTCATATGTGTGTGCAGACTTTATGATCATTGAAACAGGTGGAGACAAAAGAGCACCCATCATTCTTGGACGCCCGTTCCTAAGCTCAACGAAAGCCATCATCTACGCGGACAGCGCCAAGATCTGTTTCACAATCACAGGCAACAAAGAAAGATTCAGTTTCAAGAGACGTACACTCACTACCAAAGTCCACCCTCAGAGCCCTACGAAGAAGCAAACATCATATCATCAAAGAAGAAGAATAGAAACAGAAGGAGGAAGAACAAGGCAACACAACCACATCAAGACACCATATGGATGGTCAACTCTGTCCAAACAAAAGACGACCACCTTCTTGCATCACCATACCTCGCCAAGAGGGATGGACCCAGGCGTACCCACCATAGATTGCAAGATCGAAGGAAGTACATTCCACAAGACGTTCTACGACATCGGCTCAAGTGTCAATATAATGTCTAAGGTAACATATGAACACTTATATAAAAATAGACCTATGTATCAAATATGTGCAGCTACAGATGCCGGACCAAACTTATCGATTTCCGGAGGGAATAGTAAAGGACGTGATGATCCAAATTAAAGACCACTATGTTCCCACCGACTTCTTAGTACTAGACATGGGAAAGGAAATCGACATTCACATCATCTTAGGAAGACCCTTCCTCAACACCATGGCGCCATCATCTACATGAGATCGGGAGAGATCCACTTCCAGTTCTTCAGAGAGAAGGTACGTTGTTACTTCAATAGTTATGTCACTAATGGACAGGAAAAGAAGAACCACTCAAGGAGGAGACGCCGCGCATCTCAACACAACAAGAATCGGCAAATCAAGGATGGATGGGCTGACTATGAAGGAGAAGTTACCAGGAGTGAAGATATCCTATTAATGGAAACAAAGGACGAAGAAGTAACGAGGACAAGACCACCAGTTAAACAAGTATGGAAAAAGAAAGAGAATTCTACTGACGTGCAATCATCGAGGTCCTCCTCAGGATCTGCTGATGCGCCAAGGAAGAATAAAGAGATACAAGGAGTCTTGTTCGATAGACTATAAACGTCGAATCCTCGCCGAAAGGTAACTCGGTAGTTATCCATAATCACTAGCATTAAATTCATCATTGCATAATTAAGCATGATCATTTTACTATTAGTATCATATTTACTTCCTAGCAGCTATATCTGCATTAGAAACCAAAATAAAAATGGAAACTCTAAGCCCCATACACTTCTGTGGAGGAATAAAAATAAAAATAATATACATTTGCATATTTACTTCTGCATTGCATACATCTATAAAAACAAAAGTCTAAAAAGAGATACTATGTAACTCTGCTGAAACTCTGTTTAGTGGAAAGGAAGAATATAAATAATCTTAAGAGTTTAAGACAACTAGGACAATGAAGGAATATTTATTACTAACGCTTAATCAAGTTCCACTAGTTGTGTTGTCTATCTTGAATTCAGCAGGAAGAGAAGAAGAGAAGGACTCAAGAAATCTCTAACAGTCTACTCGTCTTCTGGAAAAAGAATACATCAAGATCCAGCTTGGGGGAGAGCACCCTCAATTATCACGATAAGTATCACGGCTTTTTATCTATTACTATTAGTTCGGTTTAATTAAATCAGGTTAATAAATGTAGAAACCCCAAAAAGATGATAACTATTACACAAACCAAATAAAGATAGTAAATAATAAATAAATGTCTAGGTAGATAAAAACTTTTTATTTGTTCATGATAAAAACGATGAACAATTGCTCTGCCTTTTCTAAGTACCTATGTTCGAATTTAATTTTCTTGAGTTTTAGACAAAGTTGTTCTGAATAAACTCTGAACCTAAAACCTGTGGATGGCAAATACCTGATCTAAAGTCTAGATAATTGTGAGATATGATAAAAAAGTTTGAGCTGCTGTTTATCTAATTCCTAGAGATACTAGAGTTATGGAGATTTACACTTTAAAAAAGATTAAATACATGATGAGATCCTGTATGACATAACATGAATTCCTACCCAGAGCCATTAATATGATCTTAAGATAAGGCTACTTACTTTGTTCTAAGTTTTTAGTTATGGTTGAGAAATTTATCATGCTCTAGAGATCAAGAATGTTTTATTAAAAGATTCACTCTTCCGAAGTAGTAGTATTGTGTTAGAGGCATGGGCTATGCAAAAATATGAAAAGGAGGAAATAAAAAGGACAAATGTCCGACTACCTCAAAGAAGAAAAGAAAAAAAAAGACTGATAGCCCATGGTCCCTCTAATTACAATATGCCAGCAAGAGATGACAAATTTCAAATGTTCTAAAGTCTTATCTATGAGTATGACATCTTTCTTCCTAAACTTTGAAACTTTGACTTGGAAGATATATTTTCTACTTCTTAAAGCTCCAGATATATATCCATAGAAGGTAAGAAAAATTGCATCAGTGAGGAATCATAAATATAAAAGAGCGATTTGAGAGTGTCATACAATGGAATCTCTGATTTTTATTTTGAAAATATATTCAAACTCCAGAATGAAGGTTGATCAAAGAGTTAGAGAGACAGTGCTTAACTTGATTGTTCTATCTTTCAATCGTTTAAAGACCCAGGTGAAGGGCAAAAGCTCCATAGTTAAAGGAAATATGAGAAAGTCAGAATAGTTTAACTCTGAACCAGGGAAGTTTTTTCGTTTGAACATATGAACCCTTAAAAGTGTGAAGGCATAGTAGCAGTTCCTGATTCATCATAAATATTTGCTAAGGGACTAGCAAAAGGTAAGCTTGGGGGAGTTGTTGACACTGGTTATCTATCAATATAGGGATAAATAAATATGAAAAGGGGAAGAATTTGATCACCAACAAAGGTTAGGGTTTCAACTGACAATATTCCATGAGTTTTGGTGAGTTATGATTCTGCAGGGACTAAACCAGGAAATCAGCACCGATAGCTTCCCATAGAAGGAAACCGACGGGAGATAATGAACCCACACGTAAGGATTATTCTAGAAGACTCCAGAGGACGCAAGAAGACACCAGGAGGTCGACCACCTCGAGAGGCCGACTAGTGTGACCGACCGGTCCACCAGGTGACCGACCGGTCGCCCCCTGGGCCCGTTGGGTTCCGTCCTCTGCAAGCTATCTCCACCGACCTTTAGGATGCATCTCGGCCATACCTTGAGTCGGTTTGATCCAAGGGCCACGGTTCATCGCCCAGGGCTATATAAACAGCCCTGACCCCCTCTTATAATCAATCAGGGTTTGATCATTAGACATCATCAATCAGAGCTTCAGAAGGAGATCAATCGGAAGCCCTAGAACTTCATCTACCTAGATAGTAGGAGAATAGGATTAGAGGAGGCAAGCTTCGCTTGGATTCCTGATCTAGTCACGAGAAGGCTCGGTAAACCCAAGATCTTCTCTCTGTATTAACATTATGGATCTATTCATAATTGCTCTTCTAGTTCATCATGGTCTTCATTGCTTATGTTCTAGTTCATCGTCCAGTTCATGTTCATCATCTAGTTTCATATCTAGTTCATAATCTTGTTCTAGTTCATGTTCTAGTTCGTACTTTAGTTCTTCTCGATGATCTAATTCATCTTATTGTTCATCATCGTGTTCTAGATAGCAATACAATTGATATGATTAAGACATCAATGATTATATCTTAGTTATAATGCTTATAGTCTGCTTTGATTATATATTTGGCATGATAGTTCATCTTTATGTTTATACTCATGTCGTATATAGCGCTCATCTTAAAGTACAACGGGTGGGTGATAGATGCTGTAGTGTAGGCGTGGTGTGCCTATACATTATTTATCTACGAATGCGTCCTATGTTCGGATAGAGTGTAGATCGCGGGTGTGACAGACCTGTTGAGTCCTCTGTATTCCACCTCCCGAATATAGTGTTCAGTATGGCTCAGTTAACTCATGGTTTAAGGGTAACATTGTTTGACACTTTTACTATGAGTTGCGTCTTGATTATAAAATGATGTGACCTAGCCAATGATTGACCAATATAATTGCACTAATCAATGTATGCTATGACTTGTAATTAGAAAACTTAGAAATATTTCTCATTAATAACTGTTTTAATCATCACTTGCTAGTTAGTACTGTTCTAAGTTATCCTTGATTGATCTGATCTCTGTTATCCTTTATCAATTATTTATCATATCATTTACTCTGTAACCTGATTCTGTTTGAAGTAATTGGTGTGTTATCAGTCTTATTATAAGTGTGCCCATTAAATGTTGTTAAGTCCTTACAATGCCATCATATCTTGAATTGATTAGTCTCTAGGCTAAATATAAAATAACGATACTGAGACTAGCTTGGGTGAAATGCTTTTACAACGATTATGTTTATCTGTGCGCTTGCGGGTAAATATCTATCTTTAAATCCAGTGCCCTGATATATTTGCATTGCTAGCTTGATGTTGAGGATGACAACTTGACGTTAAGTGGAGTTAGTAGTGTCCGTACACTCTTAGTGCTTTCACTAGTTATTATTTATGTGGCTCTCTTCTTAGAGGGATTCCATTAAGGAGTGTCAACAGAGCATCATTCTCAAGTTATCATTATCTCCAACCTTGGGATCCAGGGTAAGGCGCATCAAGTTGTTGAGCATGAAGTAGGCAGGCTTCAGACCATTGACCTTGAAGTTTATCACTGCCCCATCCTTGTAAACCCCAGAGTTCTCCAGATGCTTAGGATACATGCCCCCACCATACATCTCAGATAGATGAGGAGCATTCCTGTCTCACTGTTGAACCCCAACAGCCTGGCAAAGGTGACAAAGTTGCACTATAGTGCACTCCCTGGGTCATCCAATGCAGCACTGAGCCGGCTGATCAATAAAGGTGTGGCCCAAACTGGATGATGTGATGATTTCTTGATTTAACTGCGCTCCCCAGATATCAGCCTCGTATCCTCCAATCCTCTAGCCTCTGCACCAAGGCCTGAATCTCCTCTGAATCCTTGTCTGTCAAGGAGCGGATTGCCAGCTGCTTATGCTCAAAAAGAGGAGGATGTCCCTTAGTACAGAAACTCTTCCAGCAGACAGACACGTAGTATCCTGCTGAAAGCCGGACCAAAACCTTCTGTGCACTGAATCATCCCTGACAAAGAGATATGAATTTTCTAGCCTCTGAGTCCTCAACAAGTTAGCCTCTTCCTGTTAGAGTAATCCAAGATATTTCCAACATGAGCAGGAGAAGACATCAAGGCACCGCGCTTCAGGGTGCATATGTAACACCCGGTTGATCAGCAACAACCCGGATGTTGGAGGAGACGGAGGCCCAACACGAAGGATCGATGGAACGACCCTCCCGCTCAGCTCCACCCCCAAAGCTACTCGCCCACAATTACGCTGTGCAGGCGCCCGGGAGGACCACTGACAGGGGGCGGTGGAGGTGGAGGAATAGCATGACCACTCCACCTGCACCGCTCCCACCAGCACCACTGCCACTGGCTCTGCCCCTGCCGCCGTCGACACTACGACGGCTCGTGACGAAGGTCCACGAACCTGTCGAGTGACGTCCTCGCTGCTCCCACCTGCCGGAGCACGACGACCGGGGGTGCGACGCGGCGTTCTCCCCTTGCTCTAGACCACCATGCTCCACGGCAGCATACTCCTCATCATATCGTCACTAGCTGTACGAGCATGAGGAGGTCCTCCGGCTATGCGACATCTAGAAAAAGATTACATAGACAGATATGAGATATAGGGGAAAGACAACTTCAAAGGATGTAGCAAGATGACGATCGAAATCGGGGAAAGAAACTGCTCACTGTGCGCGTGAGCGTACTAACTACCCGTAGAGGTCGGTACTACCGACCGCAGCGTGCGGTTTTCTTCGATCCAATCTCACAAATTGTCCATGAAATTGCAAACCAACATCCTAGAAGCATCTACACACTATTAGAGCAATCCTTACACAAGGAATCGACCTAGAACAAGGTACATTGATAGATCGGGCAAGAACACCCTAGTACCTTGCTACTCGTGAAGAAGAGGTCGAAATCCAATGAAGGAAGAACTTCGGGCTTCAAGAAACCACCAAGACGATCTCCTGTACCAAGGCACCTTCCACCGAACGGATTTGGATTTGGGGTGGAGGATAGGGGAAGATCGGAGAGGAGGATGCGTGAAGGCGGCGGCCGGAAGAACGGGCGCGGGCGGCTGAGAGGCACGAGTGGCGGCTTGGATGCGTGGTGAAAAAGAGTTGACCGGATAGGGTAGAAAGGGTTTCACCGCGGCTTTTATGACTGGGCCATACCCGGTCGGTATACCGCCAATAGGGGTCGGTACTACCGACGCGGTATACCGCCCCAGATGGCGGGTACTACCGAACCGTTCAATTCCAGAGAGGACAAGAGGGCTATTCCAGAGAACCTTGTGTGGTATATACACACACTTCAATCATGTCCAGATATCATATAAGCAGTACATAGCTATGGAATAAGAGAAGCATGCAAAATAGATTTTGAAATTGCACACAAAAGTTGACAAAAACTTTTGTCTAAAGTCTCTAGGTGAAAACAAATAGTGCAAGACATTCAAGCCACATACGAGAATCAATGATATTTAGTTTCACTCCTCAAAGCACAAATCTTGACTCATCTAGAGGCTTTGTGAAGATATCAGCTAGTGTTTTCGGTGCTCACATGGCGTATAGAGACATCTCCTTTGGCTTCGTGGTCTCTCAAGAAATTGGGTCGGATGTCAATGTGTTTTGTTGCGAGAATGGTTTACGGGATTGTGGCTAGCTTGATAGCACTCTCATTGTCACACAAAAGTGGAATCTTATTTTCCTCACATCCGAAATCTTTTAGTGTTTGCTTCATCCAAAGTAGTTGAGCAACAGCATGCGGCCGACCGCCACATACTCGGCTTCGGCGGTGGATAGGGCAACACTATTTTGTTTCTTAGAACTCCATGACACCAAAGACCTTCCAATAAATTGGCAAGTCCCGGTAGGTAGTGCTCTTTCGATCTACCTTGCAACCGGCATAGTCCGAATCGGAATAGCCAAGTAGATCAAAAGTGGAGCCTTGGGATACCACAAGCCAAGATTAGGAGTGTGCACTAAGTATCGAAAGATTCTCTTAACGGCCATAATATGATATTCTTTCGGATTAGCTTGAAAATCTTGCACACATGCACACGCTAAGCATAAATCAGGCCTAGATGCACAAAGGTAAAGCAATGAAACCGATCATAGAGCGATATACCTTTTGGTCCACGACTTACCATCCTCATTTAGATCAAGATGTCAATTTGTAGGCATGGGGGTCTTGATGGGTTTGTGAAAGGTCCTATTGGCTAGAGGGGGGTGAATAGCTAAATAAAAATTAGATAATCTCACTAGAGCAAAGTATTAGTATTATAAAAGGCCAAAATGCGTTTGCTCTAGCTCTAAATGTTAGGCAAGCCACCTATTTGCAATTCTAGTAATTTAATATCTCTATGGCACACAATTGCTATGTCTCTACTTTATCTAGTTAGAGAGCTAACAAGATAAATAATAGCTCAACACTATGTCACTACTTTACACTAGAGAGCAATCTAGAGAATAAAAAAAATCAACTAAATATGCTATGTTACTCTACTTGCAATTTATCACTACTACTACACAAGGTATACAAATAGCAAGTATGAAAGAGAGATAATTAATTTCCAATCGACGGTGAAGAGTAGAGGATGATGTCATCACCAAATAATTAATTCCAAAACATATATTCAATCAATCCAATTACGGGAGAACAAGATATAACACAATTATTAATTTTTCTTCCGAGGTTCACTTGCTTGCGGCAAGCTACTCCCCGTTGTGTCCCTCTACACCACGTGGTTCGGTGGCTAATCGGTATCACACACCGAGCCTCTCAATAGGCGCCACAAGAACCTACCAATGGAGAGAAGTTGAATGACACGAGCAATCCACTAGAGTTAGAATTTGGCACTCCACCGAGGAACCACAAACACCCCTCACAAATATCACCTTGATTGGGGGCGGACACAATCACCAAATCCCCTCACAATCAATCAATCACCATGAACCGTCTAGGTGACGGCAATCATCAAGAGTAATAAGAAATCCACAATTACAACAATCACCTAGTGCCACAAGATGAATCACAATGCATATGAACACTAGGGTTTCCACCTCCTCTCATGAGCATGAACCAACCATGGAGAGGGAGAGGAGAGGGATGGAGGGGATCTCTTGGAGCTCTCAAATCGATCTATGAAGCTTGCTCTCACACTTGCTTGGGGCTCAAATCAATGGAGTGAGAGAGGAGAGGAGAGAGCTTTTCTGTGTTCTTGGGTTTGCAACGGGGAACAGACAGTACGAGAGAGGGAGTGAGCAAAACGTTCTGAGGGGAAAGAGGGAGGGCCAGGTCTTTATTACGGACGGCCACAGCCGAGCACGCCCACACCCAACCAAAAGGAGTCTGGCTCCTCCACACTCTCCCACGACAACAGCCAACAGGCTCAGGCTTCCAACGGAAGGAAATGCAAACGGTAGAAAGGCAACGTCAGGCACTCGATGTAATTACCACGAAGCTTCCTTTGCGCTCCTCTCACGGACGTTGCAGCAAAAAGGAGGCCAACAACAGATCGACAACACACTAGCTGCAGCAGGCGCTCCCAACTACGTACATGCAAAAATTCAAAGAGCAGACATACTGCATGCATGCAAAAAGCAGTGAGGACTCTCAGGAAGTCAAAAGGCGCATGCAGGCTAGCTGTCCACTCTCTCTCTCTCATGAGGAAACGTTGGCAACAGCTGCTCCAACTCTCTAATACACGCACTGCATGCAGCTAGGCAATAGGGAGAGAGACGAGAGAGGTCTGCATGCCTCCCAAAACCAATATCTGGCTAGGCCATGATTTAATTCCGGGCCAACCCTCTCTGTTATACGCTGCTGGAAGAGGCACAAGCTTCAACAACAGAGAGCTCTTCCCTGGAATAATTTCCATGTTTAACCAGAAATCCATCCAAAAGCTTTCTTTCTCCTTTTCTTTTTGTTGACACCAGATTTTCGCACATGCAAGGATATGACAGATGGGCCCAGCCAGCACAAGGGAAAGGATTCGCAAGCAATCAACAACTGTTCGGCCCTCAGAGTTTCGTCGTTTGTCGGTGCGGTCGGCTATTTCACGAGGCCATAGTTCCATTCGGGAACGCGTATCGCAGGTAAAGCTAGCTTGCACGAGAAGACACATGGTGATGGAAGGCACCAAATAATATAGAATTTATATCTTTTTCGTATCTCTTTGTAAAGTCGTGATCGTCTAGGACTCATGTTTCGTCCAGGGTATAAATATAAGCCCGGACCATTGTAAAACTGCTCACAACCACATCAATACAACGGCCCCGTGCCACCTTCGAGTCCTTATAGTCATGTCGTCGAGTTCTTCGAGAGGAATCATCGATCCGTCGACCTCCGTAAGTACCGGCAACCTTGTTATCATGTCTAGTATCATGCGGTGGATTTAGATATGATGCAAGTAGTCTCGTATGTTAAGCTTAGTATCGTGCGGCGGATTTAAGCTTATGACGGGAAGTTTTTACCTATGACTTGTATCGTGCGGCGGATTGAGTCATGAGTAAAAATAGTTATCGGCTCTGTTAGATTTGGCAGATCTAATAGATCATCAAGTTATCATGTGTTATATGTTTTATTCATTTAATTCATACAACACCTTTTGCCCAATCCAGATTGATCTTCGTTCGGCCTTGTCGCGCGAGTTTTGTTTGTGCTTTGCTGGTTATAAGATTACGATGGCTGAATTGACTTTCAATCTAGATTGTTACATGTTGTGGGTTCATGCATGCCGATCATGTTTAGGCTTTGATAGAGCTGGGTGCCGTGCGCCAGGTACAGGTTTAGATTAGTTTAACCATGTTTGGCTTGTATGTTTCTTCTTCATGGACCCCAGTTCGGTAGTTTGCCGATTCTGGTTAAGCTTACATGAGTAATGAGTATGTATAGATCTGTTCAAATGTATGTATGTTTTTAGCTTCTTATAATTAGATCGTATCATGCGGTGGATTAATCTAATTATAAGGAGTGGTGTAGATTTATAGCAAGTGGTATCATGCGGTGGATTAGCTTTGCTTGAGTTTATACCTGACGGGTTCATGAAGGCTGGACGTGCGGCAGACTAGCTGGATTGGCTTATGCATATGTCATCTGAATAGATTTGTATTTACAAGTATTTTCTTTTATTCTGTTTTCACGTATGTGTTCGGCATTCGACATGTTTACATGCTTTCTCTTTATACTTGCCGAATGACATCTTAAACCTGTTTCGACAAACAGCTTCTATAGCTATGTGCCGTCGTGATTGGCTTCCAAAGCCGTACATCTGGAACTGTCTGGTTTTTACCCAGCATGTTCCAAGGTATTCTCACATTTTATCCCTTGTTGGTTTTCAGGTCAAACAGACTAGCACGCTTCCGAATTCAGTACGCTCTGGGCACTCGATTGAAGCCAGCCTCGTTCGGCTTGCTGTGTGCCTTGACGCGAGGTGACGAATTTTGCGTCAACACACTTTTGGCACGCCCGGTGGGACAACTTTCATCTCAAGATGCCTGAAATCAGCGAAGATCAGTCTTTCGATGTGACCATGGACGATTTGCCGCTAGAGTCAAAAGATCTGGTGCAGCGAGCTTGCGATGAATTCCAGCGCAAGTGCTTGGAGACTTTCTCCAAGAATAAAAGCGGCAAGGTCTATCAGAAGCAGACGTTCCCGAAGGTGTTCCTCATCACCAACCTGAGCTGCCCGACGGTGGTGAAGAAGAAGCTATCCAGAAGATGACTGATATAATGCATAGAGTTGTATCAGGAGCCGTGACCAGTCATCAATCGGCTTTCTTGAACACCTTTCGTGCTATCATGGTCAATACTTTCGGTCCAAACGCGGATAAGTACTTTGAAGAGGCTGCTGGTCGATGCGGGGACCATTGTTGTTCCAAGTACCTCAACGTCAGAGAGTTGCCGAAAGCAGCGGAGCTGGCCCAAGCATAGGTGGGGTAATTTCTCAGGAGATGCAACAACCTCCCCAGACCTATGACCAGCTCACGTTCGGTACGACAGGGGATGTCCCGCAATCTGCCCTAGAGTCTCTCCTGTGGCGAACAGGATTCAGAAGAATATGTTTGGAGATGGGTATCGGGAGTTTGTGGACTACAACTCGATTAACGCTCTTCCGAATCCTGGATACAGGAGTTCAGCAGGGTTACGTGCTGGGGGGCAAACACAAATAGCTCCTGATTCAAATGTTGACCTCATCATGCATAAGATGGCTGATATGATGCAGAATCAGTTTGGCCTAAAGCCGAAGAATCAGACATACACATACAAATCTCCTTACCCAGAGTGGTACAATCGGGTTGGTCTCCTCCGAGAGTCAAGCCTCCCACTGACCTGACCAAGTTTTCAGGCCAAGATGATACCAGTACCAGGGAGCATATCAGCCGTTACCTGATGCAGCTTGGCGAAGCATCGGCAGATGAAGCTTGGAGGATTCGATACTTCCCTGTCATTGACAGGACCAGCCTTCTCTTGGTTCGCATCTCTGCCAGCAATTCTATCAATACATGGGCAGAGCTTGAGAGAAATTCCACTCATACTTCTTTACGGGAACCAGTGAGAAGAAGTGGTCGATCTCATGAGCTTGAGGATGAAGCCTGGCGAGACGCCGCAAGAGTATCTACGCCGATTCAGGGAAACCAAAAATCTTTGCTATTCTCTGAATTTGCTAGATGATCAGTTACCGGGGATAGCCATAGCTGGCATGTTGGCGAGCATCAAAGAAAAGCTGTTCGGCATGGACTTTGAAGATCTCGGGCAGTTATCACAAAGGTTGGCAATGATGAGCAATCAAGCTCAGGAATTCAGGAAGAGCAACCAGTTCTAGAGGGGTGACATAGCTGCCGAGATGTATCAGGCTTTCTTGGAAGATGCAGTTGATTACAACGATGAAGATGAAGTAGCTGCAGCCGAGATAATCTGGGCCAAAGACCCAACTCAAGTCAGTCAGCGATGGTTGAGGCAACAAAAAGGTACCTATGATTTTGATGTTTCCAAATCAGATAAGTTATTGAATATCTGCTTAAGGAAGGACGCATCAAGTTGCCGGAAGGTCACCCTATGCTGCTCCCTGAGGGTGTCAAAGACAAGAAGTATTATGGTTTCCACAATACCAGATCCCACTCCATAAACGATTGTCGAGTGTTCAGAGTGCGGATTCAAAGGCTATCCAAGACGGACACATGAGGTTTGATGGAAAGATGAAAATAGATGGTAGGTCCTTTTGGGCAGAATACCGTGTCCTTCTCTGTTAATATGATCAATGCAGCCGAATTTGGGGGTAAGAACAAAGTGAGAGTTTTAACTTCTGCTAAGGCGAAGGAAGCTGGTGCTGTTGACCCGATCGGCAGATTACAAGTAAGGAATTTCAGCAAAGGGTTCGGTTTCAGAATAGCCGAACTGGGACAGGGTGAACCTCTAGGCCCAGAGTTACGACACGTATTCTATTGAACAAGTGGCGTCGCGAACAGGAATGATATCAAAAGCAGAGGTTTTATGAAGAGCAAAGGTTCCTGGAAAAGCAGAGAAGGCACGAGGAAGAGATGTACCGAGAAGAACGAGAAAATATGAAGAATCAGGAACAGTCTCATTGGGAATGCTCGTTCTTTCAGTATTGTTGGAACGAAGGCTTGAAGCTGCCTGTCAAGAGCAACTGCCCTGAATGCAGTAATCAGTACTCCGAATATAGGCAGTCTCGAGTCAACCGTCGTTCTGTCCATGAAAGACTTGGGGCAAGAATCCCTGAGGACGATCGACGCTTAAAATAAATAATTCTGAGAATCGGCAGGAGAGATTTGCCGATCGAAGTTGGGCTCGCACTGAAGAGAAAGAATACCGCGAGTATGTCTGGTAGAGGGGGCGATGGTGTCCACCAGGATTAAGAAAAAGCCAGAAAAGGAGAGTTGCAGCGCTTGAGGAATAGGGAGTTGGAGCAAGCAGACACCAAGACGAAACGAGTTGGCGTCCAAAAGAAAAGCCGGATGAAAGTGGTCGTTCGGCTGATACATGCATGGCGTTCTTTCTCCCATCAGAGTTTGCAGCTCCCAAAAATCAAGATGTCCAAGAAGAAACGTATTCAGATTTTGATGAGAGTGAATTTCAGGGACTTATTGGCTCATCTCGTCTTGGCTGATAAGGCAGTATTCGATAAACCAATCAGACACCAACACTTGAAGCCATTATATATGAGAGGGTATGTCAATGGCAAGCCATTAACCAAGATGTTCATCGATGGAGGAGCTGCTATCAATATCATGCCATATACCACTTTCAGAAAGCTTGGCATGACAAGTGAAGATCTACTAAAGACCGACATGGTATTGAGGGATTTGCGGGAAATTCTTCTGATACACGAGGGGCAGTCCATGTCGAGTTAATGATTGGATCTAAGACCTTGATCACTACCTTCTTCGTCATTGATGGCAAGGGGCATACAGTTTGCTGTTGGGAAGAGATTGGATACATGCAAACTGTTGTGTACCATCAACTATGCATCAGTTCCTCATACAGTGGATCGGAAATGATATTGAGATCGTTCATGCTGATGACTCGGTTAGTATTGCTAATACAAAACCAACTATTGGGAGTATGAAGGTTGTCGAGTGTTTCTCTGGAAAAACCTGGGAAGCAGGTCCTGTGAATGTCTTCAACGAGGACCAACAGCCGATTCAGATAATCGGCTCTCAGAGTAATTTTTAAAATCCAATTAATGGTGATGGAGAAACGTTGAGGCCAAAGTTTCGTGTCGGCTGACAAGGAATAAAGTGTTGATAATGGAGCCGAAGTTGGATCAGTATGTTCAAGTTGGGTCTCAAATATGCTTCGAAATCTGCAAACCTTTAGGGTTCTGATTATTCTTTCATTACCGGGGCTCGTGGAACTCAGAGAAAATTCTTACGAGGTGGGGTGGCGTACAACAGAAGCTTTATGATGAGTTTGAGGATATGTAAAAGTGCTTCTACAGCTTGGTGATTATTTCGGGTTGTACGTGACGGCCGATAAGCCTTATAATAGGATCGGCCCTTATATTAGTTTTGAGGAAAAAAATGAACGGCAGTTTGCTTTAGCCGAAAATGTTAAACCCAAGAAAGGAGATTCGGCTGTTGACGAAATTGGTGATTCATGTGTACTGTTTGTCAGTTGAAGCTTCGGCACTACTTGTTAAAGCCGAATGCGTGAAAAATGTGTAACTCAAAGGATATTTTATACAGCCGATGTAAAAGCATCGCCTTTAGCAGAAAAAATATTCCAAAGATTTAAGTTATAGCCGATATTTATATCACCTTTAGTACGGATTTTATGACCTTGGTAACCCTGGCATTTTCATGTTAGCAGGTTTATCGGGAAAAGAGAAAGGTGAGAAGCAGTGAGTGAAGATGTCGAGTGACATGACATGTCAGAGGTGAGATTCAGTCGGCTAAGACGACGTCGTACATTCGGCAAATGTTTTTCTGGAGAAATTCTGCAATCGGAGAAAGTCACTGAAGAGTTGAAAGATGCAGATAGACACTATTCAGAGAAGGACAAATTCATCCGCTGCAAGCTTCATTTATAGATCCATCCTAAGTACAAGCTACCCTTGGAATAATTTGTTTACAATGGATTGCGGATCAACAATCTCAGCAATAGCAGCGACATGGTTATCATAAACTTCAAGATCTTCAAACTCATCCGGGTCGCATGCGAATCCAACTGGTAGGGAGGAGTAATCTTCTTTGGTCTAGGAACTTATTGCTGCCAGCCCGAAAGAAACCCCAGCGCGCACACCTTGGATGACGGCCTGATCTATGCGGCCATTCACGGCGTCAAGACGAGCTTCGACAGAATCCCCACAGGCATTCACATGAGAGCGACTCTGTCTGCTGCTGCCTTCAAACGGTCATTCTCTGCGGACAAAGCTGACGAAAGGCAAAAATATGATAAGCAAAAGCAGATTCAATCAGAGAAAGGGAAGAACCGAGATTCTGCTAACCTGTAATGATGCTGCAGAGGTACTTCCGTTGTTCTGCCCACTCGGCCTCCTCAGTGCCATGCTTCTTACATACATCCCCTAGTTCTTTCTGAGCTTTGTCCCTTTCCTCACGGTACCGAGGAGCATCTAAACGGACCTGCTAAAGTAAATCGTTAAACTCAAATCTGATGGTTTGAAGAAAATTTGAAGAGAAGTTTTTAGATCTACCATTTCTGAAGAGGGAACCCGAGCATGGATGGAAGAAGACTCCACCCTGGAGAGAGGATAAACAACAAATCAAGGAACGAGCTATCACAAGGGGGCAGAGAATTGGTTTCTTACCTGTAACGCCGGTGAGTTCGTGTTCGGCTTCCTCCTGCTTCGCCTTCAGTAGGAAACTTGCCGTAATCGTCGTTCCCTGCCATTGTTTTTTTCTCTCTGACTTGAACTGGAAGTTGAAAGGTGGGAGTTTTGCAAGATGAGTTGTTTGATTGAAGTCATAGCTTATATGCGGTCATCTTTATAGAACCATAGCCTGCACCATGGAGACCAAGCGTCGGGGTAGGGTTTGCACAGTTTATGGACCGTTGTTGGGCCAGGCCGAATCTTTTGTTGGTTGGAGAAAGTTGTGGCTTCAGGATCAGAAGGCCAATGGGATTCGGCTAGAGTTTTTTTTCGGTTTAAATTGGCTGTTTGGAAGCTCATATTGCCAATTAACAATGAAAGCAGAGGCAAAAGGATTCCTTGAAGAGGGTTGTTCGGACGTCTTTGGAAATTTGAAGAAGAAGATCAGAACTTCAGATCTGAAATGCCCAGTTTCAGTGTTCTCTGCAAAGTGAAGTTCTCCGGTACGGTCACCACGGTAACCAATGTGTATGCATCACCGATTGAAGCGGGAAGATCAATCGTGGGTCTTTCAAAAGGACAAACAAGGGAGCTTCATATTTACAAAAGAAGACAAGATTATAGAGAGTTAATTATCCACTCCATTCTATGCTTAATCAGGAAGAAGCGATCGAAGGCATCGGCCAGATCTGTTTGGCTTCCTTCATATCCTCTGCAGAGTGTTCTACCTTATCTTCTAACTTTGCTCACAAATATCAAATCTACTATAGTCGGCGCCAGAATGGATCTTCACAGCGGAGAAAGCAAGTGTTGCACCAAATCCCATGCCGGCCCTGGAAATGATAGGAAGGATTCGGTTAACCTCCTTCAATCGCTTCAGAGGTGTTGTGCCTATCACATCAGCCGTGGTGGAGAGCTTGGTGATGGCGCTTCAAGGTGTCAAGAGCGATGGCATTCAGAGGCTCGTGAATGAGAGTAGTTGGATAGGATCCTTAAGAAATAGACAGTAAGCTTGTAGGCGAGAACGAGGATCAATTCAAAGAAATGAGGAGAAATATGATTGGAAAGCATGAATCCTAGTGATAGTTGATAACAAATATAAAGCTAAGTGAGCGAATGAGCATCCTATAGAGGATCTGGATGAGGCGTACAGCTGTTCTTGATGAGAGGAATTGAAAGGTGATGTTAACCTTATGAATAGACGCCATTCCCATTCAGCAGTTCGGTTGAACGATCATCTCGACTTGAATGCATGTGGATGTCCAAATCAAAGATCAAGTTCAGCAGTACGATTTCGTTAGATTCCTGGATGAGGGATTTTAAATCTGAGTGCCAGCTAAATCAAAGGAAAGTTTCGATGTTGTGTTATGACTCAGAAAATTTCGGGATGAAGGATGAAGCGGAGAAACGGTAGAAAGCGGAGCAATGAGGGGAGAGATTAGAACAGAAAGGGAGGGGAAGGGGGAGGGGCGGGAGTTTGGCTGATAGATCTAAGAAGGGAGAAATAATTGAGGCGAGAAAAAAAGAAAAGAGGAGGAATACTGGAAAGCGATGAGAGGAACTTACCAGCGGCCCTTTTTCGAGCGACGTCACGTTCTTGAGAGATTCGGGTGATTTCCCGATCCTTCCCTTCCAGGTCGAGCTGAAGATCTATGACTTTCTGAGTCAAATCCTCAGTGAAGTCGTCGTTAGTCCTCCTGAACAAAAAAGTAATGAGATGAGGCCTACTTTCATTTGTGAAACAAGGAAGAAGAAGAAAGGGCGACCTTCTTTTAGAATGCTAGACTCGCCGAGCTCGAGGCTTGGCGACTCACTTGGGAAGACATCTTCTAAATTGGAGGATGGTGGAAGAGAAGGGTTTTTCTGGTTTCGACTGAAGCAAGGAGTTCCGAATGCGCAAGCCGGAATAGAATGAAAGGAAAGTTTTAAAAGATCCCAAGTGCATTGGGAGGCGGATCGGCAGGCATGGTAATTATGGCGTGTGAAGTGGATGCTTCCAGAGGTTCCACGACAGTGCGAAAGGAAAATGGGAATTTTGGAATAAAACATTTATCCAAAATTAGGGGGCATGTGTTGACACCAGATTTTCGCACACGCAAGGATATGACAGATGGGCCCAACCAGCAGAAGGAAAAGGATTCGGCAAGCAATCAACAACTGTTCGGCCCTCAGAGTTTCGTCGTTTGTCGGTGCGGTCGGCTATTTCACGAGGCCATAGTTCCATTCGGGAACGCGTATCGCAGGTAAAGCTGGCTTGCACGAGAAGACACATGGTGATGGAAGACACCAAATAATATAGAATTTATATCTTTTCCGTATCTCTTTGTAAAGTCGTGATCGTCTAGAACTCATGTTTCGTCCAGGGTATAAATATAAGCCCTCGACCATTGTAAAACTGTTCACAACCACATCAATACAACCGGCCCCGTGCCACCTCCGAGTCCTTATACTCGTGTCATCGAGTTCTTCGAGAGGAATCATCGATCCGTCGACCTCCGTAAGTACCGGCAACCTTGTTATCATGTCTAGTATCATGCGGTGGATTTAGATATGATGCAAGTAGTCTCGTATGTTAAGCTTAGTATCGTGCGGCGGATTTAAGCTTATGACGGGAAGTTTTTACCTATGACTTGTATCGTGCGGCGGATTGAGTCATGAGTAAAAATAGTTATCGGCTCTGTTAGATTTGGCAGATCTAATAGATTCATCAAGTTATCATGTGTTATATGTTTTATTCATTTAATTCATACAACACCTTTTGCCCAATCCAGATTGATCTTCGTTCGGCCTTGTCGCGCGAGTTTTGTTTGTGCTTTGCTGGTTATAAGATTACGATGGCTGAATTGACTTTCAATCTAGATTGTTACATGTTGTGGTTCATGCATGCCGATCATGTTTAGGCTTTGATAGAGCTGGGTGCCGTGCGCCAGGTACAGGTTTTAGATTAGTTTAACCATGTTTGGCTTGTATGTTTCTTCTTCATGGACCCCAGTTCGGCTAGTTTGCCGATTCTGGTTAAGCTTACATGAGTAATGAGTATGTATAGATCTGTTCAGATGTATGTATGCTTTTAGCTTCTTATAATTAGATCATATCATGCGGTGGATTAATCTAATTATAAGGAGTGATGTAGATTTATAGCAAGTGGTATCATGCGGTGGATTAGCTTTGCTTGAGTTTATACCTGACGGGTTCATGAAGGCTGGACGTGCGGCAGACTAGCTGGATTGGCTTATGCATATGTCATCTGAATAGATTTGTATTTACAAGTTATTTCTTTTATTCTTTTTTCACGTATGTGTTCGGCATTCGACATGTTACATGCTTTCTCTTTATACTTGCCGAATGACATCTTAAACCTGTTTCGACAAACAGCTTCTATAGCTGTGTGCCGTCGTGATTGGCTTCCAAAGTCGTACATCTGGAACTGTCTGGTTTTTACCCAGCATGTTCCAAGGTATTCTCACATTTTATCCCTTGTTGGTTTTCAGGTCAAACCGACTGGCACGCTTCCGGATTCAGTACGCTCCGGGCACCCGATTGAAGCCAGCCTCGTTCGGCTTGCTGTGTGCCTTGACGCGAGGTGACGAATTTTGCGTCAACACTTTTAAACCCTTATTAAGTGCTAACTTTTTCAAGAGTCTCAAAACAAATTAAGCACTTAAGTTAGTATTTTCATAAAGAAATTTGCAGGGTTAATCTAACCACGTCACTAAGCCTAATGCATATGCAAATGAGACTCTCACTTAGTGGCACTAGATAACCATTGTAATTAAATATTTCTTCCTTTATAGTACGGTTATCTAACCTAAACCCGGTCACACTCTCTATAGTGTCTTGACCGGCAAAATAAATATCCTATTTTTTATACCTTTGCCTTGAGCCCATAGGATATATTTTTTCTTTTCGAGATAAAGCACATGGATATCATCTTTTTGTCATCTCCATCACCATGATAATTCTCTAGCTCCATCACTTGGTGTGTACCAACCTATCTCATACCACAATACTCATTGCAATAGTTAGTACACAGGCGTCATCAATTATCCAAAACCAAACTAGAGCTTTCAGTTTGGCCTTGTCCATCTCAAACATCTTTAGCATGTCTCTTGTATACTTGGTTTGACTGATGAACGTGCCATCCTTGAGTTGCTTGATTTGAAATCCAAGGAAATACTGCAACTCACCCATCATGGACATCTCGAACCTTTTGGTCATGATCCTACTAAATTCCTCACAAAAAGTCACATTAGTACTACCAAATATTATGTCATCGACATATATTTGGCACACAAAGATATCATCATTGACTTTGCGAGTAAATAAAGTAGCGTCGGCCCTTCCTATCTCAAACCCTTTTTGAGTAGGAAGTCCTTAAGGCAATCATACCAAGCTCTAGGGGCTTGCTTGAGCCCATAGCGCCTTGTCGAGCTTGTAGACGTGGTTGGAGAATTTTGGATCCTCAAAACCCGGTACGTGGTTGCTCCACATACACCAGTTCAGAGAGGGGCTGACGGACTAGGATGTCAGAGATATCATCAATCGATGATTACTCCGACTAATCCCGGACGACACGAGAGATCCGAAGACTTGTTACGAAGTGTACTCGGTTTAGGACTCTCGTTTCTAACTTAGTCGAGTTGTAAAAGGAAGCCTTGTAATTAGAATAGGACTCCTTTGATGTAACCGGTTAGGACTCGGTCTGTGCTAAGGCTCACCCGGATATAAGGGGAGCCGGGCGCAGGCCCCAGATAATCGAACATTGAATCATAACAATACACAAGGCACACGCCGCACTGGACGTAAGGTATTACGCTATTTAGCGGCCTGAACCAGTATAAATCGTTGTCCCTGTGTACTCGCCGAGTCCTACGAACGCCGATCCCCACCGAACAAATCGTCTGAGATTACTCAAGACGAGTTGCCGGTTAACAAACACCGACAGCTGGCGCGCCAGGTAGGGGATTTCGGTGATTCGACGACCAAGAGCCCGGCGAACCGCGACAACATGTTCTCGGCGGGGTCAATTTTCGTTTTTGGCTCATGGACTTGCATCGCGAATGATAAAGGAAAACTGCACAGCCAGCTCGACACCGAATCAAAGCTGCAAGCCACGCCAAAGACAGAGGATCTCACCCAGAGCTTAGCAAATCTAGCAATCCAAGACCCGCAGAACCCTGGGGACCATGCAGAAACGCCCGACTCCTACTCCAACTCAAAGTCTGAAGCAAAGGACTCGGACACCAGCTATGGTATCACCTTTGGGTTGCGGAACCCTGCTAAAAACTTCCAAAACCTGATCAGTGCAAGATTCAAAGAGTATCAGCAGATATCTTTGACGGGAGCTCAGTAAGGGCTCGTTTTCAGCTCTACTAAGGAGGGTAACATTGTCCATTGGCCAATTCAGCCTGTCCCGGCTAGACTGGTTGGCACAATTGACCAGCAACTTCCATATCAGCACGGACATCAGCTCCCTTTTGAGGAACACGACTCCACAACAGAACTAATCTCCAGCACTTCTACTTTGGAATCTGTAACACCGGGATCATCAAACCAGGGTTACACTCGTGAAGTCTTCATGGCGGGGCATCAGTCATCTCTACGACCACCAACCCCACCAGATGTCTGTCAAGATGATGAAACTCTGAGTATGATCTCTGACAATGATCTGAAAGGACCCGCGAAAACTGAGTCCTTGAAAGCTGAAAGAATCCGAAGGAATAGAGCTAAGGAGGCCCGCAGAAGGCGAGCAACTCACCGCAGGGAAGCTGTAGATCGCTACAATGCACGACTAGAAGAGTACAACACCCGGAGGCGTCTGGAAGTAGAGGCAGAGCGTCAAGCTCGCACTGAAGAGAATCACTCCCAGGATGATCTTAACAGACGGCGCCCTGATTATTCTCGCAACCTAGAACCCGAGTTCATGAGGGTCGCCGACCATAAAGTCTTCCAGACTCCCTATCAAAACATACTAGCTCTAGCTACGGAGATGGGATCCAAGGCCAATCGCACCCCTGATGAGGAGTGACGACTGGTCATGCTCCAGACTACCGCACTCCAACTACGGGGGCGGAATCTTGAATCCCTAGCTGATGAGCAAGCTTCATCTCACCCGAGCCAGAGGCGGCCGGTTCAAGAACGACTCGAACGTATCCCAGCAAGGAGTCGTCTGGGCCACCGAGTACCCGATCAAGCTGAGGGAGGAGCCGAATCTTCATACAGAGGAGCCGCAGTTGCAGCATCCAACGCAGTAGATCGCTTCCCCTGTTTTTCCCTAAGGCTTCGAGCAGTCTCGTTCCCGCGAAAATTCAAACCCGGGAACTACTCCAAGTACAACGGGAAGACAGACCCAAACGATGGCTCAGGTTGTATGCTCAAGCAGTCGAGCTAGCTGGTGGAAGTAACGACGTCAAAGCACTCTACCTCCCAATGGCTCTAGAGACAATGTCGCTCGCTTGGTTTGACAGGCTTAAACCCGAGTCCATCGACTCCTAGGAACAGCTACATCGTATCTTCGTTGAAAACTTCGCTGGTGTCCCAGAGAGATCAGATCCCCGGACTAAGCTCAGAACCTGCAAGCAACAGAAAAACGAATCAATGCGGGAGTACTATAGGCGATTTTCAGAAATCGGCTCCACAGTATCCGACATCACAGACAGAGAAGTAATTGACCTCTTCGGCAACGGCATTTGCGAAAGGTACAATTACAAAGATTTTATCAAGCAGGACCCGACCACCGCTGACGAGTTCCATCGGGCTATAAACTCCATGATGGCGACAGAGGAACGCACACAGGAACGCTTCCCCGATAGAAACACGCAAGGTGATCGAGGAAACAACTCGAGAGGCAACCAGGCACCACAGCAAAATACCCGAAAAGGCAGGAGATAACACTGTTGCTGCCATGGAGCCTCAAAAGAAGGGAAACAAGCCATTCACCTTTGATGACTTACTCGACGGACCCTGCCCCTTCCATCCGAAAAGTGGACATCAAGCAAGGCACTGCCGACAGCTCAAGGAGCGAGGCTTGACCCCGACTTCAACAAAACAAGAAAGACAAAGGCAAGAAGACAGCTGAGGATCGTCAACAGGACGACGGTGGCTTTCAGCACCCCAAAGGAACTATTAATGTCATCTTTGGGGGAGTAACTACCAGCGACAACAAGAGGCTTCAGAAGCTTTCTCTGCGAGAGATCATGTCCACCAAACCAGCGACACCCAAATATCTCGACTGGTCCGAATATCCGATTAATTTCTCCAGAGCAGATCAATGGACCAGCGTTTCCAATGCAGGCCATTACCCGCTAGTTTTGGACCCCACGGTCGCCGGATATACACTTGGTAGGGTACTCATCGATGGCGGAGCAGGACTCAATGTTATCTTTGCAAGCACCCTACGAAAGATGAATCTAGATCTCGCAACCCAGCTCACTCCATCAACCGCTCCTTTCTACGGCATAATACCCGGAAAAGCGGTTGTACCACTCGGAAGGATTATACTACCCGTCACTTTTGGAACTCTGATCAATTATAGAACGGAGTACATCAGTTTTGAGGTAGCTGACTTCGAATCATCGTATCACGCCATATTTGGGCGACCCGCTATTGCCAAGTTTATGGCAGTACCCCATTACTCGTACCTCTTATTGAAGATGTCGGGTCCTAAAGGAATCTTAACCTTTAGAGGCGACTTGAAGCGGTCATTTGATTGCGACACAGAGGCTGTCCAAATCACTGAAAAAGCTCAACTCACCCTGGAAGTACAAGAACTTGCTCAGATGGTGCTTAATACCAAGCCTGGAGATTCAGAAATCCCAACAAAGAAGGCGGGTAGTATTCAACTATCAGCAGAAGTCTCCACAAAAGCCATTGACCTGGAAACCGGTGATCCTTCCAAGACAACGGTTATCAGTGCTCAACTATCTGAAGAATAGGAACTCGCGCTCACCAAGTTCCTTAGAGCAAACAAAGACATATTTGCTTGGAAACCAGCAGACATGCTTGGGGTCCCAAGGAACTTGGCTGAGCACGGATTAGAGTTAAAGGAAGGCTCTAGACCTATCAAGCAAAGATTACGACGATTTTCACCAGAGAAGAAAGAGGCAATCAAGAAGGAAATAGCTAAGCTACTCGCGACCAGATTCATCAGAGAAATCCTCCACCCCGAGTGGTTAGCTAATCCAGTGCTAGTCAAGAAGAAGAACTCTGCTGAGTGGCGCATGTGTGTCGACTACACAGACCTCAACAGGCATTGTCCAAAGGATCCTTTCGGATTACCAAGGATAGACCAAATAGTTGATGCCACCGCGGGCTCCGCCTTACTTTCTTTTCTGGATTGCTACTCCGGGTACCATTAGATTGCCCTCAAAGAAGAAGACCACCCAAGACATCGTTCATCACTCCTTTCGGAGCATACTGTTACAAAACTATGTCCTTTGGACTGAAGAACGCGGGGGCTACTTATCAACGCGCCATCCAAGATTGCCTGGGTGACCAGATTGGCCGCAACGCAGAAGCTTATGTTGATGATGTAGTCATAAAAACAAGGATCCGACTACCCTGATATCAGACCTAGAGGAAACCTTCAACCGATTACGTGTGTATCAATGGAGACTCAATCCAACTAAATGCGTCTTCGGGGTACCCTCAGGTCAGCTACTCGGATTCCTCGTCAGTCATCGAGACATCGAGGCTAGCCAAAAGCAGATCACAGCAATCATCAACATGAAGCCGCCTACCTCTGTCCGAGACGTTCAGAAACTCACCGGGTGCATGGCTGCGTTAAATCGATTTATCTCACGGCTCGGAGAAAAGGGATTGCCTTTCTTCAAATTGCTTAAAGCCGGTGACAAATTTCAGTGGACGGAAGAAGCGGACAAGGCTTTTGAACAACTCAAAGGCTATCTTACCAATTCACCCATACTGACGCCGCCGGAGCCCAGGGAATCGATGATGCTGTATATCGCAGCTACCACACATGTGGTCAGCACATCAATTGTGGTAGAGCGCAAAGACGACAAGCACATCTACAACACCCAACAACCAGTTTATTACATCAGCGATGTACTATCTGACTCGAAGGTCAGGTACCCGCAAGTACAAAAACTGCTCTACGCTTTACTCATATCCTCAAGAAAGTTGCGTCACTATTTCGAAGCTCATGAGATCACGGTAGTCACGGATTTTCCTTTAGGAGAAATCCTCCACAACCATGATGCTACTGGAAGGATTTCCAAGTGGGCAGTTGAATTAGGGGCACTCAACATCAAGTTCACTCCGAGGAAAGCTATCAAGTCTGAGGCCTTAGCTGATTTTGTCGCCGAATGGACTGAAATACAGCAGACTAGAGACAACGCTACTCCCGATCATTGGAAGATGTACTTCGATGGATCCCTAAAACTCAGAGGAGCAGGAGACGGAGTCCTTCTTGTATCACCCGCAGGTGAACAGCTCAAATACGTTCTGCAAATATTGTGGCCGGCTACCAACAATGAAGCAGAATATGAGGCACTGCTCCACGGACTTAAACTAGCAGTCACTTTGGGCATTAAGCGGCTGTTAGTCTATGGCGATTCCTCCATGGTCATTCACCAAGTTAATAAAGACTGAGACTGTACCAAGGAAACAATGAACGCCTATTGTGCTGAAGTACGTAAGCTGGAAAAACACTTTGCAGGACTGGAACTCATTCATGTTACCCGGGATCTCAACGTGGCAGCAGATATACTTGCAAAATTGGGTTCCGACAGAGCACAAGTTCCTAGTGGTACCTTTGTACATGAGTTATCCAAGCCTCAATCCAAGAGAAGGAGGAGTTCGAGCCAGAACCCGCAAACCAGGTCCTATCCCTAGCACCCGACTGGACACGAGTTTTCATCGATTACTTCAAAGAACACAAACTGCCAAGTGACAAGACTACAACAGAGCAAGTCACCAGGCGCAGCAAAAACTACGTTCTAGTCGGGGATAAGCCGTATCGACACGGAGCTTCTTCAGGGGTCCTCCTCAAGTGTATTACACCAGAAGAAGGCAGGGAAATCTTGAATGAAGTCCACTCTGGGTCCTGCGGAAATCACGCAGCTTCAAGGACACTAGTCGAAAAAATCTTCAGGTCAGGATACTACTGGCCCTCAGCTTTAAAAGACGCGGAAGACTTAGTCCGCCGATGCCAATCATGCCAGTTCTTTGCCAAGCAGCAGCATGTACCCGCACATGAACTGATATGCATCCCTCCGTCATGGCCCTTCTCATGCTGGGGACTCGATATGGTGGGTCCTCTCAAGCGTGCCCCAGGCGGATTCGAGTACATCTACGTCGCCATTGACAAATTCACAAAATGGATCGAGTACATGCCCTTGGTCAAGTTCAATGCAACCAAGTCAGTCCAATTCATGTAGAGCATCTTTCATCGCTTTGGAATGCCGCACAGAATCATCACTGATCTTGGGTCCCCCTTTACGGCTATCGAATTCAAGTCATGGGCCAGCGACTGTGGAATCAAGATAGACTACGCATCAGTAGCTCACCCCCAGTACAATGGCCAAGTTGAAAGAGCAAATGCCCTGATTCTCGCCGGATTAAAACCAAGGCTATTTGACCTCCTAAAAGATCACGGTGGAAAGTGGGTTGAAGAATTGCCTAAGGCAATCTGGGGGCTACGAACACAACGAAGTCGGGCAACAGGCCAAACACCTTTCTTCCTGGTATATGCACTGAAGCAATCCTACCGGCTGACTTAATCTGGAACTCCCCACGAACGGAGCAGTACAACGAGGGCGAAGCTGATGATACCAGGCGGTTAGAAGTCGACAGCCTTGAAGAAGCCCGACTAACCGCACTTTTTCAATCAGCAAGATACCTTCAAGGGATGAGGCGCTATTATGATAAAAACGTCCATCACCGCACCTTCCAAGTAGGCAACATGGTGTTGAAGAAAATTCAGAACACTGTCGGACGTCACAAGCTCATGAGTCCATGGGAAGGTCCTTACATTGTATCCAAAGTAACAAGACCCGGTCGTTGAGCTAGTCACCGAAAATGTATCTCCACTGCCAAATTCATGGAATATTGAGCACTTGAAGAAATTCCATACTTGAGGACTACGCTACAATACTGACTCAGGGCAATTGTATGTATTAGTCGGATATTAATAAAGTTTGAAGTTCATACGACATAAGAACTTTTTTATCCAGGCTATTTTCTACAGCTCATCACGACTATTCAGTCGCATAATAGTCTGCAATAGCAGGGCTTACCTCCGACTAATATATCATATAACTCGGATAGATTGGTTTAGCGGAAACCAAACCTGAGTTACGAGCTTCGAGCTCAATACAACTCACAAGGTAGTACGGCTTAACACCCGGCTATCAGCCTATAGCGAATATGGAATCCACCATAGTGGAACTAGTTCCTATAAGGCGTAACAAGGCGAGACAGTACTCACCCTGTTACATACATCCTGAACAGAGGTTCACCCACCTTCGCACTCAAGCTGCGATCGTCAAGAGGATATGATTCACCCAGAAGGAACCAATGCTACGGTCCTTCAAGAGGTGCTTGATCATTGTTATCCCTTGAACAAGGGTACTAAGAGTAGTACTCGGGCAAGACTAAGTTCTCTACATAACGGTTAAGAGAAATGAAGTCACAAGACCCAAACTAAAGTGCTAGGAAGCACTCGGATAGACTCGTCTAATTAGACGCCTGATCATACATCCACAACAAATAAAACTCAACCCATTGCCAAAGAAATTTGCCGCAATATGGAGTTGGACATACATGCAATTCACAAGGTTCAAAAGTAACTAATATTTTTTATAATAATTGTTTTTAGGAGATACAAGCTGCAGAGACTGAGGAGCCTAGACTACTCTACAAGATCTAATATCTGTGAGTACTCTTCCACGGCGGTTTTCACCTCCTCTCTTGCATTGCCGCAAGGTCCTCGTCACCTTTGTCCTCTGGAAGGGTCATCAGAGCGGACAGGTCAAAGGACGGCAGATGCAGCCGCAGCGTTGCCATCAGACCCTGCACCACGGAGATCGACATATCTTTGATGTATTGCGCCAGCCGCCCAGGAGCAGCCTTGACCCGTTCAATCAAAGACTCCTCGACTCCTGCTGGCGCCGGAATCATATTGAGCAAGGGCTCGACAGCATGCTCCAAAGCCATCAGGGAATCTCGCGACTCCTTCGTAGACTTCAAAGCCTGCAGAAGGTCTCGGTCAGCACCCTCATGCATCAATTTGGCTTCTTGAAGAGTACTCTGCGCGTTAGCAAATACCTCTTCAAGCTCCGCCTGTTTCCGATTGAAGGCGTTCTGCCACCTAGAAGCTAGTTTATTTGCATCTGCATACCAAACAGTCAGTTATCATGTCATCCGACTAATATTATGGAGCAGAACGACTCAAAAATCCAAGTATACCTTCAAGCTGCTTTTTAGAACTCTTCTTGAGCTCCTTCAGCTTTTGTTCCATAGCAGCGGATTTGGATATCAGCTCACCCTCTCGGTTGTTAGCAGCGTCACGCTCCGCTACCACTTCCTTGAGGTTGCCTTGGAGTTCATTAATGCGACCATGCAGACCCTGGGTGGCTACCTTCTGACTAATCTGGTCCTGGGCAATATAGTCCCGGAGCTCTTGGTTTTCACGAGACAGCTCCTGGCGGATCCGGGTGACTTGATCTCTAACCTTGAAGTCAAAGGACTACAATATAATAAAATTGTGAGTACTCGGATGAGTTTACAGTACAACAAGAAGAGATTGAGACTCTTACCTCAATAAATTGGTGAAGAGCTTCAAAAGGAGCCTTCACCTGTTTTTTCAGTTCCCTCAGCCGAGTAAGATCCTGATCATACCCGATACGTCAAGCGTAGCTCCTTGGCGTGAGGACTCAGGTGCATCTAAGGATCCTCCCTGCTGACAAGCTGAGTCCTCTGCATGTATCTCCGTCAAGACCATGTCCAGGGTAGACTCGTCTGGCTGTCGTGTATGAAAAACCAGTTACTCCACACGCGGTCAAAACTCCAACTGAGCGGGAGAACGAAAGATGGAGTACGGCCAACCAACCTGAGGCAATGGAAGAGCGTCCACGTCAGGAGCGGCTTCGACCTGAGACTTGAACGCAGAGGAATCAGGCAGCGGATCTACCTGACTGAAGGTTGCGGCATGCTGAAGCCATCCTTGGCCAGCGGCTCCGACTCCTCCATCACCTGAGGATCAGGAACGGTGCTTGAGGCTGTTACACCTGGTTTTGCCTTCCTGCACTCCCAGCAGACAATTATACATGTCAGTACAGAACTCTGTGACCCTCTACAAAGCTGAAACCGACTTCACGAGCTTCAAAGGCTTTGGTAGTTTAAGAGCGGCTGTATCAGAGCGGGTTCATGAAGTCGGAAGCTTCTCGGACACCACGCTGCCGCTTGAAGTCCCTTGCGCTGTCCCAGCATCTGATACAGCGACATATATAAGACAAGAGATCATCAACACTCAAAAGGACTACAAAGTACTCGGGTTTTCCCTTACCAGGAGCACCGGCTTATAGTGCTTATCAGACAATTCTTGAGATAAAAGAACTTTTGGCAAGCACGGCGATTACCAGTGCGAGCCTTCTTAAGGACGGGTCCCCCGGCTTCTAGTTGAGGAGTCGGCGACCTCTTCCGGCTACCTTCAGCCTCTTGTTCTATAAGCAGGACATCAGGGTCAGTTGATTATGTGTCAAGCCAGTCAAGATCTTCAGGCGAACTTGGTTTATTAGGAAGATCCTCACTTCGGATTGGACCTTCTTAACCGATGCCTCCGCCTTCTTCAGCTGCCGGAGGCAGGGAGGACAATCAATGTTATCTCTCCCCTGGCCCTAAAAATACAGAAGGGTACCTAGTCAGGTCAGGAGGATATTTATTCCGAACCTTTAAGAGCCGACAAATCAAGTACTTACTGGAGGAGGAGGATTAATGGCGGAGAAGGACGTCATCACTGGAGCAAGACGTTCACGGCTCTTAAGCAGCCGGTTCACCCCCAGAGACTTCGCAGTCTGCCAATTGCTCAACAGCGTGGCGACCCGGGTCGTTCTTACCAAGATATTCGAACCCAAAGTTGGCTCGCTGCTGAAGCGGGTGGATGCGCCGGGCAATAAAGTCTTGAACGACAGTGTATCTGGTCAGTCCATCGATTATCAAAGCGTCTATCATCATGAGGAGGGTTGGATAGCCCCTTATTCTTCAATTGTGAGCTTCTCCTTCCATTCACGGCACTTCTGTGGTGGCCATCCATCATGACGACGAAGAGCTGGGGGTGGGTTACCCATATAAACCACCCAGCAGCCCAGTCTTTTACCGACTCTGACAACTCAACAGCTATATACTGATTGTCTACTTCTAATCTAACCTGAGAGACTAGCCCTCTGACTACTCGGTATTAGCGTCACTAGGTTGACACTTAAACCAGAAAAGGTAGCGGAAAAGAGTAAAAGAGGGGCAAATTCCCAGGAAAGCTTCACAAAGATGGGCAAAGATTGCAATATGAAGAACTGCATTGGGAGTGATATGGTTTAGAGTCAAACCATAGTAATGCAGCAAGCCACGGAAGAAATCAGAAGCAGGAAGCCCCAATCCTCGCTCCTGAAGGTCTTGAACATCACGATCTCCGTGGTGTGGGGGCAGGAGCGCGATGATCAGTGGGTACCCTCCATCTGTCAAGCGGTTGCGCCCGGAGCAATCCTTGCTGCGCAAGAATGCCAGTTCCGCCAGAGTGGTATCCGGCTTCTTCCACGCCAAGACATCAGTTGGCGGGTTCGGATGCTTAGGCTTTTCGGTGATGGTGATTTTGGCCTTTCTCTTCTCCGCCGCAGACTGCCTCTTGGGACCCATGTTGGTGACGAGAGATTTTTGCGCATCAACTATGGAATTGGCTAAGGGATTTCTAGCTCCGAAGGCAATGGCTTGATGAAAAGCGTAATGAAAACATAAGCCCGGCAGCGGCTTATTATAGATCGTTTTGGCACTTGTTCATCTTTCTCAACGGCGTTATGGAACCGTCTAAAAACCCTAACGGCTGGGAGTACGTGTCAGACGGCGTTAGAAACGGAGAACAGGAAATACAGTAAACAGACAAGTTTCTTCTTCCACAGATACATTTAGTACTCGGAAAGCAAGACAGAGGACTCAGAAAATATTCCAAGTACCCGGATCTTTGTTATTATTACTCGGAATTACAACAGAGATGCATGGAAACACTTGAGATACAAACTTTCAACACAAGACCCCATCAAGGTGAAAACGCAACTCTAGTGAATTCAAGGTACATAGCCTTGATGCTTATTGCACCAAGGACCGGGTTCAGTGAGACGCAGTAAAGCAGACACAGAACCTTGGGTAGACACTATCTTTTCAGTGCATCCCAAGGTGGGTCTTTGGTACCACCCCAGTACTCAAGGAACTCGGGGGGAGACCCACCCTCGCCGCCCTTTGACAACTGTGACTCTGAGGTTATCTACGAGTGGTAGTCACAAGAGTTCTTTTAGGCGCACCTCTGTGTCCCTCTGCTCGCGACCACTTGGAACCACCCTAACGGATGGTCTTTCACAAGAGTTCTTCTAGGTACTTCATCTATTCTACAGAAGGAGGACCACCGGGCTCGATCATCTCAGCTACTGCTATTACAATCCATGGAACTGATAAGAAACTCTACACTCTTGAAATATATGAGCTCTTTGTCACAGGCAGGTCCTTTATAGGCGGTTTCGTTCGTCGGGTCTATAGACCAGGTTCATAATCAAGAATGATGTACTGTTGACCAATAATTCAACCAAGTATGTGCTGCAGGCCTGTTAAGCTCGCGCATGGGTACCAAGAGCTGATTCTCACCAGCAATTCAAGACGAAGACGACATAAGTTTGCAGTTGCAGAAAACGACAAACATCATTATTGCGCACAGTTGGAAAGTCACCAGTCAATTATTGCTGGACTCATGGTAATTTTATTCAGTGGGGGGTGATACGGGATGTTTGTTGAAAACATTACCCACCTGAAGCTGAGTATTTATTATTCGGACGGTTTAAGCAATACAATGGTGTCATGGTCCGACTTCTCAAGACCTTGATAGATTATCTTTCTGAAGATCCCAAGCACCGACTACTAATATTACTCGGACCTCGGCTCGGGGGCTACGGGGTATAATCTATAAAGGAAATGTTTTTTCTTATTCAAGAGTTACTTGGATAAGGCTCTAAAAGATCCTCAAAGTTATTGTAAATAACAAGAGGCTCGGGGGCTACACCCATAGGGTGCACTTTTTTGAAGAAAAGTGCACGCCATGGAAAATTCTTTAGACTTCAGAGCACTTCAGGATTTCTCAAAGACATTACTCGGAGATTCTCAAGAGGAAACTGGAAGATAATGTCGTGAAGAAATGATGAAGAGCTTGGGGCTTGACGGACCAGGATGTCAGAGATATCATCAATCGATGATTACTCTGACTAATCCCGGACGGCACGAGAGATCCGAAGACTTGTTACGAAGTGTACTCGGTTTAGGACTCTCATTTCTAACTTAGCCGAGTTGTAAAAGGAAGTCTTGTAATTAGAATAGGACTCCTTTGATGTAACCGGTTAGGACTCGGTCTGTGCTAAGGCTCACCCGGATATATAAGGGGAGCCGGGCGCAGGCCCCAGATAATCGAACATTGAATCATAACAATACACAAGGCACACGTCGCACTGGACGTAAGGTATTACACTATTTAGCGGCCTGAACCAGTATAAATCGCTGTCCCTGTGTACTTGCCGAGTCCTACGAACGCTGATCCCCACCGAACAAATCGTCTGAGATTACTCAAGACGAGTTGTCGGTTAACAAACACCGATAGGGGCCGTTGAGGAATGCACTTTCACATCCATTTGGTATAGCTTGAAATCATGGTGAGTAGCAAAGGCAAGTAATATGCGAATTGACTCAAGCCTAGCTACGGGTGCATAGGTCTCCCAAAATCTAAACCTTCGATTTGAGTGAAACCTTGAGCCACCAACCGTGCTTTGTTCCTTGTTACCACGCCATGCTCGTCTTGTTTGTTGCGGAAGACCATTTGGTTCCTATCACATTTTGCTTGGGCCTTTCATCAAGGACCAGACTTCATTCCTGGTGAAGTTGTTCAACTCTTCTTGCATAGCCATCACCCAGTCCGGATCATCAAGTGCTTCTTCCACCCTAAGAGGTTCCAAAGAGGAGACAAACAAGTAATGTTCACAAAAACTTGCTAAAACGAGAATGTGTGTTAACCCAACGTCGTTATGCTCCCCAAGATGTTGTCCATGCTAATCCGGAATCTGCTTAATGATGATTCACCTTATGTCAATAATCAAGATCTCTTATGTATGTCCTATTACTACGTTCTTTATATTGATTGTACGTCACTCATCACACTGTCACAAGTGTCTTTCAATTACTCTGTCATGATCACTTTCACCATGTATAACTTTGTGGGTCATTCATCATCTCTCATGGTGTCCACTCAACTCAATCTATGCACATTGTTTGCACAGTCTGATCCTTGGATGGGTCCATCTCATCATCTTTGTCACTGTATGTCCCCATAGCTTGTGGCATGTTGAAGCTTGATCATCCAGTTGATGTTGTATTTGACCACCATTCACTTCATCAGATGCAGAAGCTTCACCATGTACGTTTGAATGCACTTGATGACATTTGAATCTTGGGAGGTGCAGCGTATCATCATCATCATCTTGAATCTCAATAGGTTTCACATCACCGGTTGCAAGCTTCTTGATTGCTTCGGATGGAGACATGTCATCACCTACAAGCTCATCATTGACTTGCTCCTTTTGGGAGCCGTCGGATTCATCAAAGTCACGTCTACCGTTAACTCAATAGTGCCGGTGGCATTATTGAATACGCGGTATCCGTGTTCGTTAGTGTCATAACCAAGTAGAAAGCCTTCATGTACCTTAGGTGCAAACTTTGAACTTTTGGCTCTCTTATTAAGTATGAAACATTTGCAGCCAAAAACTCGAAAGTAATGCACCTTTGGTTGTTACCGGTTAGAAGCTCGTATGGCGTCTTGTCCCTTAGCTTGTGAAGGTAGAGGCGGTTGATAGCATGACACGCGGTGTTCATCGCCTCCGCCCAAAAGCCATGGGACGTCTTGTATTCATCCAACATAGATCTTGCGGCTTCAACAAGAGTTCTATTCTTCCTTTCCACAACCCCATTTTGTGTGGGGTATATGGAACAGAGAACTCATGTTTGATTCCTTCTTCATCAAGAAATTCTTCTATGTTGGTGTTCCTAAACTCGGTCCCATTGTCGCTTCTCACTTTCTTGATCTTGAGCTCAAACTCATTTTGAGCCCTCCTAGCAAACTTCTTGAAGATGCCTTGGGTCTCGCTTTTATCTGCTAAAAAGAACACCCAAGTGAAACGAGAAAAGTCATCAACAATAACAAAACCATATTGTTACCGCTGATGCTTGGTAAGCAACGGGTCCGATGACATCCATATGTAGTAGCTCCAATGGTCTTGTAGTTGACATGACATTCTTCATTGGATGCTTTGCTCCAACTTGCTTTCCGGCTTGGCATGCACTGCAAATCCTATCTTTCTCAAATGAGACATTGGTTAGTCCAAGGATATGCCCTTCCCTTTGAAGTTGGGCCAAGTTCCTCATCCCAACATGAGCTAGTCGGCGATGCCAAAGCCAACCCATGCTAGATTTTGCCATTAGACATGTTGTAGGTTCTACCTTACTAGTTGAGAAGTCAACTAGGTAAGTTTCCCTTCAACACGCTTTAAATGCAATAGAGAAATCCCTTCTTCTAGAGACGGTCACCCTTATCCGTAAAGAGACAATCGTAGCCCATTTCACAAAGTTGAGAAACGGACAACAAATTGTAACTCAACGAATGCACAAGTAATACATTAGATATGGAATTGTCAGTTGAGATAGCAATTTTACCCAACCAAGCACTTCTCCCTTTTCCATTGTCACCAAACACAATGTTGTTGCATGAGTCGTTGCTTGGTTGGAAGGAGGAGAACATTTCTTTTGCCCCGGTCATATGATTGGTGCATCCACTATCCAACACCCAACTTGACCCACTGGAGGCATATTCCTACAAAACAAGATTATGTTCTTGATTTAGGTACCCAAATGAGATTGGGTCCTAGGGGGTTAGTCACATAAGCTTTTGGCACCCAAACATTTTCATTATCTCCCTCTTCTTGAGGGCACCAACATACTTGACTACTATCTTGCCATTCTCTCCCCAACAACACAAGTAATCACATGTATAACTTCTTGATATAGGCTTTTGTTGCTTGGGGACCTCCACTTGCTTCTCCTTGTTGATCTTACCATTAGCAAGTGGAGCCTTAGGGTTGGCAACCTTGTTGGCCTTGTTCATGAGGTCAAAGAGAGGAACCCCTTTGTTAAAGTTAACAAAGGGTACCCCCTTGACCATCTTCCTTCCATTTGCCTTGGCACCATATCTATTGTACCCAATCCCATCCTTGATGGATGGATGTCTTGCGGTCTTGAGGATATCCTTTGGTTGTTCCATCTTACATTTGCAACCATTCCTCAAGATCATGTTCAACCGTTGGATCTCTTTGCTCTTCTTCTCTAACTCAACAATGTTAGTTGCACAAGCATTGATATCAACTTTATAAGCATCTATTGCAACCATTACTTGTTGAAGCGTTAGAGTTGTCGGAATCCTTAGGAGTAGTTGAAGAAGGTACTACTCCAAAGAGTGTTGTAGCTTAGTTCAAGAGTTTGATATTTATCTTGAGAGCTTGTGAGGCTCTCTTGAACTAAGCTAATCTCATTCTTTAGATTAGCAATTGAGTCATTGCTCGTGGAACACTCCTTAGCCAACTTCTTGTTAGAGTCATTAGCTAAAGATAGTTCCACGGTCAATTTCTCAACCTTCAACTTTTCCTCGGCAAGAGAGGCTTCCAATGCAAGGTTCTTTTCTCTCTCTTGAGAGATCAGGTCCCCTTGCAAAACAAGACTCTCATTTCGACTTTCCAACTTACTAAGCAATTTTAATATTTTTGGTCCACCTTTCTTACCAAACTTTCTTATGATACTTAGTTCAAATTCATCCATGTCATCATCACTAAATTCATCACTAGAACAAATAGGAGAGTGAGGTGATACCTTCTCATCCTTAGCCATGAAGCAAGAATGAGTGACGTCATCCTCATCGTCGGTGAGGTCCTCGAACAAGCGTGATGATGTGGTCGAGGTAGTCATGTTGAGGAGAGGACTTGGAGAAGAAGTCTTGTGTATGGCGATGTTGGCCGCTCCCTTCTCTTTCTCCTTGCCCTTGCTCTTCTCTTCATCACTTGAGTCATCTTCGGAGAACCATTCTTCACCAAGATGAGCTTCACCACCTCTTCTTCTTCTTTGCTTCCTATCATCACTCTTGCTATATTTGTTCTTGTTCTTCTTTTGTGGACAATGAGCGATGAAATGATCGTCCGCACCACACTCATAACAAGTCCTCTTCTTTGACTTCTTGAAGTATCCACCTTTGCCCTTCTTGTACATTTTCTTCTTCATGAATCTTCGAAAGTTCTTCACAAGGAGAGCAATCTCATCATCGGAATCGTCGCTTTCATCACTTGATGAATTATGTTGGGCCTTACTTCCTTCTTCTTGGTTTGCCTTGAGAGCTCCCACCTTCTTATGGCTTTCCTCTTGATCTTCTAGAGCTTCATCATCCAAGACTTCATGATGCTTTATTTTGGCAAGCATCTCATGAGGTCCCATGCTCTCATAGTTGGGTCTTTCCATGATGATTGATGCAAGTGTCTTGTTATTCTTCTTTCTATATGCTCTCAATAGCTTTCTTGCAGCTGAGTTGTCATCCCACTTTGTGTCTCTGAGAGCTCTAATCTTATTGACCAATGTCATGAATCTATCAAACATTTGCTGAGTGGTCTCACTTTTCTTGATAGCGAAGTTCTCAATCTTTCCTTGAAGAAGCTCTATGTTGCACTTCCTCACACTTGCATCACCCTCATATGATATCCTGAGAGTGTCCCAAATCTTCTTAGCATTCTCCATTCCATGTACCAAGTTGCTCTCTTTGGGCTTAAGACATGATAGGATTAATGAAGCGGCTTGAACATTTTGTTGAAACTCAACCACATCATTTTCGGTGAACTCTTCGCCCTCAACGTGACTTGGTCCACTCTCGACAATCTCCCAAACTCTTGCGGCAAGAAGATGCAACTTCATCTTGTGTGCCCAATCATTGTAGTTGATTCCATCGAAGAAGGGTGGTTTGCCTAAATTGACGCTAGGCAGTTGAATGACTTTGCCCATTTGACTATAGTCATAGGACATTTTAGAGAACTCCTTCTCCCTCTTGCCTTTCACTTCATCTTCCTTTTTATCTTCTTTGGGCGGTGGCGGATTTTCTCCGCTTCCGGATGCTTCGCCTTTGTTGGCAAAAGCTTGCCTCATGCTCTCCATCTCATCTCTCATCTTTTGCATTTGATCTCCATGTTTCTTTGCTTGATCTTCTAGCAACTGAGAGGAAACCCTCTTGACAATGTCATCAATTTGTTCTTGACTTAGGGTAGACATGATTATCCCTTACGCGGTGAAGCGCTAACACAAGGGTTAGGCTCTGATACCAATTGAAAGGATTTAATCAGCCTAGAGGGGGGTGAATAGGTGATTATTGATAATCTGAAACTTCACAACTAGAAAATGTAGTTATACAACAACCGGTGATACCGGTTGTTTGGGTAGGTACTACCGGGTGTGATACACCGGTACTACCGACACAAACAAATGGCACTACCGGGATCCTAAAGATGAACTACAAATCCAATGTAAGTGAGCTATGAATGTAATACAAGTATGAACCCACTTCCCTAAGTATGATACACAACGATTCTAGCCTTACCAAGCCTTGGTTGCTTTCCACGGTGTGGATCGAGCCTTCTCAACCTAAGAAAGAGATAGGGAGAGGAAGAACACGACGAACACAAGTAATATGCAAAGTAGAGACAACAACAAGCACACGGGACATGGCGATTTATCCCGAGGTTCGGCCATCCACTAAGGAGTGCCTACGTCCTCGTTGTTGAGGTGACCACAAAGGTCGGGATATTTCACCTCCTAGCCTCACTCAAGCAACCACAAAGGCTACTAGAGTTTCTCCACTAGAAATCACAGGGGTAATAGAAACGCTTCGGGGAGCCCTCACAAATGAATCAATACGGGCTACCACGAAGAACACCTAACGGCTAGAGTTCAAAGAGCTCAAGAGTAAAAGACACAAATCAAGCCGGCTAAATGGAAACCAAGTGCTCAAGTCGTAGATCGAAGCTTCTCACTCTCTAATCTCACTTCCCTAGCTCAAATCTTGCAAGTGAGTGAATCTAGGAGCAAAGGGGGAGAGAGAGGGGAGGAGTCAATGCTTGGAGGCTCTTTTGTCTGAAGTTGGGTCGCAATAAGTGAGTGGAATGAGTGGGTAAACGTCAAACGAGAGAAGGAGAGCTATTTATACTCTGCCAGTCCCGAGGCTGGTCGGTAGTACCGACCACCCATGGTCGGTAGTACCGACCAGTCACTAACGGTCACACAGATCTGGATCTGATCTAAAGTCAACTACGGCCTCAGGTCGGTACCACCGAGGGGCGGTAGTACCGTGAAAGGGACTTGGTCCCTCGGTTACTACCGACCAGGGTCGGTAGTACCGACTCTATGGTGGTACTACCGCCAAGTCAAAAACGAGCCAACACAGAGAGCCCTCCAAACTTAGTTTACTACCGGCTTGGGTCGGTACCGCCGAGGCGGTACTACCGCCGAGGCGGTACTACCGCCAAGCCATTTTGGGCGCGAACAGAGAGGTCTACAAAAAACCAGTCTTACTACCGACCGGGGTCGGTACCACCCGAGGGCGGTAGTACCGACCTTATGGCGGTACTACCGCCAGGTCATTTGAGCTTATCAGAGAGGTCACTCTATGGGAAACCAAGCTTACTACCGACCTGGGTCGGTACCACCGAGGGCGGTAGTACCGACCTTATGGCGGTACTACCGCCAGGTCATTTTGAACTCATCCAGAGAGGTCTGCGAAACAGGCTTGCTACCGGCCACGGGCGGTACCACCGAGGGGTGGTAGTACCTGCCGTATGGCGGTACTACCGCCAGGCCATTTTGAGCGCGAACAGAGAGGATGTTAGAGCAGCGCGCAGAGCAGCCACGGTCGGTACTACTAACCACCCATGGTCGGTACTACCGCCCACACAGAAAACCCTCTATGTGTTCGTGTTTGTGCGGTGACTCTCAAGCAAACTTTAGTTAGTCGATTTGAGCACTTTTCTCCACATCTAGCCAACCTAATTTGTGACCCTCTTGATAGTCCGGCTTACCTAGCTATAACTCAAGTTTAGAATTAAACTTTTAAACCACCACTCGAGCTAGGTATCTTTATGTCCAAAAGTATCCAACGTGCTTCGTTTACGATATTTCAACGTTTCAAATCTTTCTAATGAACAACACCTGCATGCATACTTTTATAGATCCGTTAGTCCCTAATTTGATTATCATTAATTATCCAAAACCCACAATGGGGGCGAATGCACTTTCAGTTGTAATTGATAATTAATTAACTAGGAAAATATAATTGCTAGTGATATAGGACAGTACTTGACTATCATGAATCGGTGTGAAACTTCATTTTTCTCGTTCGAAGAGTTTTAGAAGGAAAGGAGAGAATTGTTTCCCCTCGTGAATCACTCTGCTAAAAACCTGTTTGGCACCGTTTCAAGTGATTTCTAGTAAAAACCGGGACAATTAATTTATACAAACGCACCCTTGTCGGAAGCATGTTCAGACACTTCAACAAATGTAGCAGTTTAACGATAATCACCACATTGATGAACAAAAATACTACAGCTTTGTGTCATGAACAACAATATCTCATGTTGTATATGTTGATATCAACTCCAGCGTGTGCGTACTGCGTACTGCGTACTGGTAAGACTTGATAGAATGGGTTTTGTTTGCTTAGCTACATCTTTCACAGTAAGAATGTAACATGTATTTATAAAAATATATTTCATGACTAATTTAATGGTCCTTATTTTCTATAAAGAATGTTAGTATTTTTTTTATATAATTTCTAAAAATTCAAACTGTATGACTCCTTAAAAAACAAGAATTTTATTCTTTTGTGGATAGAGGCCACAGGGAGTACGTTAGATATGAAACACAAAATGACAAATGCTCAAATCCTGGGTACGATGGGCACTGATAAGATTTGCTGTTGTGAACAAGCATTGTAAGGTAGCCCTATTTCATTCTGATAGAATTGCCTTTTCAATTCAGATCAGCACAAAGGATCTCGTGGAACAGTATTTTTCTCTAAAAAAATTAGTCGTACAAATGAGCTAAACTGGCTTATAGCTCGAGCGAACAGGGTTGATGGTTTAGGCATCACGTTGGTTTTCTTACCGATCTTTGTTCTGCAGTTTTGTTCTCCAATTTAGTAAAAATGATGCTGCCTCTTCACTTTGAAAGTTGATTGCTTTTTAAAAATGGGTAAATAAAAACCATACAGAATCGACTCTTTTTTACTCCCGTGACAATGCCTGGGCAGACCTATGTACAAATAACAATCATCTTACAAAAACAATGAAACAAATGGTGCTTAATCCCAGTTATGAAACAATAAGATGCGTATAGAATGGAACATTGACTTGAACACACTACAAAGTAAGTCACCACAGTTTGCAGTTACCAAACTGAAGTCTGCAAACTTGCATAGTCATGATGCGAAAGCTAAGTACTTCAGGTTCCAACAGGCTTGAAAAGACCAGACATTACTGATGAGTTGAGAATACATAGTTAAGTACAGGTAGTTCATTGTTGCGAACATCTCAAAAGCTTCAAGCATAACCAAATTCAGGACAGGACATGACCTAAGATGATAGAGAAACTAAAACATAACTAGGCTACTCAGTGAACATACTCTCCATAGCTTCACACCGGATCTGAACCATGTCTCCATATCCAAGTGGCAACATCCACCTCGCCTCACGCCTCTAGCCTTCGACACCTGAATCTGGTCTCTGGCAATACCCTTCACCTTGCCTCACATGACAGTGACTTAGTTCAATACTAAGAGGAGATGATTTCCATGCCTTTCATGCTCCAAAATCGATAGAAATACTAGACCAAAATACCCAAATGCCATACTCGACTATGCTTGAACGCTTGAACTATGTACATGGAGCCTTCTCATACTATGTCATAACCCAACCCTTTGTCGTAGGTCATCAATAATTGAAGGGAACTCCTGACCAACTGCACAAAACCCTTGGTCAACACAGCCTTCTTGAAATTCTCCTCTGATGCAAAGAAGTCAATGCACTTGTTCTTCAACTCTAGGCAGCTGTACATTTCAGCAGAAGCTAAGATACCAGCGACTGTATCGACAGACACCCTTCCCACAATTTTTGCGCACACATAAACTTAAGCCGGTCCAATGCAAACCGGCCAGCCGCAGCTAGAAGACGCTGCACCATCTCAGAAGGAGAGTCCCCAAGCTCGTCAGATCCTGGGAAGGCATCTGTAAACAAACCGAAGCATGGCTCTGAATGTTGTAGGGGCAATGTCATGTAGGGTGATGGAGGACATTGTGGACTCAGCCATAGGACCAAGGAGCTCGGCTTTGAAAACCGGTGAACGGGCAGCAAGCACCGCTCGGTGTGCATGGAATGTCTCAGTTCCAATGACGAACGAGACGTCTGTCCCATCTGAGCTATCCAACAGTGAACCAAAATGTTTTCCAATGTCTGAAGCCGCCACAGGAATAGATCTGTCACAAACAACCATGACGACACATATAAAGGTGAGATGTCCATCTATCAGGAACTCTCTCCAGATAAGTCCGTAAAATTGTGTGCTGCCAGTCCCATTGCGGATAGACACTATGAAACAGACGGAGACCACCTTGGAGATGAACGGAAGATGTTCCTGCAGCCACATGACGTGGCTGGCCATCCCTATGCAGTAAGAATGCCTCAAACATGGCATTGACACCTGCAGATTGACTCACTAGTTCAAAGAGGATATAGAGCCGCTGGTACTTAGCCTGGCCAGACTCATCTCCCCCACACGGAAATGTGTTAAACCGCCACATGTGGCCACCAGCAGAGAAGACGTCGGAGGAGTGGACCAACATGTTGATGCCGTGCTTGATTTTCTCGTAATCTAATCTGAATTCGTGGACAGTGGAATCAATAGTCTGCCCCTCCAGCCCAGCCAACCGGCGTCCCTTGCTCACTGCATAAATGGGAACTAAACTGAGTCTAAACCAAAAGCAATGGCGCTCAAATGTAGCAACCGAACATCACAAAATCAGAAGCTTCTAATCCTCCCACTTGCAGATTTGCAGTCACACATCAGGTAAATGTAGCGCCAAATCAGACTGAACGAAAGACGTAATCTGCTAGAACTGAAGCTCGCACGAGAGGGGTACTCACTATCTGCTGCAGGAGGTGGCGGTAGCGATGGCTGGTGCCTGCACCTGCACTTGCCTACTGGTGGAAGCGACCGGAGAGCTGACTCACCGCGGAAGCTCCTTCGTCCTCCGGCCGACCGTGAACGCGCTCTCCTCACCACCGTCGTCACCTACCTGGCGCCCGCAACGAACCTCCGCGGGACCTCGCCGTCCGTCGCCTCGCCCGCCGCTAGGGTTCGTCTCGCATCTGCGGGGAATAGGGAATTGCCGACTGTCGACCGTCCGAGGTGGCGGGGTGCGGGCGTACGGATGGTAAAACCCACACGGTGGGCCCGGGCTTGCACTGGAGGGCCAACGGCGCTGCCCAGCTTTTCCACGGCGAAGTCTCAAGCCCAGGACCGATAAAATAAAAAAATAAAAAATAAAGAAAAATAATTAGAGAAAAAGGCACGAAAAGACATGTGCACGTGGATTTTCTCAGCAGCATCCGCTTTCGTGTATCGCAAAAGGCAAGGAGAAAATGTACGGATGACCCGTGGTGGACTCTCCAGCTGTATCGTTTGCTCGATTAGAAATGAGTGAACGACCGCTAGAATGGAGTTGGATGAATCGGGCTCGATTGCACTCAGTTCACTTTTTTTAAAAGGTAAAATTAGCTGATCTGGATGAAGGTCAGCTTAGATTCGGTTTAAAGTTGGATCTCCAACTGCACAAAAAACTATATAAACAAGTTAAATCAGTTTTGGAGAAAACTAAAAAATGGCTTGATATCTACTTCTACCAGGAAGTGAACATCTCCAATTGTTTGCTAAACCCACTGATAATATTTGTTTGCAGGATGAAGAAATTATTCCTCCAACAACTTATATTATAATAACTTTGTATTTATGCACATTTACAAAAGGAGGCCTCCACGCGTAAACACATACGTGAATGATCCACGTGCAGACATACATGGATGACTACTACTCGCTATATCACTCTCGCCCTTGCTCGACATCACTTTCACTAAATCAAAAGTTATCTTTACCTGGCGAAAGATCGGAGTATGCGTTTAAAAAGAGAGAGAAGTGGATGGCCAATTCTAGCTAGACCTTTATTTCCGAGTAACGACATCAAAAAAATCTAAAAAAAAACATAATTACAATGGGTTAAATTTTGAACAAAGCAAAAGAAAGTAAAGAAATCAAACAAAACACAAGACATTCATGTTCATACGAAGAACCGTATCACTAGCTCATCGATCATCTTCTCCGGTCTCTGATCATCTTGTGATCGTGGAGGTCACTCTGCTTTGAACGATTAGCCTCCACAGTGACCATGACGGCGATGATTCCCATCGTGTCGTGTCGAACAGGTTGCCGTTTTACGAGAACAAACACTAAGAATGTTCTGATAGCACATGCATGTTATAATATTACGCCAAGGAATCAGTGGTGCCTTCTTGCTCGAACGCGTGCTTCAGGCTGCCCTTGATGAAGTTGCCGCTCCACGTGGATGCCGACGTCAAGCTGATCTGACTGGTCGTGGTGCCCGCGGTGGTCGACATGGTGTCGTCGACCCCCCCGTCGGTCGCCGGCCACACGAACGACGGCTTGAACGGCGGCACCTCCGCGGCGGCACGGAGCCGAGCAGGATCTGCAGGACGGCCGGCGTCTTGGGCCGCTCGGCGGGGGTCGGGTGGCTGCAGGCGAGCCCCAGCAGGAGCAGCCGCTCCGCCTGGTCCACGTCGAACGCGCCGTCGAGCCGGGCGTCGACGGCCTCCAGCGCGCGGCCGTCGCGGTGGAGGCGCCACACCCAGTCCACGAGGAAGTGGAAGCCCTCGATGTCGCAGCGCGGGCGGCGGCCGCAGACCACCTCGAGGACGACGGCGCCGAACGCGTAGACGTCCGACTCCCGCGTCGCCTTCTCGGTGTGGAAGCACTCGGGCGCGATGTAGCCGACGGTGCCGTGCACGCCGCCGCCGGCCTCCTCCATGTACGACGTCTTGTCGGTCTCGATGGCGCGCGCCAGGCCGAAGTCGCCGAGCCGGGCGCTGAAGGCGGCGTCGAGCATGACGTTGGAGGCCTTGAGGTCCCGGTGCACCACGCGCTGGTCGTACTCGTCGTGCAGGTAGTGCAGCGCCGACGCCACGCCCCTGACGATGTTGTGCCGGAGCTCCCACCCCAGCAGCTGCCGCCCTGCCGCCGCGCCGGGGCTGAACAGGTGCTGGTCCAGGCTCCCGTTCGGCATGAACTCGTACACCAGCAGCAGCTCGCCATTGTCGTGGCTCCACCCTGCGTACGTGGCCCGTCAAAAGATGCACCCTTAATTAGTTTGGACACAAAGTGGAGAGTCGACAGAACAAAAACAATGGTCTGCGCACTGCACATGGATCGCCTGGAAAGACGAGTGGATTGCGTTCAAACAAGCATTGTTAATGGGACATTCCATGTGCGAGATAAAAATATGAGATGAGAACAGAAGCGCAGGTGAATGAATAAAGAATGGAGAAATGGGCGGCGCGCCGGCGGGCGGAGGACGGCGGGAATGCGGGGCTAGCAGGTAGCTTACCGACGAGGCGGACGAGGTGCTTGTGCGGAGGCGGTTGATGATGCTGAGCTCGGCGAGGAAGTCGTTCTGGCCCTGCGTGCTGGCGCGGGAGAACTTCTTGACGGCCACCTCGACGGCGCTCCCGGAGCCGCCGGGGCTGGTGTGGTCGCCGACCACCACGCCGCGGTACACGACCCCGTACCCGCCCTGCCCCAGCTTCATCTTCTCGTCGAAGTTGTTGGTGGCCTTGCGGATCTCGCGGTACTCGAACTCGCGCGGCCCGCCGGCGAGGCTCCGGATCATGGTGCCGGTGATGGCGCTGCCGCTGTTGCCGCCGCCGTCGTCGCCGTGCACCTTCCGCCGCGCCACCACGCACACGTACGCCAGGACGACGGCTGCGGCGGCCACCGCGGCCACGCCCACGGGCACTCCGACGGCGAGCCCGAGCACCCGTCGTCTCTTTGTGTCGCCATCTTCGCCGTCGTCGTCGTCGCGCGGGAGCTTGTCCAGCGTCATGTTCCACGCGAGCACGCAGTTGAGCTGGTACTTGCGCCCCGTCGACGCCGCGAACCCGAAGTAGGACCACTCGGCCACGGTCTCGCCGAGGTCCAGCGGCGCGGCGAGGACCGCGCGCCGGGGCTTGGGCTTCCCGGACACGGCCATGCGCACGGCAATGCGGCGCGCGGCGCCGTCGTAGTCGACCCAGACGTCGTACTTGACGCCTGTTGGCGGGTCGACGGGCGAGATCTCGATGCCGAGCGGCGAAAGCGAGGCGGTGGCGACGGAGACGACGCTGTTGACGTCGAGCCCGACGTGGTTGTCGTCCGGGTCGTACGCCTGCTTCTCGGTGTCGAGCTCCACGGCGACGACCCGGTTGGTGGCGTTGCCGTCGGTGGCCGCGTTGGTGAGGCCGAGGTACCCGCCGGAGCTCCCCGCGGGGGGCTCGTCCGCGGACGGCGCGATGAGGAACGCGAACCCTTCCGCGGGCTCCGTGCCGTTGGGCCGGAACACGTTCACGGTGAAGACGGTGCTGAAGGACGCGATCCGCTTGCCCCCGCCGGCCTTGTCGCGGCGCCAGAGCTTGAACGGGGTGGCGTAGAGCACGCGGCCGGACTTGTGGGTGAGGTAGGTGGCGGCGTCGTTGAGCGAGTCCGGCGTGATCTGGAGCGCGCCCTGGTTGATGTTGGCGTCGCCGAGCACCGTCACGTTGGCGACGCGGTTCGCGCTGACGAACCGGGAGAAGCTGAACCCGGTGACGTTCCCGCCTCCGGAGTAGGCCGCCGCGGTGGCATTGGTGGAGAGCGAGGTAGAAGCGGCGGCGGCGACGGCGCTGGCGCTGGCGCTGGCGGCGGCTAAGAGGAGCAGGTGTACGAGCGCGAGGGCCATCAACCGCGAGCGAGAGAGCGATACGAGCACCGTTGCCGCCGCCCGTGTGCAGTGCCAGTGCGGCCCGCGCTCCTTATTTCCACCGGGTTTCCTCCTGAGGCTGACAGATTAGATTCGCTTCGCTCGCCTACCGGTAAAGATAATGCATACAGTAATTCATAAAAAATCGAAGCCTTTTCAGTAGCAAAGCTGCGTTCACACTAGTGTCTGTCTGCTCTGCTCCTGCCCTGTATGGCTGTGTGCCCCTGTCCTCTTGCGTGAAGAAGAGAGCGGAGAAGAGGAACAGTGAGGTGAAGGAAGGTGCCGTCGCTGCAGCCTTCCTTATATTTTTGGTCCTGTCAGCCTGGCACCGCAGGTACTATGTGTTTTCGGATCAAAGTTCAAAGACATTCCCTCAAAATGTGATGTGTAGCGTGCAGAAAGTTTTTAAGTACCCTCAAAACGTTCAAACGTTTTGTCTATTAGACTAATAAAAAAAATTACATATTCTATAAGGAAAACTGTGAGACGAATTTATTAAGACTAATTAATCTTTTATTAGTATATATTTACTATAGCACAATATTTTTAAATATAATTTATTAGTCTTAAAAATCATCTTACAAATTACACGTAGTCTGTATAATTAGTTATTTTTTAGTCTAATACTATGTGCATATGTCAAACATTCGATGTGATGGATTAAAGTTTTGGGATGAGAACTAAAAAAAGGTCTAGCTCGAAAATACTCCATCCAACCCAAAATAACTTTGGTTTTAGATTTCCGTACCACAAACTTAACTAGATTTATGTAAAGTACATGTGACTTTTATGTCTCTAAATAAATTTATTCAAAAATTAGATTAAAAATCTTTTCAATAATCTTTTCAAAATTAGTCTAAGTTGTTTTTGGAAAACAATAACAAAGTAGTACGGTGGCATTCCAGTTCTGTTGTTGCTGAAAGTTTACACGATCCCACATTCTTTTGAAAGAAGCATGACCATGCATGATTATGAAGCTGCTGCTGTGGATGGGCCAATTGGCCAGATGATGAAAAACAGCAGGTGGTGATGGTGATGGCATGGCAATTGAGCCAGTGAATAACTGAACTGAACATGATGCCCTCATGCCCATGCTGCTATCATAGTGTCATGCTTCACCAGTTGAAGAAATGTGCTAGTTATGCTTGAGTTGGTCCGGCGTGCGAGGTGCGGTCTGCAATTGGAATGCATTCCAGAGTTTGCTTTCGTTCGCAATCGAGACAGACGCAATGGGAATGTGCTAGTTCACAGGATGAATCCTAATACTATGCAAGTACAGTCTACAAGGGAATACAGTACTTGCAGTGTACTGTACTCCGTAGACCGTAGTTCATTCGCCGTTTCTTATTCAGCGCTGGAGACAGACAAGGAAGGAGACGATGACAGGAGGGATTCACACGTTGCCGTTCCAGTCAGCAGGTGACCGGATTGGATTAGGATTGGAGTGGGTCATCTTTCAGCGATCACATCTTCTTCACCTTCAAATGTTCAGCAAGACAGCAACAGTAGGATAAGCAGAACTGCAGAAGCACCGGCGCATCCGATTTGCAGCGCCATTTCTGACGCTCGATCTCCTCAGCAGACTCCACGCGGGGCTCCGGCGACGTGTAGTAGGAACTGGCTCACAGTTTCCTGCAGCGAAGAAGGGCGACCAACCTGAACCACGACTATGACGAGTGACAAGAGATCGTCCAGGTCTGACGGTGGCAAGAGATCTCCATCTCAGTCTTCAACTGCTGCACCATGAACTGACTGACCGCACGAGCCAAGAACTGTTATGGAGTGGCCTGTGGCCCGCACATGGCACAGCCGCCAGCTCCGTGCAGGTTCGAGCTGTTCTGTTCTGTTCTGTTTGTTTTCTGCCAATGGCACTTTCTCATCTTTCTTTCTTTCTTTCTTTTTTTTTTTCTTTCTTCCTTACTTTCCCGGGAAAAAGAGATCAGATCGTCTCGCTTTGGCTCTGGCATTGCCGTGTGAAACTGACGCGGCGAGGAGACTGGCATCGACTGGAAAAAGATGAGGTGCCGGCGACAGCAACTTTTGTTCAACAATGATAGGGGCATGCAGCTAGCTACTCGATCCGTACCGTAGCTAGCAGCTTATACCAACTTTCTTTCTTTTTTTTTTACTTTTTCCGCAAATGTTCCAGCCATTGTAGTGAAGTTTACTGCGTCAAGGTAAAAGTGGAGTGGAGGAGGATTTACAGTGAGTTCAGGATAGGGGAGGAAATGGTACCAAGAATGTCTTTTCCTGGCCATCGTCACGCAAGCAATTGGTCCAGATCAGGAGTCGTCACCAATTCACCATCGTTGGTGGTGATGGGATGTATTGCCCAGATCCCGAGTAGGGACCTGTCGCTTTTGTTTGCAATCTTCCTAGTCACACTAGGCATAATTGACCGATGACCAAAGACCGAACCGAACTAACCGAGACCGAGACCGAGACCGAAGTGACCGAGACCGAAATTTTTCGGTCACTAGTTCGGTCCTGAGTTCACACTAACCGAACTTTTTACAGTTAGTTCGGTTATATGCCTCGGGTAACCGAACTGACCGAACTAGCCGAACATTTAATTTTATTAATATAATGTGTACTTTAGACTATTATTGGTGATATAATATTTATTCTAGTAAGTTCATATCAACCATCACTCTTATTACTCCATTTAATATATAGGTTGTATTGTTATTTTTGCCATGAAATAGAAAAAAATTGCTTAAATTTGCTAAAAATTATACTATTTAGCGGAAGTTTTGTATAGTTCGGTCACGACCGAGACCGAACCGAACTAATCGAGACCGAACTTGCTCGGTCTTGAGTTTGAAACTAACCGATCGGTCTCCGTTTTTAGATGACGAACTTTTGAGATAAACGAAGAACCGACCGATCGGTTTCGGTCAAGACCAAACACCTCCCAGGCCTACTTCCTAGGATCGGTCCAGTCGTCCAGTCAGTTCTGCGTTCAAATAAGGCCACGTTCACCTCCCCAAATAACCCAAAATATTTTGCATAGTACCCGTCACATCGAATCTTTAGACGCATACATGAAACATTAAATTTAGGTAAAAAAAATATACTAATTGTACTTTTAGTATGTACATATCGAGACGAATCTTTTGATCCTAGTTAGACCATGTTTGGACAAAGTTTGTCAAATAACAACGAAAGTGGTACAGTAACTTTTTGCCACATATTTCGCGAACTGAAACAAGCCTAAGGGGGTACGGAGGCGTTTAATTAGCGATATAATTTTTTAAAATCTAATTAGTTCAGAATTTGATAATATTGGCCATAGTAACATGTGCTAATAATGGATTAATTAGTATTAATAAATTTATCTCACAATTTTCTAATAGAATATTTAATTTATTTTTATTAGTTGGTGTCCGAAAATTTTTGGATATCACATCGGATATTACGGTACTAATTTAGCCTATTAAAAATAGACTAATAAAAAAATTGGCATATATTATCAGAAAACTGCGAGAAGGATTTATTAAGACTAATTAACCTGTTATTACTATATATTTATTATAGCATAAACATTATCAAATCATAGGCTAATTAGGCTTAAAAATATCTCACAAAGTTATTGTAACTTATGTAATTAGTTTATTTAGTCTATATTTAATACTTTATGTATATATCCAAATATTTAATGTGATAGGTTACAAGTTTTTTGAGTGGAAACTAAGCTGAGGTGCCCACACACAGCCCCACATGCTAATGCTATGCTGGTGTAGTGGTGTGTATGCGTCAACAGGAAAATAGTGCAAGTACATTCGAGCATCAAGAGAAACGTTGGATCAGGATCCAAACATGAACCATCCGACCCGTGCTAGGCAGCATGAATCTGCCGTGGATTCACGGAGGCCTATTTATTTGTATTGCTTAGTGGGTTTTAGTATTATCGGCGTTTCGACTCTGGGGGCATGACACCAACTAGTAATATGATCGCGTGCTCCCTTCCTGGATGTGTGATGCAAGATGACACAAGAGTTTATCCTGGTTCGTGCAAAGAAGCCCTACGTCCAGCGGGGGAAGAAGGTTCTTGTATTATTGCACTTAAGTGCTTGTACAGGGGCAATACAAACTCAACGAGCGTGGACGAGAGTCTGGACTCGTGTGTGTCGTGTGGACCCGTGTGCATGAAGGGCCCTGGTGTCCTCTTTCATAGAACAAGAGGAGGTTAGGGTTACATAGGAGTGACATAGGAGTGATATGTACAACGCCCAATACGGCGAAGAGTTGAAATTCTGTCTTATCGAGGTCACTGGAGCCGGCGTGGGGGTTGCTGTTGAGGCGTCCTTGAAGCGTGGCTTCCATCCCGGGCGCGGACGTGGAGGCATGGCGACGTGGAGGCCGTGCAGCGCCCATTCCGGCACGTACAGGACGTGGCAGGGTCCCTCCGGGTCTTGGGGTACGGTCTGTCCTCAATAGCACGAAAGCAGTCAGGGCTCGAGGGGCGCAGGGCCGGCCTCGAGGTGGCGCCTACGGGGGGCTCGAGCCCCCGCAGGTATGGGCAAGTCCCGGAAAACCCGCCGTTGTACAGCGGGAATCCAGGTCTCGAGATGTGGCTCGAGTGTGCTACAGTGCAGGGTATGCCTAACAGTGCTGTACTTATGCCTTTTGCCCATGCTTGTGGTGAAAACGAGGTTTGACTCTGGCCCCGGTTCACTGTGGCATACGTCGTGTACCAGAGGATGTGACCGGAGTAGGTGGACGCATTAAATGCGCAGTATGGGGCTGGTATCCGATGTCGTGGCGCTGCTCGAGGGAGGTATGATGTGTCTCGAGGGATAGGTTACCGTGTTAGAGAGGCTCGAGGTCCCCACGTGGGGTCTCGAGGAACGGTGTACGGCTGTCTTGGGCTCGAGGCCTATGGCCGGGGCTCGAGAGGTAGGCTACCATGAGGCGGTCGGTAAGGCTTTGGCGGGCCCGGGCTTCCTGGCGGTGGGCCGACGTTGTAGGCTCGAGAGGGTTGGTTTTTTATGGGTGTTAGACTAGTTAGATCTCTTATTAATTGGTGCTCTAGGTTAACTTATTTGTTTTGCGTTGATTGGGGGTACCCCTTTTGTGGTCCCCGACAGTAGCCCCCGAGCCCTTGTTCGAGTGCTAGCACTCGAGCAGGGCTCCCTACCGGGATCTCGAGGGTTAGCTAACTGTTCTCGAGGTTTGGTTGTTTTGATTCCTTGGTGTCGCGCGAGCGACACCCGCGGGTGTAGCCCCCGAGGCCACAGGGGAGTGGTTAGGACTTCCTCGTGGCTTTTTTCATGAGTGTGAGTGTTTAGTTACGTTTTTAGGTTCGGGGAGTGTCGAGCCCCCGAGTTCTTCGACCCTCTTTCGGTCGAGGGGTGCCAGGCTGAACCGACCGGCCGGCTCTTCGAGCTGTCCGGCACGCCAGTTGCCCTGGCTTGTGATCCCGCGAGTCCTTTCGATCGGATGCGAGGGGGATGCCTCGTACTACCACGAGCGGGCGAGAGGCGAGTATCGAGGTTCCCGGTGAGCTGGTAACGGGGGAATCCAAGTGGGACTCGTGCTCCGTTCGATAGGGTCGACTGAAGCCCGGAGGCGATCTCATAAAGCATGGGCGCTCGGTCTGCAGGAATGTCGGGTCCATTCGATAGGACCTGGTGGCTCGATGCCTCCCTCCGAGGGGATCTCACTGCATGTCGTGCGCCCTGCCTTGGATACATGTGAGGGCCTCGAGGGCTTGGCCTCGAGCGATGTGCTGCTGCGAGTGGCGCCCCTTGGTGTCCCTAACTCGGGTGCTCGAAGCCGGCTGTCGAACCCTCTTCGAGGGCCAGCCTTCGCTGCCTCGAGACTTGGAAGGGTCGGGGCCCGTTTTTTACCTTCTTGAGAAGCCTCCGTCGTTTGGAATCCTTCTGCCCGTTGGGCGCGCCTTTTGGGCGGAAACTGTTAGGGAGTGGAGATCGTGGTGCCAGGGCAACGGACATGAAGTCGGAGCGGCGGTCGTGGTGGGCCCTGGTAGTGGAGCGAATGGGGAGTTGCCGCGTGTACCTGTCAACCGGCTCGAGACGTGGTTAGGTGGGCGCATTAAATGGTGTGCGGTTAGCTTTCCTCTGCCGTGGGAGACCCCGCCCGTTGGGGTTTCTTTATAAATATCGAGTGAGGGGGGTGAGGGACCTTTATTGCCTTTGCCTTCACAACCGCCGCGGCTCCCACACGCTTTCTCCCCCAAGCTAGCGATTGGTAATCTTCCCGGCCGTCCGTCCGCCGCTCAGATCCGCGCCGTCGCCGCCATGGGCCCCCAGACCCAGGTGCTGCCGCCCGAAGACTGGTGCCCGACGAAGACGTCGCAACTTGAGCTGGAGTCGCTGGTGGACCAGGGGCTTCTTCGCCCAACCCGCGGGAGTGGGCCCGCGTGGTGGATTCTCCCGTCGGCGGACCACCAGGAGCCGCACCCGCCGGAGGGGTATGTGGTGAGCTTCACGCGCTACCACCGCATGGGGCTTGGCGTTCCGCCAAGCCGCTTTATGCGGGGCTGGCTCACCACTTCGAGGTGGAATTGCAGCACTTCTCCCCCAACTCAATCTGCAAGCCGCCATCTACGCCGCGGTGTGCGAGGGATACCTGAAGATCGAGCCTCATTGGGAGATGTTCGTCCACCTCTTCTGGGGCGAGCTCTTTCATAAGGCCGTGAAGCCGAGCGGGAGGAGGCTCGCGTGCACGGGCTCCCTCACCATCACCGCGAGGACCGGTCCCTCGTCGGCCAACGTCCCCTGTCACTACCTCCACTACAAGCTTTCCTCCAACCAGGCGGGGTGGGACGACCACTGGTTCTACCTGCGGAACGAGGACGGGCTCCTCCGCAGTACACCGGCAGGATCATCACCAAGCGCCCTGAGAAGTGGAATTGGGGCGTTGTGGCGGACAGGCAGCGCCACCTGATGCCGATGATGAATACGATGTGGTCGCTGGTGGAGGAGAAGGGACTGACCGTCCAGGCGGTCATTTGGGCGTTCCATCAGCGGAGGGTCCTTCCTCTAGCGGACCGCCCCCTTCTCATGTACGAGATGGGGCCAAATGCCCCGCTCGAGGCGCTGAACAGGTCGAGGATGGCCGAGGAGAGGCTGCCTCGGAACGAGGGTGCCTCCCGGGTGACGGTCACGATCCACGGGTCGTTCCGCCCTGAGGAGATCAACCTGATCACCATGGCACCCGACGCGGGGTGTCTCGACCCGTAAGCCTTCCTCAAGCTAGGCTGTTTCGAGCCTCCCCTCCTTTCTCTTTCTTCGAACCTTGTTTACTCTCCTTGTGGTTTTTCTCATCAAGTTTCTTTTTGCAAGGGGCGTTCACATATCACGCGTCGAGGCCCCCGGTGAAGGAGGACGCCGCGGAAAGACAGGTGAGGCGCCTCTCTGCTCAGAAAGATAAGGAGAGTAAGGATGCAAAGAGAAGAAAGAGAAAGAGAAGAACTTGCGTCGGGTGGACCGGATCAGAGGCTAGCGAAGGCTCGTCGCAACCGGCAGCCTGGAGAGGAGTCCCCCGAGCTCAACTACACGAGCTCGGAGGAGGAGGGATGACGATGAGGAGGAGAGGCGATGAGATGAAGGGATGGATGCGCGTCTGAGGCGCGCGGGGGTCATCGACATCAGGGCTGACTGCTCTTCTGGCAGGAGAATATCCTGGAGATCCCCCCGGCGAAGGGATCGCGCGGGACGCAGCAGCGGAAGGCCACGCCAGGGCCCGCCTCGTCGGAGGCTCAGGGCACGTCGAGCTCCGTGCTAGACGTGCCCCCTGACGTGAAGAGGCCTCGAACTCGGGGCGCCATCGCCGCGGCGCAGAAGGAGGCCACGACCGCGTCAACCCAGGCGGGGGGTCTCGAGAAGGGCCAGACCTCGAGAAGCGGTCAACACGCCGAGAGGGACTTCGGGCCCGACCGCCGCAAGTCGTCGAGGACGACATCGAGCCCGCGGAGAGAGCGGGCAACATGAGGGGGCGTCGAACCCCCGCCACCATGACCGTCGAGGGGGGATCTCCCGGTCGTCTCGTGATGGGAGTCGCGAGCGATCCCGGAGCCCATCGCCGCACCGTCGCCGGGAGAAGGAGGCAGATGCGGGGGGGGGGGGGGGGGCGCGAGACCGCCGGCACGAGCGTCGGAGCAGGTCCGGAGCCCGCGCAAGGAAAAGCGCCAAGATGACCGCTTGAAGGAGACGCGGTCGTCCCCCCGGGACAAGAGACAAAAGGAGAGCTCCCCGTCGGGGTCGAGCCACGGGAAGCACCGGGAGCCTTCCCCCCATCTGAGCCACATGGAGACAGCTCGGGGGCATGGCTCGAGCCATGGGGTGGGCTCGAAGCCCCCGAGCGGGTCCGGGGACTCGGGGAAGAAGTCCCGCCGTCGCTTTGGGTAAGTAACATTTCTCAATTCCGTTGGAAGTGAAGCTTTACCTTTTTACCTTTGGTGATGTGTGCCATTTCTGGTTTTTCAGGGAAAAGCGCTCCCGGCAGGAGGCGGACCCCGCGGTGTCCAAGCGGGTCAAGACCTCGAGCTCTGCTAAGGACCAAGCACCTCGAGGTATGGCTCCTTCTTCCGCTGATATGGCCGCTTGGCTGGTGAAGGCTCGAGCAGCCATGGCTCGGGGAAGTCAGATGGCCGCCGCGGATCTTGGTGAGGCCGACGCCGTCGACCACGGGGGTCGAAGCTTTTTCTTGATTCTGACGACGTTGTTCTCTTTTTCAGCAGGGACCGCGGCTCCTGGCGCCAAGCCCGCCGCCACTGCGTCCATCGCAGCACCTCCTCCTCCTCCTCCTCCTCCTCCTCCGGTGGTGCCTACCGAGAGGGCCACTCCTCCCCCTGTCACGACGACCATCTCGGGGGGAGCACCCGAGACAGGCGCGGCTCCGTCGGCGTCTTGGGGCTGAGGGGACAGCGGCCCTCGAGACCCCAGACGACGCGAACCGGCCCGCTGGACAGGATCCCCTACCGACGAAGCCTCGTGCGCCCGCGGAGAAGGAGAAGGAGGGGGAGGCATCGGTGGAGAAGATACCGACGGTGGAGGAGCTCCTAGATGAGCTGGAGAAGGAGCCGTCCCTGGTCAAGGGCTCAGCGCTGGAGGGGGCGCTCGACGCACCGGCCGGGGATGATAAGACGCCGGAAGACCCAGTGAGGGAGGAGAGGCTCGAGGGGCCGGCCAGGAACGAGGCGGAGGGGACGACCGGTCCCTCGGCCGGCGCGGAGGAGAGCTTGGAGACGAGCCACCCCTCGAGCGATCCGCTACCGCTCGAGCCCCCGCCTCTATGCGATGCCGCACCATCGCCTCGGGAGGGGACGGAGCAGCAGGAGGAGATGGCTGAGGGGCCGCACGATGACGGTGAGGGGCAGAGAGAGCCGCAGCCAGTGTCGCCGGTTGGTGGGCCGCAGCTGGTGCTGCTCGAGTCGGAGGAGGAGGACCTGCTCATTGTCGAGACCGGTCGATCGGTGTGGCCATACCTTGACGCTTGCGAGCCCGTGGGGGAGGGCTCGTCCGGCGCCGTTATCCCTGTCGAGCGGTCGACTCAATAGGGGGTTCCGCGGGAGGCATGGTCGATCTTCAAGGAGGTGACCGAGCTCATGGCACAGGCAGAGAGGGCCTTCGTGGTGGAGGCGGACAAGTCCGCGCGGGTGGTGCCTGCCCTCGGGAGGGCGGAGGGGGAGCTCCAGGAGCTTCGCGCTGAGCTGGGCCGGAACGCGCAGATGGCGGGCCGGCTCAATGACGCTCAGGCGGAGACCTAGGCGGCTCGAGACGAGGCCGCCCAAGCTAAGAGGGAGACCACCACCGCTCTGTCCGCGGTGGAGGTGTCGAGGAAGGAGGCTGCCGACGCCCGAAGCGAGGCCGCCACCGCCCGGTCTGCAGTGGAGGCGGCAAGGAAGGAGGCTGCCGACGCCCGAGGCAAGGCCGCCACCGCCTGGTCTGCAGGGAGGCGGCGAGGAAGGAGGCCGAGGAGGCCAAGAGCAAGGCCGCCACCGCCCTGGCTGCGGCGGAGGCAGCGCGGAAGCAGGCCCAGGAGGCCTTAACTGCCGCGCGCTCGAGGATCCAAGGCCTCGAGATCGACATGGATCAGGCTCTCAACAGAGCTAATGACCTGTCGCTCAAGCTCGAGGCTGCTCGGCAGGAGGTGATCAAGAAGGATCTGGGCCTTGCGCAGACGGGCAAGCTGGTCGAGGAGCTTAAGGGCCAAAAACTTGACATGCTGTCCCAAAAGCATACGCTCGAGCAGCGCGTCAGGGTCCTTACCAGCGACTTTGACGCTCTGGGCGTGCGCTGCCAAGGTACTGTCATAATCTTCAGGCTTTGTCTTGCTTTGATTTCGAGATTCTTGCCACGCCGCGGACTTACTCTTTTCTGTTTGTTGCACAGATCTGGAGAAGACCGCCAAGGAGCTCCGCGAGACGAATCACACTCTCGTGGAGCAACTCCAGGGTGAGACCATGGTGGCGGAGCGGGCGCGCGGCACCCTCGACAGGCTCTGCTCCACGTGGGGTGCCGACCCGGTGGCCACGGCAGAGGGCGCGGTGGCTCGAGGCGACGCCCTGGTCGATGCCATGTGCTTCCTCGATGTGGCCGCAGCGGGACCGCGTCAAGAGCGCTCTCCACCACGGCGTAAAGCAGGCGCTCGCGGCCGATCCGCTCCGGCTTCCGCTACCCGGTCAACGTCGTCGCCAAGGGCTTCGTCGAGATCGAGGGGAAGGACGAAGAGTGGAACGATCGCCGTGTCGACAAGATCCTGGAGAAGGTGGAGAGGCCGGGGGCGGCGCTCGCAAAGCTCTTCGAGGAGGAACGTGCTACCTCCCATTGCAGACAGTGGTGTAGATGGCTCCCCTCCTCCTGGCCCAGACGTCGAGGCTGAGCCCGCAGCAGAAGATCTTGAGGAGGAGTTCCAGACTGATGAGGAATGAGGCATGCGTGCCAAATTTGGGCGTCGAGGCCTTTGTAAAAATTCATGCCATGACTTATGGCCCGTCGAGGCCAACATATGGTATGACTTTTTGTTTAAAGAAGCTGTTTTCTTTCAAATTTATTCGATCATTTTTCTTTATCGCTAGCTCGAGTTTCTACCGGCTTGGTCTATGTTCTTTCGATACGTGTCACGAGTTCCTCGAGGGGAGGCATAGGTAGGGTACCGTAGCCCGGGGGCGTGGGTGGCCGTCTACGTCGACACCCCCCGCCTCTTGGAGGCTCGAGGTATCTACGGACTTAGACGTTGCTAGTACGCTCGAGATACGAATCGAGATAAGGGTCGAATTTTTGAAAAGAAAAGCGCATTTTTTCCGGAGTCTGGGGGGGTCCCCCCTGTCAGCCCCCCAAGGGAGGCTCGACCCTGAGCAAGGCAGGGTCGAGGCTACCTTATGTTGGTAAGTAAAATGAAAGACAGTGCACGAGTTTGTTCATTCATATTTTTGTTGTTGTTGTTGCGGTTCTTGACGTTGTTGCCCTTGCTCGAGCCCTCCGGCGTGGCCACCGCCTTGCCTTTGTCCGTGGAGCGGCCAAAGAAGGCCCCCACTGCCTCGTCGCCTGAGGCAAAGTTGGTGACACGATCCATCAGATCCTCGACCGTCCTGGGACGGTAGCGCCCTAGCTCGTGGACTAGCTCTTGGCATGTCGTGCCCGCGAGGAACGCTGAGATGACATCCTCATCAGGCACGTGGGGGAGCTCGAGGCGCTGCTTCGAGAATCGCCAAGCAAAGTCGCGGAGGGCCTCGTCCGTTGTCTGCCTGCAACGTCGTAGATCCTAGGGGTTGCCTAGGCGCATGCAAGTCCCCTTGAAATTCCCATCGAAGACCCTGACTAGGTCGGCCCAGTCGTGGATCTGATCCAACGGGAGCCCCTCGAGCCACCGACGGGCGGTGTTCGAGAGGTAGAGTGGGAGCTGGCGTATGATCACGCGGTCGTTGCTCTTCGCCCCGCCCAGTTGGCAGCCCAGGCGGAAGTCGGAGAGCCATAGCTTGGGCTCGACCTCCCCATCATACTTCACGATGTTGGTCGGTGGTCGAAAGCGGTCGGGGAGGGTTGAGCTGCGGATGGCCCGGCTAAAGACCCTGGGGCCCGGGGGCTCGAGGGCTTGCCGGTCCTCGTCACTGTCGTAGCGCCCCCCTCGATGGGCATTATAGCCACGCTCCTCGGCCCCTTTGTCCTTGCGCCAGCGGTTGATGTTGTTGCGGGCGTCATTGGAGTCTTGAGGTGGCCGGTTGTCGACGATCCGCTCCCGGACTGGCCTGGCTGGAGAGGCGTCCGGCTGGTGGACGGATGTCTCACGCTCGTTGCGGTGCGTGCCTGCTGGCTTCCCCGAGGCCGCTCCGCACTGGCGCGAGGCTGAGCTCTCGGCCTGTTGCAGAGCGGCTGTCTCGAGGAGGTTCTTCATTTCCCCGAGCATGCGCCTGGCGTCAGGGTTGGAGATGGCGGGTAGATCGCGGAGCAGCATCGCGGCCGCCACCACGTTCTGCCCGGCTCACGGGAAGCGCACCTCGGGGCGTGCTGGTGCCCCATCCTCGAGGATCTGCCGGTGGACCTCTCGAGCGCGGCCACGAGCGCCGGCGCCTCGAGGCTGGGCTTGTTCCTGCACAAGAGTTTGCTCGAGCTGCAGCAGGCGTTGTCGGTCCTCCTCAGCCTTGGTGATCGCCTCCCGCAGCTGCGCGAGCTACGCCGCCCGGTCGTCGTTGTGCTGAGGTGGTGCATCCGGTGCCGGGGGTTCGTTCCTCCCCTGAACATGTGGTCCGCCTGCCGCAGCCACGTCGTTGGGCTCTTCGAGGTTGAGCGCCCCCTCCAGCCGCGGAGTTGTTGAGGCCGAACGGGGGCCGCTGGCGTCTAGCGCGGTACACCCCGTGCGGGAGGAAGCCAGGTGGTGTCGACGGAGCACGGCTCGGGGGCCTCTGCCCAGGCTCCTGGTCCGTGCGCATGACGAATGCGAACTTGCTGGGAGAGTGCGCGCGCGCCCTAGAAGTCTCCGGCCGCGCGCCGGGCAGGTTTCTCCTCGAGGACTCTGCGCCGGCCGCGGGGAAGTGGGTGTACGCCGCGGGCACCGCCTGTGCCTGGCGACGATGGTGACGACGGCGCCGCTCACGAGGTGGCGACGCGCCACGCCCCCCGCGCGGGGTGGCGTGACACGCCCTCCGCTCGGGCTCTCCGTGGAGAGCAGGGTCAGCTCGTTGCCGCTGCCGATGGCCAGGAACTCGAGGCTCCCGAACCAGATGACGACACCAGCAGAGAACGAAGGAGTGGAAGAAGCCATCCAGAAAACAATGAAAAATCGTCTCTGACACGTGAAGGCCCCTACCTGGCGCGCCAACTGTCGGTGTTTCAACCTCGGGGGTATGACACCAACTAGTAATATGATCGCGTGCTCCCTTCCTGGATGGTGATGCAAGATGAGACAAGGGTTTATCCTGGTTCGGGCAAAGAAGGCCCTACGTCCAGCGGGGGAGGAGGTTCTTGTATTACTTGCACCTAAGTGTTTGTACAGGGGCAATACAAACTCAACGAGCGTGGACGAGAGTCTGGACTCGTGTGTGTGTCGTGTGGACCCGTGTGCGTGAAGAGCCCCGGTGTCCTCTTTTATAGAACAAGAGGAGGTCAGGGTTACATAGGAGTGACATGTACAACGCCCAATACGGCGAAGGGTTGAAATTCTGTCTTGTCGAGGTCACTGGAGCCGGCGTGGGGGTTGCTGTTGAGGCGTCCTTGAAGCGTGGCTTCCATCCCGGGCGCGGACGTGGAGGCGTGGCGACGTGGAGGCCGTGCAGCGCCCATTCCGGCACGTACAGGACGTGGCAGGGTCCCTCCGGGTCTTGGGGTACCTGTCCTCCAATAGCACGAAAGCAGTCAGGGCTCGAGGGGCGCAGGGCCGGCCTCGAGGTGGCGCCTACGGGGGGCTCGAGCCCCCACAGGTATGGGCAAGTCCTGGAAAACCCGGCCGTACAGCGGGAATCCAGGTCTCGAGATGTGGCTCGAGTGTGCTACAGTGCAGGGTATGGCCTAACAGTGCTGTACTTGTGCCTTTTTGCCCATGCTTGTGGTGAAAACGAGGTTTGACTCTGGCCCCGGTTCACTGTGGCATACGTCGTGTACCAGAGGATGTGACCGGAGTAGGTGGACGCATTAAATGCGCAGTATGGGGCTGGTATCCGATGTCTGGCGCTGCTCGAGGGAGGTATGATGTGTCTCGAGGGATAGGTTACCGTGTTAGAGAGGCTCGAGGTCCCCACGTGGGGTCTCGAGGAACGGTGTACGGCTGTAGTGGGCTCGAGGCCTATGTGCCGGGGCTCGAGAGGTAGGCTACCATGAGGCGGTCGGTAAGGCTTTGGTGGGCCCGGGCTTCCTGGCGGTGGGCCGGCGTTGTAGGCCTCGAGGGGTTGGTTTTTTAGGGGTTTAGACTAGTTAGGTCTCTTATTAATTGGTGCTCTAGGTTTAACTTATTTGTTTTGCGTTGATTGGGGGTACCCCTTTTGTGGTCCCCCGACAAGTATTTAAGCCCACGATGGATAGAGATAAAGATGTACTAATAGCAATTAGTACCAAACTTTTGCTGAGAGAAGTATATACCAGGACTAATATATTGGGAGCATAAGGTTTGGGAATTCCCAATGCAGTCAATTAGATTTGTTTTCCTCTCTTCTCTCTATTGCATGCATTACCCACCTTGCATTGGTGAGTTTCTAACTTTCTATAGCTTGTGTTCTTCACCAGGAGTTGCCTTTCATCCAAGTCAAACGACCCTCCATACTACCTCTGCCCCCATGGATTGGCACTGCGTCAGCGACTCGGTTAGGCCCGACCCCGAGTAACAACACCGCTTGTGTCCCAAACACCCGGATCCTCTTACAAGTACAATACAATTTTCTAAGCATTCTATTATGGCTTTTTTAATTCACCCAAAACTACTTCCTATTACATATATGCTAATTTATGGCAATAACATCCTTTATTTAATTAGCATTAGATTTGTATCTATGTTAACTCTTTCATGATTTATATTCTAAACATACTCCTAATGTCCCAACACTACTAAGTATGGATAAGACTATCTCCAATAACAACACCCAAAATATAAGACCTATTTAAGGTTTGAGTAGCGCTAAAGACAAAACGTTCAATACTCATTCAACATCTTCTCCAACAATTCTAAAAAAACATCTTTTTTCAACAACAAAACTTAAAAGAGAATCCTTTCTGCAAATAAGTTTTTAGGAGAGGAGGCCCATATTCAGGTTGTGCCTCTCCGGCAACCCAAAATGGGTCTTCCGTATAAGACCTCCATTGGAGACTAATTTTAGGTCTCCAACTACCCATTTGGGATTTGGATGTCCATATAGATCATGTATTCGTCATAGACAGTCTAACTGACACACAAAAAATCTAAAAAGTGAAGCAACTAGGTCCATAGAACTGGCGACATCATATTCCATGTCATTTCATGACTAAGCAATGCAGGAGGATGTAGCTCTAAGGTCACCCATGTCGAAGTAGCTTTAAGGTGGACCATGCTAAGGACGACATTACTTAGCACACTGTATTAATGGAACTACTTCAACCTATGTTTGGGAGAAGGCATACAGATAGAGTGAGGATGGTGTAGAGTTGTATAAAAAACCGAAATGCACGACCACATTGCTAGGGATGAAACTGAAAGGATCAAGATGCCCAAGAGGGGGGTGAATTGGGCTTTTCTAAAACTTCTTGCAAGAATTAAGACCTATCAATCCCCAATTAACCCCCTAGTGCCTAGAAGTGTGTTTGGCAAGAATCAATCGCACAAAAGACTATCGCTACACCATTTCTACTCTAGCATGGCAATTCAACTTATGAAAGAACAACAAGTAAATGCGGAATTGAATTGCTCAAAGGTAAATGCGTAGTAAAGAGAGTAGAGATGACACAACGATCTTTTTGCCGAGGTATCGAGGTGTCGGCACACACCCCTAGTCCTCGTTGGAGCACCCGCGCAAGGGTATCGCTCCCCCTTGATCCGCGCAAGGATCAAGTGCTCACTACGAGCTGATTCTTCGCCACTCCGGCCCGGTGAATCGCTCGCTACCGGTCACAACTTGGCTTGGGTCATCCACAATGCCTCCGGATGATCACCAAGCTCTCCGATCGCCACCAAGCCGTCTAGGTGATGCCGATCACCAAGAGTAACAAGCAAGAACTCTCACTTGACCAACGCAAGGCTAATGAGATGGGTGGATGCACACTTGCTACTCTCAATTCACTAATGAGGTGTTTGATCACTCAATTATCAAATCTCTCAACCTCACTAGGCCTCTTGCACTCACTTGCACTCACAATGTGTTTGGCAACCTTTCAAATGAGCAAGAGTAACAACATGAATGAGGGGGAGACATATTTATACCCCCCAACTCGAAACATGCACGAAGGGGTAAGTCCAGCCAGTTATGCACTGACCGGATGCACCTGTCGGGGTGACCGAACGCGTCCGGTCAGTGCCTAACGGCTACGTGACGTTAGGCCTGACAACTGTACGAAGTGCTGATCGGACGCTCCCATGCGTCCGATCACTGCTGACCGGACGCGTCCGGTCTTCAAAAACCCTCTCTGGAACCTCTCTGGACGCGACCGGACTCACCCCCTGGTGTGTTCGATCAAATGCTGAGGGTGAGTCCGGTCGCAACCAGACTGACCCCTCAGCCAAACCTACTGACCGGACGCATGGCCCAGCGTCCGCTCACTAGGGTTCGAGCGTCCGGTCGCAATTTAGAGTCCAAAACGACTTCGGTTTGCGATGCTCCCTTCATGAACTTTCTTCCTAATGATCTTAGGGACCTTTCTAAGCTACCTAGGGCTGGTTAACAAGTGTGCACCACACCTAACTCAAAAGTCTCGCCTAGGTCAAGCTACCCATTCAAACCCCTCTTTATAGTACGGCCAAAGATAAAACAAAGACCTATGCTACTCTAAGTGTCCTTCAACACCAAATGACACTTAGAACTAGCCTATCACCGTCTTCGTCGTCCATCCTTTGAAAACCGAACAAATTCCATCAATAAGGGGACATGAATACCATAGCGTCCTCACGATCATCATTACCATGACCTAACTCAACTGTTTCTGCAAAACACACGTTAGTCATAGTAATTTATCGTTGTCATCCAATCACTGAAACCCACTGGGGGCCTAGATGCTTACAATCTCCTCCTTTTTGGTGATTGATGACAACCTCAAGTATGTTTGAAAGAGAGGTGAGGTTTTCAAATGCTTGGTTCATATAAGCATGTCATAATAAGATCAAAAGAGGTTAGGCATGCTTATACAAACCAAGTCCACATAAGTAATTAACATGATAAGAGTTAACACAAGTACTTATGAACAAGCTCATTTATCGGAGTATAAGTGCGGATGCAAAGTAAATGAGCATAATCAAGTGACATGTAGAAAATAACGAGTTAAGCATGACATGTCACAATTGAGCATAAACAAGTGACATGGAATATATAACAAGTGAAGCATATCATGTCACATCCAAAGGACATACACACATCGTACAAGAGTCAAAAGATAGACATGAATGCATATGAGTGCAAGATCACACAAAAGATCTGAAACCCTCTCACAGGCTCCCCCTATGTCTAACATACGCTCTCTCCCCCTTTGGCATCAAGGACCAAAACCTAAGGGTCGGAAGGCGGGATGGGAGCAGACGAGTCGGGCGACGAGGTGCGCGGAAGTGTCTCAAACTGAGCAAGGTAAGCCTCCTCGTCGGACGACGAACTGTGAGCTGGCTGACCCTCAGACACTGGACGTGAAGGTTAAGCAGTCTGGGTCTGCACAGCTGACTCGGGAGCAGCCTCTGGTGCAGGAAGCTCTGGCTGTGGAGGCTCTGACGCTGGAGGAGGGTCCACGGGCTCTGTCGCTGCCACTGACACGGTCAAGAGAGTCTCAGGTGCTGAACTGTCCGGCAGAGTCTGACTCTCAGAGACCGAAGGCTCGGACGACGCTACTGAGGGGAGTGTCTCGGTGGTACCAGTAGCGGGAGCAGGAGCTGGAGCAGAGGTCACCGGCAACTGAAACGCTGGCGGGGTAGGCAGGCCGGTGAGCTTGCTGAAAGAAGCGTCCAAACTCCTCGGTGTCACTAGAACCGACTCCGTCTGAGTAGGAGTGAAGCCTGAGTGAATCAGCGTGAACCCTGGCTGCTGCCCTGGCAGAGGTGAGGAGAACCATTGTGGGTACTGCGGAAAGGGCGAGACCGTCGATGAAGGAACTGACGTGTAAAACGAGGTCAACGGTCTGGGCTGCTGCAGCTGGAACTGAGACGGCTGAGGTAACTGTGGAACAGCCGCCATCCTCTCCATGAAAGCAAGTGTCTGTGTCTGGAGCTGAATCATCTACCTCTGGAGAGCATCCTGGCGCTCCTGTGCCTGAGCTACTGCCACTGCCTGTGCCTTTGCAAGTCTGGCCTGCTCCTGTGCCTCTACAAGTCTGGCCTGCTCCTGTGCCTGTCGTCGCTGCTCCTCAGCTTGACGTTGAACCTCCTCAGACAGTCTGGACTGTTGCTGCTCCATCCTAGAGAGAATAGCCAAGAGTGCTGGATCGAAGCCGGCCATACGCGAGGAGGAGGCCTCGGAGTCGTGAGCTCCCTGTGGACGCATCCTCGGAAGAGGAGCGTAGTCGTCGTCGGTGCTGTCAAACGGAACCTCCAGGTCAGGGTCCTCGCCCTCTGCCTCAAGCTGTGCGAGCTCGGCCTCTGCCAACTGACTGACAGTCTCGTCCTGCTATGCCTCTGTCTCTATGACAACCGGCCTCTGGCGCGGACCCCTGGGACGAGTGTCTGGACGATCCCCAGCAATCTGGCGAGTGTCGTATACGGGGAACTCCGTGAGGGACTGGAGAAGCTCTGGAAGCAGGGCCGGAATCATCCGCCTCAGAAGAAAACAGATCAGGTGGGCATAGGGGAGCTGTCGGTGACCCTTGAAGCCCTCTGCGAGTGTGTCCTCCATCTCAGAAATGATGACGTCCCAAATATCGAACTCAAGCTAGGAGACCAAGTGGTGAACTAGACAGATCTGAATCCTGGTCAACCCCTCTCTGTAGCCTGTCCGGGGCAGAAGAGTACGCCTCATGACCTCGTTCACGAGACGGGCCGTCGGCGTCAAGTCACGAGGACGCCGGCTAGACCCCTCTTCGAACGGCTCCCGAAAGCAGGCACGGACTAGGTCTGCTGGGGGAATCACTCCTGCGTGTGGGCGACAGGGTGGCTCGGTCTATCCATAGCAAACTGTATGGACCCTGGTCGCATAGGCAGTCAGACCAAGGTACTCTCTGGCACGGGAGCTGTAGAGCCGGTAGGACCTCCCCCTGAAGGCAAAGTGAAGGAACCGGTGGTCCGGGGAGATCCACAGGGACGCGTAGAACTGACGCACCCAGTCCTCAACGTACTGACCACTCCGTCCAAGAAGATCTGCTAAGCCAGGTAGATATGAGAGCATAGGACGGATGGCCTCCCCAGCAACTCCAACTATCATCTCCAGCGGGCAAACTCTGTGGGGTCGAATGTGAACGCCGCTGTTGACATAGGCTCTGTAGAAGTCCTCCTGGATCACTGTGTAGAAGCCCTCGGAGGCCTGAGGGTGCCTGGCGGCTGGGAACCACTTCTCGTACGGGATCAGACGCAAGGCCTGCACCTGATGTGCTGTCGCAGCCCGCAGGTCCAAGTGCTCCACAGGTGGGGGTCCCTGTGGCCTCGAAGGGGGTCGACCACCCCGCCTCTGCCCCTCAGGTCTAGGAGACACCTGAGTGCGAGTACGGGTGGACCGACGGACCGGTGGCTGAACTGGCTGCTCCTCTGGCTGACCCTCTGCCTAGGTCTCTGTAGTGGCGCTGGGCTCTGGAGCGGACCCACCTGCTGTAGCTGCTGCTAGAGCTGAGGCTGCCTCTAACGGAAACTGAAAGTCTGGCGGGAGGACCTCAGCGGGGTCGTCAAGAGAATACTGCACACCGTGAACCCAGACAACTCCGCCCTCTGTCTGAAGCAGGGCCTGCACCTGCTGCTCTGTGAAGAGGTCACGAACCAGGCGACCACTCTGCTATCCACTGCCCTAACTGCCCTGAGCTGAAGCCGGGTCTCGAATACGAAGACCGCCGGCCTGACCACCCTGCTCGGCCCTCTCGGCTGCTCGAGCTGCTGCTAGTGCTATCTCGGAGTCACGGTCTAGACGCTTGCGCTTCTTGGAGATGAGCTTCTGGGGCCTCTTCCCTTTGTCACCAGAGGGAGGGCGCGGGGGAGGAGGATCGGCCCCGGGACCTCCGCCGACGTTCTTGCAGCGAGCCATCGCTACAAGAACAGAACCACTGCTACTAACTGCCACTGACAAGACCAACTGCCTCTGAGAACCACTGTCATTGACGAGACCTGCTGGACTGAGCCTCAGAGGCTTGGCCTCGTTCCGTATCCGCGAGCTTGGCCCCGGATTTGGCTGTCACTGTCACACGGCTCACTGACACAGTCCCGACTCGCTGCAATAGATAGATAGGGATATATATAAGCATATAAGCTAGAGATGAGAAACCTATCGGAAGCAAAGCAAAAGGAAAGAAAGATACGAGGCATGGCTCTGCTACCTGACGAGACGCGACAAACCGATGAAGCGAGGAGAAGGGACCGACACGTTCGGGCACAGAGATGACTTGACGGAAGGATCTGCGCGAGAAAGGGGGCCAAAATGCAGTTAGATGGGCATGAACGTTGGTTGTGGCATTTCAACGAACATGTTGCATGCACAAGATATGGAACAAGGTGGGGAGCTCACAGGGAGGGAGCAGCCGACCGAAGAGAGGTCGCCGGAGAGGAGGATGAGGGCTGGAAGCGTCCTCCGGCGAGAGAGAGACTTGAACTCCGGCGAGGGCCACCAACTCCGGCGAGGAGCGAGTGGGAAGCTCGGGCGAGACGGGGAGCAGCGACGCGGAGGATAGGGCACGGGAGCGCGGGGCGGCTGCGCGGGCGCGGGCACGAGGCAGCGGCGCGGGCGCGGGCACGAGGCGGCGACGCGGCCGGCGCTGGCGCTCGAGGGGGGAGTGAAGACGATGGCGCGGGGGTTAGGGCACGGCTCGGGCATGGGCGAAGAAGGAAGACAAGAGAGGAGGGGCCCACAAGTCAGTCGAAAAAAGTCACTGCGCAAGTTAAGTTGCGACCGGACGCACGGAGGCGTGACCGGACGCACAAGGCCCTAGCGTCCGGTCACGAACAGAGAGTTCCCAAAACCTGTTTTCCTCGATCGGACGTGTCCTGTCGCACTTGACCGGACGCACCGAGCGTCCGATTACACGCTAGCAAACGACCGAACGCACGAGCATTCTTCAGACCGGACTCGCCTGAGTTACTGTTCACGAGCGCGCGGGATGAGCTGACCGGACGCACCTGGAGCGTCCGGTCGCAGCGTCCGGTCACAGGAAAACCCTGTTCTGACTCGATTTTTTGCGCCGACTTCTCCCAACCAAGTTCCAACTCAAATAAGACGCAAATAAACACTAGTTGGAACCTAGAGGAGTGACCTCTCTCAAACCCTCAAGTTTTTTCAAATATTTTGCCATAGGCTAACTTAGTTTTCTTAGAGAGAATAGGCAATAAAACTCCGAGGAGACAACGTGCGGCCACCAAAACTAGGGGTCTTAACCATTAGGAGCCTCAAATGCTCCCCCTAGAGGTGGACGAACACAGAGGTTGCTCAAAACTGATGACCGAAAAGAAACGACAAAAGCAACATACATGCATATGCAATGCAATACGGAATTTGAATCTAGGTTGCTTGTCAAGTTTGCTCATGGGTAAGCTTCTTCACACGCTTTTTAGGGTGGTTATCTTAACCACGTCTGACAAGCCTATGTGCATAGCATAAATTAAACATGGCATATTATACAATGCAATGCAAAGACAACCCTCTTTCACCTTTTGACAAAGTCACTTAGATCAAGCACATTAAGCTCACTTCGCAATCTACAAAGAGTGTTTTCATCTAGGGGTTTTGTGAAGATATCCGCCAATTGATCTTCGGTTCTAACTCCCTCTAAGGATATATATTTCTTGGAAACATGGTCTCTAAGAAAGTGATGGCGAATATCTATGTGCTTTGTGCGAGAGTGTTGAACCAGGTTGTTAGCAAGCTTAACCGCGCTCTCATTGTCACACAACAAAGGTACCCTTTCTAGAATTACACCATAGTCTAAAAGGGTTTGTTTCATGTAAAGGATTTGTGCACAACAAGCACCCGCGGCTATGTATTCCGCCTCGGCGGTAGACAAGGCCACACTATTTTGCTTCTTCGAACTCCATCAAACTAGTGATCTCCCAAGCAAATGGCACCCTCCGGATGTGCTTTTTCTATCTACTTTGCAACCCGCGTAATCCGAATCGGAATACCCAACGAGTTGGAAGTTAGCTCCTTTGGGATACCAAAGACCAAAGCTTGGGGTGTGCTTTAGGTACCTAAGGATTCTCTTCACCGCTATGAGATGTGATTCCCTAGGATCGGCTTGAAAGCGAGCACACATGCACACACTAAACATGATGTCAGGCCTAGATGCGGTCAAATATAATAAGCTACCAATCATAGAACGGTAGAGAGTTTGGTCAACTGGGTTACCTCCCACATCTAGGTCGAGATGTCCATTTGTTGGCATTGGAGTCTTGACAGGCTTGCAATCATCCATGTTGAAGCGCTTGAGGAGGTCTTTTTATACTTCTCTTGAGATATGAAAGTCCCCTCCTTCAATTGCTTGACTTGGAAGCCTAGGAAGAATGTGAGCTCTCCAATCATGGACATTTCAAACTCCTTTGACATTAAATCACCAAATTCCTTGCAATAGGCTTCATTTGTTGACCCGAAGATGATATCATCAACGTAGACTTGACAAATGAAGATTTCTCCATCAAGCTTCTTGGTGAATAGTGTGGTGTCGACCATCCCAATGGTGAAGCCCTTCTCAATGAGGAAGTCCCGGAGGCGCTCGTACCAAGCTCTTGGGGCTTGCTTGAGCCCATATAGCGCCTTGGACAACCTATAAACATGATTAGGATATCTAGGGTCTTCAAACCCGGGAGGTTGATCAACATAGACTAGTTCATTTATGAAGCCATTTAAAAATGCACTTTTCACATCCATTTGATATAATTTAATGTCATGATGTGATGCATATGCAAGGAGGATACGAATGGCTTCGAGTCTTGCAATCAGTGCAAAGGTCTCTCCAAAATCCAAGCCTTCAACTTGAGAGAACCCCTTTGCTACTAGCCTTGCCTTGTTTCTAACAACCTTGCCTTGATCATCTTGCTTGTTCCTAAACACCCATTTTGTTCCAATGACTCTTGCGCCTTTGGGTCGCTCTTCAAGTGTCCAAACTTGGTTGCGGGTGAAGTTGTTTAATTCTTCATGCATAGCATTCACCCAATCCGGATCACCTAGAGCTTCATCTACAATGGTAGGCTCAACAAGAGACACAAAGGAGTGATGTTCAATAAATAAAGCAAGTTTTTGAGATCGAGTCATTACACCCCTTGTTGGACTCCCTATGATGAGATCTTGAGGATGAGCTTGTAGTAGAGTAGTCCTTTGATCAACCACTTGAGGGGCCGCTTGTGGAGCATCAACATCTTGAGCTTGTACCACCATTTGATCATGGGAGACATGAGTATCTTCAAATGGATCCCTCCCATCTTTGTCATCAACAAGTGGTACATTGGATGAGGATGGCTTGTCAATGACTTGCACATCATCATCATCATCTTTAGGCTTGAAAGCCCCAACCAGCATGTTCTTCATTGCTTCCCTCAATGGTTCATCACCTACATCATCAAGATTTTCATGCTCTCCTTGAGAGCCATTAGATTCATCGAATTCCACATCATATGTTTCTTCTACCATCCCGGTGGCATGGTTGAATACTCGATATGCTTTGGACTTCAATGAGTAATCAACAAGAAAACCAATATCACATCGGCGTTGAAACTTCCCTAGGTGTTAGCGCTTCTTGTAGATGTAGCATTTGCACCCAAACACTCTAAAGAATGATATATCCGGCTTCTTGTTGTTGAGTAGCTCATAGGGGGTCTTGCCAAGGAGACGGTGGGGGAACAACCGGTTTGATGCATAGCAAGCGGTGTTGATTGCTTCCGCCCAAAATCTTTCCGGTGTAGTGTACTCATCTAGCATTGTCCTTGCTAGGGTGATTAGAGTCCGGTTCTTCCTCTCAACTACCCATTTTGTTGTGGTGTATATGTTGCAGAGACTTCATGCTTGATCCCAACTTCATCACAATACTCTTCAATGTGGGTGTTGTCGAACTCTCTTCCATTGTCACTTCTTATCTTCTTGATTTTCAAGTCAAATTCATTTTGGGCTCTCTTGGCAAACTTCTTGAATGAAGGGGTTGCTTCGGATTTGTCATGAAGAAAGAATACCCAAGTGTATCTTGAATAGTCATCAACAATCACTAGACAATAGAGATTTCCACCCAAGCTAGCATATGTTGTTGGCCCAAACAGATCCATGTGGAGTAGCTCTAACTCTCTTGATGTTGATACAAAGGCTTTGGTTGGATGAGTGTTTGCAAATTGCTTGCCGGCTTGACATGCACTACACAATTTGTCCTTCTCAAATTTGACATCCTTCAAGCCCCTAACCAAATCCTTCTTCAATAGCTTGTTGAGAGTGTTCATTCCAACATGTGCCAATCTTCTATGCCATAGCCAACCAAGTGATTGCTTAGTGAACAAACATGTCTTCAAGTTGGCATCTTCGGAGGTGAAATCCACTAGATAGAGATTGTTGTATCTAAAGCCCTTGAATATCACTTGTGTATCATCTTTCTTGGTCACAACCACTTTCTTGTTGGTGAACAAACATTGAAAGCCAAGATCACATAATTGCCCAACGGATAGCAAGTTGAAGCTCAATGATGCAACTAGAAGCACATTGGAGATGGTATGATCATTTGATATTGCCACTTTGCCCAATCCCTTGACATTGCCCTTTGAATTGTCACCAAATGTTATCTTTTCTTGGTCATCGACATTTTCTTCAAGTGAGGTGAACATCCGGGGATCACCGGTCATATGTTGTGTGCGACCACTATCAATCACCCAATGAGATCCACCGGTCTTGTAGTTCACCTACACACATAAGAAATCAAGCTTGAGCTTTTGGGACCCAAACTTGTTGAGGTCCCTTAACCTTCTCTACTAGTGACTTTGCAACCCAAATTTGCTTTGGCCTATTCTTGTTAGGAGGCCCCATGAACATAACTTTCATCTTGCCACTAGAGTCTTGTCTAAGCATGTAGTGAGCATTGAAAGCAAAGGGCCTAGCATGCTTGGGCAAGGGTGTGGGCTTTGGCTCTTCACAATCATGAGCAAAATGACCTTCCTTTCCACACTCATAGAATCTTCCAATTTTCTTCTTCTTTGGCTTTGTGATGCTCTTGCGTTGCTTCATCTTCTCTTCAAGGAAGCCAATACCATTTCTATTTGTCTTCATCACGGTGTTCATGAGTAGCTCACTTTGAAGACATTGCCCCTTGGTGAATTTCTTCAATCCGGTGGTGAGGTGCTCCTTCTCTCTCTTGAGCTTGTCATTTTCTTGTTGGAGCTCTAATTGAGATGGTGTCATCTTGTAGTCTCTTTCCATCTTCAATCTCTTGTTCTCTTCTTTTAGCATGTCTAGCTCAAGTGACATGTTATACTCATCATCTTGGGTCTCAATGATGACTTGCTTTGTGGTTGCTAGCTTCTCTAGATCAATCTTGAGCTTTGCATTCTCATTCTTGATCTTGACATAATCATCATAGTGATCGGCCACAACCACACTCTTGCCTTTGCCACTAGCTCTTTGCTCATCATGCTCACTAACCAAGTCCTCACAAGATGTTGCTATGTCACACTTAACAACAAGGTTAGGAGCATCATGTGTCTCATGTGAAAGCATATCATAAGTAATGGTGAGAGCATCATAATCAACTTTCACTAGAGTGTATTGTTCTTTGAGCAAAGCATAACTAGTGGTAAAGTCACTATGCATCTTATCAAGTTTTTCATTTTTAGCTTTGAGCTCCTTGTTAGAGGACTTGAGCTCCTTGATGGATGATGACATAGTAGCAAGTTCATCTTTTAACTCATCACTAGCATGAATAGCATGATCATATTTCTCAACAAGAGATTTATTTTCATCAACAAGCTTTTCATTTTTAGCTCTAGTCTTTCTTATGATTTTAGAGTAGTCATTTAGCAATTTAACAAGCTCATCATAAGTAGGTGCCTCGAATTCACCATCACTATCACTATCACTAGAGTCATCATCGCTTTGTACCTTCCGGTCACCCTTAGCCATGAGGCATAGGTGTGTAGATGATGATGGTGTCGGTGGTGGTGGTGGTGTAGAGGAGCCAATGACTAGAGCGGCCACCTTCTCCTTCTCATCATCACTATCTTCATTTGATGAGCCACCGGAGGAGTCAATGTCGGTGAGCCAATCACCAACAATGTAAGCCTTGCCACCTTTCTTGTGGTATTGTTTCTTCTTCTTGCCATCCTTCTTGTAGTAGGGCTTCTCATTCTTCTTCTCATCTTCACTTGATGAGTCATACTTCTTGCCCTTGTTCTTGTTCTTGTAGCTCTCTTTCTTGGGCTTGGTGCATTGATGAGCAAGATGGCCAAGATCACCACAATTGTAGCAATCCATTTCGAAGATTGGCCTCCTCTTGCTACTAGTGAAGAACTTCTTCTTTCTTGAGTCAAAGTTGACTCCATTCTTGTGAAGCTTCTTCAACATCTTGGTGGTCCTTCTCACCATGAGAGCGATGTTGGAATCATCTTCTTCATCACTTGAGCTCTCATGATGCACCTCAATAGCCTTGGACTTGCCCTTCTTGTCATGGCTTGCTTTGAAGGCCAAGTCCTTCTTCTTGTCGGTGGAGGAACCACCACTTGGTGTGATGTGCATGTACATCTCATGAGCATTGATCTTTCCCAAGATTTGAGTTGGTGTAGCGGTGGAAAGATCACTTTGATGTAGCACCGTCACAATGTGTCCATACTTCTCAATTGGAAGGACACAAAGAATCTTCCTCACAACATCGGATGGTTGCATTTGTGTGAGGCCAAGTCCATTGAGTTCTTCTACAAGAACATTCAAGCGTGAGTACATTTCATTTGCACTTTCATTAGCATGCATATCAAATGAATGAAGCTTTTGCATAACTAAATGATATCTCTCCTCACGCTCACTCTTGGTCCCCTCATGAAGAGCACAAATGTTATCCCATAGATCATGGGCATTCTTGTGGTTTCGGACGCGATTAAACACATCCTTGCAAATGCCTCTAAAAAGAATGTTTTTGGCCTTTGCATTCCACTTCTCATTTTCTTCCTCATGTGGTGTGAGGCTAGTGCCCTCCTTGGGTTTGGGGAACCCGGTTATGGCGGCATTGCGACATTTCACATCAACCGCTTCTAGGTACGACTCCATACGGATTTTCCAATATGAAAAGTCGTCTCCCTCGAACATGGGAGGTGGTCCATCACCTCCGAACATCTTAACTCTAGGCGGTTAAGCCTAAATAGAGAGCACGAGGCTCTGATACCAATTGAAAGGATCAAGATGCCCAAGAGGGGGGGTGAATTGGGTTTTTCTAAAACTTCTTGCAAGAATTAAGACCTATCAAGCCCCAATTAACCCCCTAGTGCCTAGAAGTGTGTTTGACAAGAATCAATCGCACAAAAGACTATCGCTAAACCATTTCTACTATAGCATGGCAATTCAACTTATGAAAGAACAACAAGTAAATGCGGAATTGAATTGCTCAAAGGTAAATGCGTAGTAAAGAAAGTAGAGATGACACGACGATCTTTTTGCCGAGGTATCGAGGTGTCGGCACACCCCCCTAGTCCTCGTTGGAGCACCCGTGCAAGGGTATCGCTCCCCCTTGATCCGCGCAAGGATCAAGTGCTCACTATGAGCTGATTCTTCGTCACTCCGGCCCGGTGAATCGCTCGCTACCGGTCACAACTTGGCTTGGGTCATCCACAATGCCTCCGAATGATCACCAAGCTCTCCGATCGCCACCAAGCCGTCTAGGTGATGCCGATCACCAAGAGTAACAAGTAAGAACTCTCACTTGACCAACGCAAGGCTAATGAGATGGGTGGATGCACATTTGCTACTCTCAATTCACTAATGAGGTGTTTGATCACTCAATTATCAAATCTCTCAACCTCACTAGGCCTCTTGCACTCACTTGCACTCACAATGTGTTTGGCAACCTTTCAAATGAGCAAGAGTAACAGCATGAATGAGGGGGAGGCATATTTATACCCCCCAACTCGAAACATGCACGAAGGGGTAAGTCCAGCCAGTTATGCACTGACCGGACGCACCTGTCGGGGTGACCGGACGCGGCCGGTCAGTGCCTAACGGCTACGTGATGTTAGGCCTGACAATTGTACGAACATGCGTCCGATCACTGCTGACCGGACGCGTCCGGTCTTCAAAAACCCTCTCTGGAACCTCTCTGGACGCGACCGGACTCACCCCTGGTGCGTCCGATCAAATGTTGAGGGTGAGTCCGGTCGCAACCAGACTGACCCCTCGGCCAAACCTACTGACCGGACGCATGGCCCAGCGTCCGGTCACTAGGGTTCGAGCGTCCGATCTCAATTTAGAGTCCAAAACGACTTCGGTTTGCGATGCTCCCTTCACGAACTTTCTTCCAATGATCTTAGGGACCTTTCTAAGCTACCTAGGGCTTTGGTTAACAAGTGTGCACCACACCTAACTCAAAAGTCTCGCCTAGGTCAAGCTACCTATTCAAACCCCTCTTTATAGTACGGCCAAAGATAAAACAAAGACCTATGCTACTCTAAGTGTCCTTCAACACCAAATGACACTTAGAACTAGCTTATCACCGTCTTCGTCGTCCATCCTTTGAAAACCGAACGAATTCCATCAATAAGGGGACATGAATACCATAGCGTCCTCACGATCATCATTACCATGACCTAACTCAACTGTTTCTGCAAAACACACGTTAGTCATAGTAATTTACCGTTGTCATCCAATCACTGAAACCCACTGGGGGCCTAGATGCTTATAGAAACCTCATGGAGACGATAGTGGCTTCATGTCTTCTTGATCCAATGGGAGATTGGAATGCACTATCTCATTACTAGGGATGGAACCTCATGGAGGCGAGAGTAGGCTCCTATCTCCTTGATCCAAAGGGAAATTTTAATATTTGCGTCCAGGGACTAAACCTCATGGAGGCGATAATGGGCTCCCGTCTCCTTGATCCAAAGAAACCTAGAATCCATGGCCACATTGCTCGGGACGGAACCTCATGGAGGCGATAGTGGGCTACAGTCTCCTTGATCCAAAAGGAAATTTTAATATTTGTGCCCAAGGATGGATCTAGGATAAATTTTGGAGCTAAGGGGTCGAATGAGATGATGTCCTCATCTTGAATCCACTCCTTCTTAGCCCCTCCAAGCTCCATGGGATTGGTGGCGGTAGGGGGTTTGGAGGGTTTGAAGTCCTCATCTTCAAACCTCTCTCCTTATCAGCCCCTCCAAGCACCGTGGGATTGGCGGTAAAGATTAGTAGAAAGCCCGAGGCCCGATGGCACTGTCTGAAGCCCAGTTTTTTGGCCTGGCCCAAACATGGCTTGACCCGGTAGCTATCGGGCCCGGGCTGGCCCGAAGCACGTAGCAGACCGGACCTAGACCACACCCTGGGCCCGATGGGCCCGTCGGGCTTGGTAGGCCCGATCGGACCGTGCCTAGCCCGGGTCCAGGCCGGACCGGGCGGGGTGGCCCGGTTGCTCATCTTTAATTGGCGGCTATAGGGGGGCTTCAGCCCCTCCCACCCTACCCTAGAATCCATTCTTGTGTTACACATTAGATTGTACGATCAACTTTTTCTAAAGTTGCCTCCTCCTTCATTCTACCTCACGTTCTGCCACTCCACATTGCAGTTGGACTGCTAGCGCTGATTTGGTATTCCAATGAGTTGGGCGTTTGGTTTTCGGCCGAACCAGGCTTGCCAGGTGCAGCATATGCAAGCGTTTGGATGGCTGGATCAACGAGCGGGTCTGGGTGATTAGATGCAAAAACCATCTCCGAGCCTGGCTCTCAAGATGCGCAACTGTGCTAAACACATGACCTGTTCGACCAGCATGCGAGCATCCAAACAAACCTTGCATAGATATGCTACTGGAGGCTGGCTAGCTTGGGCCACCCAGGCTCAGGGGGTGTTTGGTTTTCACTCCCTAGAGTTTAGCCACTAAAGTTTAGTGGAAGTGACTAGAGTTGTAGTGTTAAAAGTAACTTTTAGTGGGGGTGTTTGGAACTTTAGTGACTAAAAGTGACTAAACTTTAGTGGCTAAACTCTAGGGTGTGGGAATCAAACACCCTCTCAGCTGAGAAGACAACCAAACGCCCCCAAAAGCCCGTTTGTTCTAAGCAATCAGACAAAAAAAGTCAAGTTCCTTTATTCAATTGATCAATTTGAAGATCTGGCTGTACATAAAATTATTGCTGACTAACCAAAACACACCCTGCCCTGCTTCACTAAAACAACAAATGCAGGCCTCCTAAATCTTGAAGTGCAGGTGACTCCTTACGAATCCAATATCTACATGAATATTTACATTTTTCACGTGAGAGTTCTTAGAAGCTAGCTGCAATCATGGCCAAATGCATGCATATACATGTAAAAGGCGAAGATTCTGTGCGTGTTATATGGTAGTATATATATATACCTATGCACACAAAGCAAGCAGGACTTAGCTAGGACTAGGATCAACGGCCGGATGAGAGGGCGGGGAAGTAGCCGTCGCTGCTGTTGGGCGCGGTGTGCGTCTGGAAGCTGTCGTAGGAGGTGCTTTGCGTGGCCCGCACCGACACGCCGTCGCCGGTGCCGGTGCCGGTGGTGGTCATCTCGATGTCGCTGAGCTGGAACTGCGCTCCGCCCTCGGGCGGCCACACGAACTGCGGCTTGAACGGCGGCACCTCGGGGGGCGGCGAGGCCTTGGACAGGACCTGCAGCACGTGCGGCATGGCGGGGCGGTCGCGCGGGTTGGGGCTGCTGCACGCCAGCGCGAGCAGCAGCAGCCGCTGGGCCTCGTCGCGGTCGAACTCGTCGGCGCCGAGGGTCTGGTCGACGGCGCCGAGCAGCGCGCCGCGGCCATGCATCTGCCACACCCAGTCCGACAGCAGCGCGCACCTGGGGTCGCCGCCGGGGCGCAGCGCGTACTGCCCCGTGACCACCTCCAGCACGAGCGCGCCGAACGCGAACACGTCCGTCTCCCGCGACGCCCTGTGGCCAACCGAGTACTCGGGCGCGATGAAGCCGCGCGTGCCGGCGACGTGGAGGTCGGTGAAGGACTCGCGGTCGTGGTCGAGCACGCGCGCCAGCCCGAAGTCGCCCAGCCGCGCGCGCAACGACGCGTCCAGCAGCACGTTGCTGGCCTTGACGTCGCGGTGCAGCACCATGCGGGTGTACTCGTGGTGCACGTAGTGGAGCCCCGCCGCGACGTCGCCCACGATAGCGTACCGGCTCGCCCAGCTCAGCACGGGCCGCTGCTCGTGCACGCCGCGCCGGAACAGGTGCTGGTCGAGGCTGCCGTTGGGCATGAACTCGTACACCAGCAGCAGCTGCCCTTTCTTGTAGCACCAGCCTGACGTACGACAGAAATATGCAACGCGATCAAGAGACGTTGGTTGTGCTCGTCGTCAGATCATCCATCATCAGAAAGGAAAAAAGAACAAGTCGTTCAGTGTGGACATCACTGCACGTTCGTTCGCTCTGACAACTGGAGCGAACTCCTCTGTGTGATTTGTTCAATGGTGATGTCTAATGGAAGAAAATTAAGGATGGACGCGTATACGTCACCCGGGTAGTTGAACAACAGAATACTTAAGTTGTCTGTTCGTTTACGATTTCATAAATCATAAATAAATAAACGTGGCAGAATTTTAGTACCGATGAGAGGGACGATGTTCTTGTGGCGGAGGCGGTTGATGATGTCGACCTCCTGGAGGAAGTCGGTGACGTCCTTGCCGTCGTCCCGGATGAACCGCTTCACGGCCACGTCCATCATCCCCTCCGGCCGGGCCTCGTCGGCGGGGAGCACGCCCCTGTAGACCATGCCGTACCCGCCTTTCCCGAGCCGGAGCCGCTCGTCGAAGTTCCTGGTGGCCCTCTTGAGCTTGTCGTACGCGAACCCCCTGGGCATCCCGGGGAGGTTGCTGAGCTGCTGCTCCAGCCGCTCCTGCCGCCTCTCCATGGACCGCCTCGCCCGCAGCGTCCTGGAGAGGAAGAAGGCGGCGACGCCGAGCAGCACGACGGCCACCGGCACGACGGCGGCGACGACGACGACCCACGCCCTGCTCTTCTTCTCCGGGATGACCTCGATCGACAGCGTCCAGTCGAGGACGCAGTTGAGCTCGAAGTCGGTGCCGGTGGACGCCGTGAAGCCGATGTAGGCCTGCTCGGGAACGTGCTCGCTGAGGTCCAGCGGCGAGTCCAGCACCGGCGACGCCGGCCTCGGCTCGCCCCGGACGCCCATGTACACGGCCACGTGCCGCGCCGCGCCGTCGTACTCGACCCACACCGTGTAGTTGGCGGCGTTGCTGCTGTTGGTGGCGATGGGGAAGGCCGTCAGGTTCGCCGTCTTGACGGACACGACGGAGCCGACGTTGAGGCCGACGTGGTTGTCGCTGGGGTCGTAGTCCTGCTTCAGTGTGTCGAGCTCGACGGCCACGAAGCGGCGGTTCCGGCTGCTCGCCGTCGGGGTCGCCGTGGCGGGGCTGGATTCCAGTTCCAGCGTGGCGTTGGTGAGGCCGAGGTAGCCGCCGTAGCTGCCGGGGGGCGGCTCGTCGCGGGACGGCGCGACGACGAAGGTGAGCCCCTCGCCGGGGCGCGGCGACGAGTCCGGGAGGTGGAAGACGTTGACGGAGAAGGTGCTGTTGAACGACACGACCTGGACGCGCGGCGGGGTGGTGGTGGTGGTGGTGCCGGTGGCACTGGCACTGCCATTGCTATTGCCGTTGCCGTCGCTGACGACGTCGAGGCGGCGCCACATGGTGAAGCGGCGCTGGAGGAGCACGGAGCCGGACTTGTTGACCATGATGTCCTGGTAGCTGCCGACGTTGCCGGTGTCCGGGGAGACCTGGATCGCGCCCTGGTAGATGCGGGCCTCCCTGCTGAACGCCAGCTCGCTCTGCTCCCGCGAGTTGCCCTCCTGGAACGACGTGTAGTTGTAGGTCGCCACCTCCAGCGCCGGCAGGTCCTGCGCGCGGCAGGGGGCGGCGGCGCAGAGGACCAGGAGGCAGCCCAGCAGAGGTGACAGAGGAGAGCGACCACGACCACGACCACGTCCGCCGCCGCATGCAGCAGGCGCCATGGTGACGGCACGGGCGCACGGCACGCTGGAGAAGTGGAGAGGAAGTGCAGTGCAGGCGAAAAAGGGCCGAAAAGGCGAGGGGAGAGGGGGAATCCACCGTGGCGATGCCGGGCGCTATTTGTACTGCACTGCACCGGGGCCAGAAGAGTCCGTGCGGCGGCGTTGAATGGTGCCTGGAGAGGGAGACCCAAGAGAGGCCTGGACTGGACGGGGCTGGGTTGGTGGCGGTGCGCGCGCACGACGCGAACTTGCCGGGCAGATTCCTGCCTGCCCTGTGGCCGTCTCGGCGAGACGCGAAAGGAAACGTGCAGCGATCACGACGGCGGCGTACGGACGGGCGGCTCGACGGCGACGTGCTACTACTAGAAGTAGTAGAACAGACGCAGGAACGGACGGGACCAGAGCCAGACGGCCGGCAGAAACGATCCCGGGGGCGGCGAGCACATGCACCTTCCACATGCCATTGCTGCTCGATTGGAGCGCCCAAAGCTGCCTGTCCAGGGTCAGAGGATTGATTTGTTGGAGCCGGGCCGGTCAATGCGAGCGAGCGTGTGGCGTCCTGGCGCGCCTGCCGGACCGGAAGACCGGGGCGTAACGCAAGCAAAGCATTCCCCGGCCGGCCGCCGGCGCGGGTCGCCGTCGTGCGTGCGCGCAGCAGAGTGACGACCGGCGGGTTACGGCAGCAGCCACGCTGCGACGGCGGCAGCGACAAGCGACGTCGCGCTCGCGCTCGGGCGGCCGGGGCCCCACTAGCTGTGTAGCTTCTGTTTTGGGGCATCCTTGCTGGACTTGAACAACCGCGACCGCGCGCTAAGTCGCCGTTTTTAAAAATTAAAATGGTGCAGGCCAGGTCGTCAGCCGGACGCGTACACTACTCCCTCCGTTCCAAAAATAGGTGTCGTTTTGGGTTTTCGTACCACAAGTTTGACTCAATTTGTAAAAAATATATGCAACATTTATATCTCCAAATAATTTTGTTAAAAAACTAGACTTAAAGATCTTTCCGATGATACTAATCACTTAATATAAATATTAATATATTTTAATATATAATTAATGATAGTGTTTTCTCGGGAAGCGAGAACGACACTTATTCTGGAACGGAGGGAGTATGTCTAGATGTCCAGATTTTTAATACTGACCGTGCAAAACAAACTTGCTTATCCATAGTGATGTGATGGAGAGAGAGTGAAAAAAAGTTGCTAGTTTGAGGAATCTAAACAAGGCCTAATTGCTACTTGCAAGTTCCAAAATTGCTCCAAGGTTTATCCACAGTGAAGTTGCAAGTTTTTCTTTGTCATGTGATAAACTAACCTAAAAGGAAGAGTAAGGATACAATCTTAATTAGAGTCCATTCTATACGTAAATCTCTCACTCAGCTCTTAGTCCCCTACTAGTAGTCAATTACCATGCCACTCTGCCCTTGCACTGGCCTCCGCCGCCTGGCCAACAAGCCCTCCTGAGCGGCTGAGCCAAGAGTGTAAAGTGCAATACCCCTTAACATCAGCGCCCTCAACATCACATGGAGTGTGTTGGATGGAGATTTTAGGTGACTGGACGATAGAGAAAGTGTACAAATATTTGGAGAATAAAGATTAGCCGCCTCCTGTTGTCAAAAAAAAAAAGATTAGCCGCCTCCCAAGGCTCTGTTCGTTTGAGCTAAAAGCTGGTTCGACTAATTCGTATGACTGAATTTTTTTTGTGAAAAACATTTCATGACTGATTCGTACAGATTAAATCCAACAGACTAATTCAAGCGAACAGAACCATAGTTTTTTTATTAGTCATATATATGTTGTGTTGTTTGTGAGAGACGGAGAGGAAGTTGCTCTAACCCTTGGTGATGTGTTTCACGAAACAACTCTATTAGCATATCGGATTGTATATCTTCGCTAAGTCAAAAACTAATTTTCAACACGCGAAAAGAACCTTGACTAATTCGTATGACTGAATTTTTTTTAGTGAAAAACATTATTTCATGACTGATTCGTACAGATTAAATCCAACAGACTAATTCAAGCGAACAGAACCATAGTTTTTTTATTAGTCATATATATGTTGTGTTGTTTGTGAGAGACGGAGAGGAAGTTGCTCTAACCCTGGGTGATGTGTTTCACGAAACAACTCTATTAGCATATCGGATTATATATCTTCGCTAAGTCAAAAACTAATTTTCAACACGTGAAAAGAACCTTGACTATTTCCGGAAACCAATAGAATAGTAGCCCGTACATATTCAGAATTTCAGATTTCTGAATCGAAGTCAAAGCTCGCAGCTAATAAATCGGCGTCCAGCTTTTTTTTTCTTTTTTTCTTTTTAGATTTGGATCATATATTTGGCTATTTGCCATCGCCTTGAACGTGTTATCGCCGACCTTCTCTTTGATGTTTTCATTCATGCTTCGAGATATAAGCATGCCCTGCCTATGCAGCGAAACAACCTTATCATCAACTAAGCTATCTAATTAAATAGGACATCAAGAGCGCCAACCACCAGGACGACGACGGCGGCGGGGCTGAGCGCGGCCAGCAGGAGCAGCAGGCCGACGACGCACTTCAACGAACAGCCACCACATCCAGGACTGCTCCGGCCGGTTGATGCCCGGCATCTCTCTTGCGCCGTCTACCCGCCAGGCCTTGCGGAGGGTCACAGCGAAGTGCGCGGGGAGGGGTGGCCATGGCTTCTGCGCCTCGCCTGTGATGCCCTCTCCTCGTTGTGAAGGGCTTGGTAGATTCTGGGACTCCGATTCCGACTCGGAGTACGAAGACCTCGGCGATGCGGACCTCCGTGCGATGGAGCGCCAGCCTCCTCATCTGGATGCGCCGCCAATCTCGACGGCGTCCACGCCACGATCTGTGGCTGCGGCGGCAGCGGCCCGTGTGAGTCGACCGCCATCGGAGGCTCCTCCACTTTCGATCCGGGCGCCCTGGAGACGAATTTGGAAGGGACCGTTACCTCCTCGGCGAGTCTCGCCGCCGATCACCTTCGGTGACCTGCTGCCGGCGCTGAACCCGCCCCCGTTCCGCGACACGCCGCGTGATCCGCGATCATCGGCGTTTCAAAATTCAAACCCGCCCCCATTCCAGAGTGGGCCGAGTCGCCGGCATCCGAGCCCGGGCAGGCCCACATCCCGGGTCCACTCGGTCAGCAGGGATCGTACGCCTCCGTCCTGTCGCCCTGGCTTCGGGAAACCAAACCGGACTCTAGTCGCACCCGTCCTGTTCAGCGCCGCCGTATCCGCTCCGACTTACCGCGACGCTCTCATGGCGGGGGGAGGCCGTTTCCGTGGCCGAGCCATCCCTGGACGGAACGACTTGCGCGGCAGGGAGCGTGGACGGGAACCAGCTGATGGCGGCGAGGACGGCTCCAGAGGACGGGGGCGCCGCGGCGGAGGGCCGCCTCGGGCCGGCCACGGCAGCCACCTGCGTGGGCAGGGGGGTTCCCCCGGCTATGCCAGGCCGGCCATGGGTGGCCACCCCTCTGCGACGCGCGGCCAGGGCGGCCAGGGTGGGGCGATCAGCGGCGGCCCCATCCAGGGCGGCCAGGGCAAGCCGGCTGCTGGGGCTCCTGTCCCCGGCGCTTCCCTTGGCGGGCCGGCCACGGATCCTGAAGCGGATCAGCACGCTCAGGGTGGTGAACTGGACGGTGGTCGCTTCCGGCGCCCAGCTGAAGTGATTGCAGAGTCGGCCGCTGTTGGTGTTGATCAAGGTAACCTCAAGAGGAAGAGAAAGGACCAATCATGGAAGCTGGAGTGTTCTATTTGCACAGAAGAGCACCTCACAAGCCGTTGTCCACTCCTTCGCGGTCCTAAACCAACGGTGGCTTACTGTGGTGCAGCAGAAGATGGTGCAGGTTTCTTCCATATCCAAGCAGCAAGAAATAACCAGATCGTGAGCTTTGATCATCCATCAGTCGCTGCTCTAGTCACGGTAGACACCGGGGTTGTTTCAGCTCAACTTCTGCAGGTGGAACTAGCAAGGATCATTCCCCTCCATTGGGACTGGGAAGTGCAAGTCCTAGGTGACAAATCTTTCGTTGTCCCCTTCCCGAGCAAGGAGGAGCTTGATCGTATGATACAAATACGCATGCTCACCACGAAGAACAAGGAGGGTTGTGTAATTTTCGAAGAATATGTGGATGACGTCCAACCAATTAGAGTGTTGGACCAGATCTGGATTAATGTGTCCAAGGTACCTCGTGTGCTTCGTTCCTTCCTCCCACTGTGGGCCGTTGGCACCATTGTCGGAGCTACGCAGAAGGTGGATATGGTTCATCTCCGGGCGACGGGGCAGGTCCGCATCCTCGTGGCTGTCCTAGATGTTAAGCAGATCCCTGAAAAGGCTGACGTTTGTGTTGGTCGCAGCGTATAGCGCCTTTTTTCCAGCCCGATCAGTCTGAGCTAAGTGACTCCTTTAATCCTGAGGAGGATGACTTGTTAGGAGAAGAAGATAAGGATGGCTCACAGAAAGGGGGCGATCAAGAGATGGAGGATGCTGAAAAAGAGAACCCTGCAAACCCTCCAAGCAAGGATGGTAATTCGACAAGGGACCAGTCCGCTCCACAGCCTAGTACTTTTTCCCAACAGCATCTTGCAGCGCTGGTAGAGAAAGGACTAGACATCGCATGCGACCAGTTGCTTGAAGAGATTAGCTTCAAGGTTATGCTCGAGCAAGATGATGGGGTGCCTGCAAAAAGCTTCTCTCCACTGACAAGAGAGGAACTGACTGCGTATAATGCAAGCGTGGGATTTCCTAACATTATTCACCCTTCCTGTTTTTTTGATGATTGTATGGAGGAGTCTCAGCCGGCGATGGCCGACCAGCTTGAGCCTCAGTCGGCGGTGGTCGACCAGCAGGTTTCCTAGCCGGCGGTGGCCGACCAGCAGGCTCCCCAGCCGGCTGTGCCCGGCCAGGTGGTGTCCGTGCAGGCCGGGGCCGGCCAGGTGCTCCAGTCGACGGCGGCCAGCTAGCAGGTGCCACAGCCGGGTGTGGCAGATCAGCAGGCGTCCCAGCAAGCGGTGGCCGGCCAGCTTGCGCCCCAGCCGACAGTGGCCGGCCAGGAGGTGCCCTTGCCGGCCGTGGCTGGCTAGGTGGAGTCCCTGCCGGCGCTGGCCGGCCAGGAGACGACAGGGGCTGGCCAGGAGGAGTCCCAGTCGGTCGTGGTCGGCCAGGAGGAGTCCCAGCCGGCGGTGGCTGGACGATCTGTCGACCAGGTGGCGTCCCCGTTGGCGGTGGCCGGCCAGCAGGATCTCCTGCCGGCTGATGTTGGCCAGATGTTGTCCCAGCCGGCGGTGGCCGACCAGCTGGCGCCCCAGCCGGTTGCTGCTGGCCAGCAGCCACCCTGGCTGGCTGTCGATCCGGATGCGGCCAGCCAGCAGTCTCTCCGTCCGGCTGTGCAGAAGCCGGGTGAGGTGGTGGTGGCTGTGGCAGACCAGGGGGCTATTCTACGCCGCAGCTCAAGGAACTCGGCGATGGCGGATGTGCACACCTACCACAAGACAGCTAGGATGGCTGCAAAAAGAACCTCGAATTCTCAGGTAATTCTTTTGCTACCTTTCCTGATTCTAAAATTATGTCAAACCTGGGTAGGATAGGCATCAATCTAGATACTTCCTCTGTGATAAATATTAAGAACATAGAGGTGGAGAGGTTAGTCCTATGTGCTAAGCAGAAAAAGTGTTTGCATAACTCAGATCAATTATATCATGATAGTGATGTCGATCGGGAAGAACGGCTTAAAGCAGTCCTCAGCCACGCTTGTGGAAATCTAAATGAGTACTTGCTTGACAAGGAAAACGATCAATTCCTAGATCTCTCCTTCCCGCCGCAGGAAGAAATATAATAATGCCAAAAATTCTAATAATGGCAGACTTCCTAAAAAACCAAATACCCCCTCCAAAATAATTATAAAATGAAGGGGATATTCTGGAATAGCAGAGGTCTTGGTGACTTGGTTAAACACAGATTTCTAGCTGAATTAGTTAAAGAAGAGCAAATTAATTTTATCGCTCTCTCTGAGACTGGGCGGGACTCTTTCTCAGATCGTGTCCTCAAGAATCTATGTGGTGGACATGACTTTCTCTAGCACTCCATGGCCCCCCATTGTAGATCAAGGGGTATTCTACTGGGAATGGACCTTAACATTTTGGACATTGGAGCCATTGACGAAGGGGAGTTCTATGTAAAGTTCACCCTCTGGATCAAATCTAGTGGTTTCAAGTTTATACTTTACTCGATCTATGGACCAACACAAGCTCAATATAAGAGCGCTTTTCTCACGGAGATGGCTAATACCTGCTCTAAAGAAACTCTTCCATATATAGTAGGGGGACTTCAACATAATGCGTAGGCCTGAGGACAAGAGTGAAGGGGTTTATGATCCAAAATGGCCAACTCTTTTTAATGTTGTCATCGAGTCTCTAGATCTTAAAGAGATTGTGATGACAGGACGCCAATATACCTGGGCCGGACCTGGGGATGATCCGACCTATGAGAAGCTAGATAGAGTTCTTGTGAGTACAGAATGGGAGAATCAATTTCCTTTATCTTCGGTCCAACCTAGAGATAGGAATATCTTCGACCATACTCCGCTCGTACTTAACACAGGAGCCTCTACTCATCAAATCCAAACTAGACCTTTCAAATTTGAGAGGGGATGGCTGATTAGGGAAGGCTTCTATGACATGGTTGCTAATATTTGGCAATCCCCATGTAACGAATCGAATCCACTAGAACGGTGGCAATTTAAAATCCGTCGTCTCAGGCAATACCTCAGAGGGTGGGCTAAACATACAGCTGGGACATATAAAAAAGAGAAAAAAACCCTCCTATCTCTCTTAGAAAGTCTTGATAAGAAAGCGGAATTGAATTGCTTATCTGGTCAGGAAATTAATTTAAAGCATTACTTAAAAGAGAGACTAGTCCACCTGCTTCGTGAGGAAGAATTAAAGTGGTATGAGAGAGCCAAGGTGAAAACTCTTCTCGAAGGGGATGCCAATACACGGTTCTTTCACCTAGTGGCTAATGGGAAACATCGCAAACAACTTATATTCAGACTTGAGGATGATCAAGGAGAGATTATGGGCGATGCTAACCTCAAAAATCATATTACTAATTACTATAAAGGCTTATTTGGCCCTTCAGACCATTCAGAGATCACCCTAATGGAAAACCGTACCTCGGATATTCCACAGGTTACCCAAGGAGAGAATGATATACTCATCAGCCCCTTCACCGAATCTGAGGTGAGGGACGCGGTGTTTCAAATGGAGCATAATAAAGCTCCTGGACCGGATGGATTCCCTGCTGAGTTTTATCAAGTTTTCTGGGGGTGATCAAGTATGATCTTCTACCCCTTTTTTCAGAGCTACACAAGGAGGCACTGAATCTTTATAGCTTGAACTTTGGGATTATTACTCTAATTCCAAAAACCCAGAATGCTATTAAAATTCAGCAGTTCAGGCCTATTTGTGTCCTAAATGTGAGCTTCAAAATATTCACAAAAGTAGGCACAAACAGACTGAATATGGTAGCTAAGAAGGTGGTAAGCCCAACCCAGACTGCCTTTATGCAAGGCAGAAACATCATGGAAGGAGTAGTAATCTTACACGAAACTATCCATGAGCTACATACTAAAAAAACAAAATGGAATAATTTTAAAGATAGACTTTGAGAAGGCCTATGATAAGGTAAACTGGCCCTTTCTCCAACAAACCTTACGCATGAAAGGCTTCTCTCCCAAATGGTGCCGCTGGATTGATAGCATGGTTACCGGGGGAAGTGTGGGGATTAAGGTCAATGATGATATTGGACCTTTTTTCCAAACTAGGCGTGGTCTTAGACAGGGAGACCCAATGTCTCCCATCTTATTTAACATCGTCGCAGATATGTTGGCTCTACTCATCAAAAGAGCAAAAGACGATGGACAAATAAGAGGAGTCATCCCCCACCTTATTGATGATGGTCTGTCTATTTTACAATACGCAGATGATACCATCATCTTTATTGACCACGACTCAGAGCAAGCAAAAAATCTAAAACTTTTGCTCTGTACCTTTGAACAGCTTTCTGGGCTTAAGATAAATTTCCACAAGAGTGAGATCTTTTGCTATGGTGCAGCCAGAGAGGAGGAATCTTTTTATACTAACCTCTTTGGTTGCAAAGCAGGGGACTACCCTTTTATTTACTTAGGGATCCCTATGCATCATAGACAACTCCTAAATGTTGAGTGGAGGAAGGTCGAAGAGAGATTCCAACAAAAGTTATCCTGTTGGAAGGCTAAGTATTTATCCTATGGGGGGAGACTAATTCTGCTTAACTCAGTTTTAAGCAGCCTACCTATGTTCATGATGTCTTTTTTTGACATACCAAAAGGGGTCCTTAAAAACCTTGACCAATTCAGATCAAGATTTTTCTGGCAAGGATCTACAGACAAACATAAGTATAGACTTGCCAGATGGGATATCCTATGCCGTCCTAAAGATCAAGGGGGTTTAGGCATTCTAAATCTACAAATGCAAAATAAGTGTCTTCTGGCTAAGTGGCTGGTAAATCTGATCAACACAGATGGCATATGGCAGTCCCTTCTATCTAATAAATACCTCGGTTCCAAATCTCTGACCCAAGTCAAGGCCAAGCCAAATGATTCACACTTTTGGAGAGGTCTTATGCGCCTTAAAGATGAGGTCTGGGCTCAGGGTCATTTTGAAATTAAAGATGGGATCAACACGAGGTTTTGAGAGGACACATGGGTAGGGCAAAGACCTCTAAAAGCTAAATATCCTACGCTATATAATATAGTTCGTGATCCACATGCAACGGTATCAAAGGTAATGTCCACAAGCCCTCTGAACATCTCTTTTAGAAGGGCTCTGGTGGGCAATAAGCTCTTAGAGTGGCAAAATCTAGTAGCACAGATCTCCTATGTGGCACTGGTGGATGGTCCTGATCTGGATGGTCCTGATCACTTTATTTGAGGGTTAACTAAATCTGGGTTATTCTCAGTCCGATCTATGTATCTTCATCTAATGGATACCGAACCACCTTTTCCCCATAAACAGATCTGGAAAATTAAAATTCCTCTCAAAATAAAAATATTCTTATGGTTCCTACAAAAAGGTGTCACCTTAACAAAAGACAACCTTGCTAGGAAAAATTGGAAAGAGAGTCAAAAATGTGTTTACTGTAACAGGAACGAAACTATCCAACATTTATTCCTGGATTGTCCCTTTACCAAAATGGTTTGGAGGATTATTTTCTTTGCTACTCACTTGACCCAACCGAGATCAATCAACCATATGTTCGGTACCTTGCTTTCAAATCAGCAAAAGAAAACCAAGGACTTGATCTGGGTGGGAGTCGCTGCATTTTGCTGGGCTATATGGAGATGCCGTAACGATGTTATTTTCAATAAAATCAAAACTAACTCTGTTCTGCAGGTTATTTTCAGGGGAGCGTATTAGGTACGCTTCTGGGGCACACTGCAGCGTGATGAGCAGGTCAAGGACACCCTCGTTGGGCTAAGCAAGAAGCTTGAGATGATCGCCTTAGAGTTTTCAAATAGAGGGTGGAAGCAATTATATTGTTTGCTTTAATGTCCTGATCAATGGTTGTGACCTGTTGCTTTTTTTATACTTTCTTTGAACTCTGTAATATTTGGCTGTGTACATCCTCGGATGTAGAGGCCGGATTCATTTCCTTTATCTAAAAAAATGCATGACGTGGGCATTTCCAAATCGAGATAACGGATAACGGATAACTACTTCTCGTGTGAAGGTGGCAAGACCATGCTCTTATATACTGTACTCTATATCATTATTAAAGCAATAGTCACGATCAGTAATGCTTTCACTTCCGATCTTCACATATGGCCGGGTTAGAAATGGATTATCCAACTTGGGTTCATCAGCAATCAGCGCTTCTTTGACAGGATTATCCACTCATCGTTGATGGTTAATTACAGCGCAAAGGGTGTTAGCAAGCAATCAGGCATGTAAATATTTCATGCAACATCTTGCCATTTTTACCAGGACGCATCTGACATCGTCAATAATTGGAAACAGTGTATAGTATAGGCGCGTCTGTAGCTCCAATTGGAGAATCATAGTGTCAGCTTCTGCGTTCATATCTAAGAACGCTTGACGAATACCAAGTGTGTAAACGCAGCAATACTGAATTATACAGATATCTACACTCCTGCACCTGCCCGGGACTTTCTATAGGCCCTGATTTCTTCATTCTGAGATTGTCAACTTCCTAATATATATATATATTCCCCCCATATCTCTTATAAAAAGAAAAACAAATCCGTTATGCAGCGTGAAGTTTCCACTGAAATACGAAGGAATGGATGTCGTGCAGTTTAAGTTGAACTAGAACTGCACGGTTTCTTCTGAAGGGCCATTCACTCCACTTGCTCTCGGATGCGATGCATCAATCCATAGCAAGAGTCAAACTGAAACCGGACGCGGATTAAGGCCTTGTTTAGATGGAAAAATTTTGCAAAATTTTTACCGTAGCGTTTTCGTTGTTATTTGACAAACTTTGTCCAAATATGAACTACGTAGACTCCAAAGATTCGTCTCGACATGTACATACTAAAAGTACAATTAGTTATTTTTTTTACCTACATTTAATGCTCCATGCATACGTCCGAACATTGATGTGATGGTTGATGTGATGAAAAATTTTGGGAAATAAGGGAACTAAACAAGGCCTAAAATTTTCTCTTTTAAAAACAACACTTGTCCATTCTGGACGGCAAGCATCCGTGGACAGTCAAGATCAAGAAGGGCCAAGTGGCCGATCTGCGCAAACCGTGGCGTTGGAATAATCACCGAGGCCCAAAAAAAAAACAACATCCAAAATCGTCAGCAGATCACAGAGCACATGATGGTCAATGATGATGGCCTAGCATCCATCTCCGTCTCGAAGGTGGAAAAAAGAAATGTCAACATCTCCGTACATTATGCTAGTAACCATAATTTAGAACCCGTATTCATATGACTACTCCCTCCGCCCCTAAATAAGTGTCGCTGCTGGTGTGCGTGCCACATGTTTGACTCAATTTGTAGAAAATATGTGCAATATTTATATCTCCAAATAATTTTGTTAAAAAACTAGATGTAAAGATCTTTCCGATGATACTAATTATTTAGCATAAATATTAATATATTTTAATATATAATTGCCGGTAATATTTTCTCGGGAAGCGAGAACGACACTTATTTAGGGACGGAGGGAGTATGAAGCGGGAGTTGACGACAAGAGGAATATGGAATGCAGGAACTGTACTTTTTTTTTGAGGAAACTGGAGGGATTTGCATCGCTACAGTGATTTATTAATCATAAGCGGAACCAAGTTTGTTACAAAGAAAGAAAGAAAGAAAGAAAGAAAGAATTCTTCCCAGATCTGAAGATATTCAGCAATGGTCGGTAGTGACAGACATCCAGTGCCTGTTCGTCAGAGCGTCCCGCACTGTCAGTCTGCGTCTTGTCCGCCTCATGGGGACGAGTTCAGAGAGCGAGTGAAGATCACAGTGAATGTGGAGGCATTGAAGATCAAGGCCTCGACTTGTGGTTCAGCTCTGATTGATTGGTAACTGGCTCCAGGCTCCTTCTTGATCGCTCTTTTGGAGCCACAGCCATCTGGTCTGCAGGGCGTATCCGGCTAACTTCAGTATTATTCAGGTTGCTCCTAAAAAGAAGAAAAAAAATAACATATCCTAAACCTAAACAAGGTCAATTAAAACTATAAATCTCACCAATATAATATATGAACGCGCGGGAAGTCGCCGTTTTAAAATGGTGTAAGCCAGGTCAGCCGGACGCGTATACCGATATCTAGATTACTCCCTCCGTATCGCTTTTAGACGACGTTTTGGACAAGGTTTGAGTCAAACATTGAGAATATAAATCATGAATAACTTTTAAATTATTAAGTTTAGAGATATAAAAATTATATAAATAAATTTGTCTTGAAAAGTACTTTCATAAAAGTATACATATACCATTTTATAATAAATATTTTTTAAAAAATAAGTGTTCAAAGTTACACTTTGGAGACCGTGTCGCTAGCCTAAACGTCATCTAAATGCGATACAGAGAGAGTACGATTAATCTCTCCGTCCACGAAAGAACGTAATTCACATTCTAAGATGTCGAACATTGTAAAGTTTGACTAAAATTTTATGAAAAAACTACTAGCAGTTACTATGAGACAAAATAAACACTACTAAATTAGTTCTAAAATATATTTCCTATAAACTTGCTCAAAATTAAAATAGTTTAACCGACATGTTTCTTATAATTGCATTCTTTTATGGACAAAGAAAGTACTCCTAGGACATGCGACAATAGATCTTAAGTCAAGTTTAGCTCCAAGCTATAAGATTACTCCTAGGACATGCGACAATAGATCTTAAGTCAAGTTTAGCTCCAAGCTATAAGATTTTTGGATGTCACATCAGATATTACATAGGTTGTTGCATTAGGTGTTCGAATACTAATAAAAAATAAATTATATAATCCATCCATAAATCAGGAGACAAATTTTTTAAGCGTAATTAATTCATCATTATCAAATATGTTACTATATCACTTTAGTGTCAAATCATTAACTAATTAGGCTTAAAAGTTTCGTCTTGTAAATTACACGCAAACATTATAATTTGTTATTTTTAGCCTATATTTAGTATTTCATACATGTGTCCAATGATCCGATATGACAGTGTGTAAAGTTTTTGGATGGTAACTAAACAAGGCCTTAACAATGTTTGGTTCCATCAATTTCCTTAAGTCTCTGTCACTTCAGATGTTGCGGCCTTAATTTAGTCTATTAAAAATAGACTAATTATAAAACTAATTTATCAGCTAGAGGATTATTCGCGAGACAAATCTACTAAACCTATTTAGTCCATGATTTGACAATACGGTGCTTCAGTAAACATTTACTAATGATAGATTAATTTGGTTTAATAGATTCGTCTTATTAATAATTGTATGACTGTGTAATTAGTTTTATAATTAATTTATTTTCAATATACTAAATTAGTGTCACAGCATCCGATATGATACAGACTAAACTTTAGCCTGTGCATCCAAACACCCCCTTATTAGCTTCTTGCTCCACCTACTGTCGACCGACCTCTGTCCTCAGTGGCCTCCCGGTTGCGGCATCAGGCCCCATCATATTAGGCCTTGTTTAGTTTCCGCCGTAAAAACTTTTCACCTATTACATCAAATGTTTGATACATCTATAGAGTATTAAATATAAACTAAAAATAACTAATTACATAGATTACGATAACTTTACAAGACAACCTTTTAAGCCTAATTAGTCCATAATTTGATAATGTCGTGCTATTATAAATATGTGCTAATGATGAATTAATTAGTCTTAATAAATTCATCTCACGATTTTTAGACACAGATATGTAATTTATTTTTTATTAGTCTATTTTTGATGGACTAAGTCAATATCAAAACATCGTGACATGAAAAAAAAATTCACGCTCTAACTAAACAAGACCTAAACATGGGCTGTCAGACTAACCGCACTCTTCGTACTCTAAATTTATCCTCTATACATCCTAGTCATCAAGATTCTCTCCTCTATATCACTTTCTCCCACACTCATCCATCCTCTATATCATCCTCTATGTAGAGTGGGACCCACATATTGTAAATACATTTTATCTAAATATATCCATGTGAGATCTTATTTTGAAGGATTTATTGCAACGAATGTAACTGTGTAATCAAAATTTAATTTGGATTTTTGGTTTATGAGTTATAACATTTTTTTAGTTAGTTAAAATAGTGAGGTCCACCTGAGAATCTTTTTCTCTCCCCTCCCTTCAACTGGCGCGCTGTCTCTGCGGCCGCTCCTCCCGATGCCGCGCTTTTAGCGAACTCCTGCTATCACGCCACATATACCTGATGATGCCCGTCCTGTTTTTTAGCGTGAGAAATAGCGTATCGGATGCGGTACTTAAATCCAGTACGTGCTCCTCGAGTACCATATAGCGAACAGTAGTGCGATCAGTCTCATCATGACTCCTCTGTCTGCCTCCTCTGTCTTGCCTGCCGACCTCCCCTGTTTAGATGTATTCCTCAATTCCCTAAAAAAAAGATGTATTCCCCAAAACAATTTCACCTATCACATGAATATTGGGACACATACATGAAGTGTTAAATATAGACTGATTATAAAACTAAGCTGTGAGTCGGAATCTACTTTGCGAGACGAATCTATTAAGCCTAATTAATCTATGATTTGACAATGCGGTGCTACAGTAAACATGTACTAATGACATATTAATTAGACTTAATATCTTTATCTCGTTAAGTACTGTGTGACAGTGTAATTAGTTTTATAATTATTCTATTTTTAGTAGACTAAATTAGTGTCGTAACATTCAATATAACATAAAAAAAATTAGAATGCATCTAAACATAGGCTAAGAGCAATTCAAAGAATTTATTCTATATCCTCCCTTATTGTTAGGCTAGGCTTTAGGACATTCGCAAAGCTCTACATAGCCCCTAACTTCAGCGCAATCAACGTCCTTATGCTGTGAATTTTTTTCAAGCGTCTGAATGAAAAGATGTGTATTGATACTATACTAAAGGCCTGTTTGGTTCCTCCTACTAAAATTTAGTGACTATAGTCACTTTTAGTAGCAATATCCTTACTAAAAGGAATTAAAATAGTATTTTAGTCCTTTTTAGTGGAGGTGTTTAGCAATTTACCTACTAAAAAGTGACTAAACTTTAGTGAGAGGGAACCAACCAGCCCCTACTAAGAGAGAATATAAAGAATAGATTCTCTATTTTGTGCATCTACGTTCTTCTAATTTCATCTATCTTGTGTTGGGAGATAGAGAGAAAGGTCTTCTAACCGTTGTTTTATAACACATAATAATAAACAATTAATTCACTCTATTAGCCTGCTATATATATATATATATCGGATTATTAATCTTTGATAAGCCAAAAACGAATTTTCAACACGCAAAAAGAACCATGACTATTTCTGGAAACCGATAGAGAATAGTAGCCCGTACATATTCGGAACTTCATATATACGTATTTCCTACTCCGTAACAAAGTCAAAACTGCTCGCAGCTAGCACATATTTGGATGGATCATATATATATCTGGCTATTTGCCAACGCTGGACCTCCGTGTTATCGCCGACCTCCTCTTTCGCTGCCGCTTTATTGATCTGATGTTTTCATTCATGCTTCGAGACAAGGATGCATGACGTGGAAATTCCCAAATCGGAGATAACGGCTAACCGCTTTTGAGATAACGGATAACCGCTTCTCGCGCGGGAAGGTGGCAAGAGCATGCTCTTATATTATTAATAAAGCACTGATCATGGTCAGAGTAATGTTTTCACTTCCTCACATGATCATCAACGATCAGCGCTTCTTGACAGGATTATCCAACTCGATCATGGTTACAGCACAAGCTAGGACAGCAAAGTAACCAGGCGTGTAAATACTAGATAGGCATGCGCGCTTTGCTGCGCCGCTATATGAGCAGTAAGTACGTTGACCAATTGCTGCATGTTAATTTCATCTTCTCATGTCTCTGCTTGTTGGTTTGCGGGTAAGCTTCTCGAGAAGAAGAGAAGAATCTTATGAACTCGTGTAGCTCGGCCTCACATTATTGAGCTACCCTGTTTAGTTCCCAGCCTAAAATTTTTTCACCTATCACATCGAAGGTTTGGGGTTGTTTGGTTGCTAGCCACACTTTGCCACACTTCACCTTAGGCAAGTTTGACCAAGTTGGCAAGTGTTTGGTTTACAACTAAAATTAGGCATGATTATTTTGGGCTCCACATGTCATAGAGCAAAAAAGTGTGACAAGATTCCCTTAGGCATGACAAAGTGTGGCAACCAATTTGCTTGCCATACTTCTTGTGGCTTGCCACACTTGCCTAAGGTTAGTTGTGGTAGATTATGGCTAGCAACCAAACATGGACACATGCATTGAGTATTAAATATAGACTAAAAATAACTAATTACGCAGATTACAATAACTTTTCGAGACGATTTTGAAGTCTAATTAGTCCATGATTTGATAATATTGTGCTATAGTAAACATGTACTAATAATCGAATGTATTTTGTTTTTTATTAATCTACTTTTAATAGACTAAATTAGTATCACAACATTCAATGTGACACCTAAAATTTTTTCACCCTCCAACTAAACACCCCTAGTATTTGATATTTTGAGCAAATCATTAAATAACCTTGGAGTATTTGATCACCAGAGAAGGAAAATTGGAACCGCCTCTCATCGTCGGTTGTAAAAAAAATAGACATAAATAAAAGAATTATAATGCATGGTTAGCTAGGAGGAGCTAATATCCACTATTATCATATATGAGAAATAAAGTGTCTCATACTCTCATGATAAATAATTCAGAGATATCTTGGTTTGATATAAAATATAATATTATAAACAACAAAGATGTATGATGGGACATGGAAGAGAGCTGTAAAGAAAAGGCTACCGCCGACACATGTCACCTGCCCGTTCAATGGTAGTAGTAGAGTTGTTCTGTGAACCCGAATCCTCCCACGGGTGTAGATTTGTATATTTCATGCTACAGATTGTCCTTTTTACCGCGACGCAACTGACATCTTCAAACTACTGCTACTACACACAATTTCCAGTCAGTCCAAGTATATACTCCGTAGGCGCGTCTAGCATCAGCTTCTTCTGTGCTCATATCTGTGCATCTGTCAATACTCAATACACAGTACACTCTCGATCGATCAGTAGCGTTCAGGCAGCAGAGAGGTGGCTACGTGTAGTACTAGCTAGCCAATGCATGGCAACAGGGGCCGCCGCCTTGGATGCCCGGCCGGCCGGCGGGGAGGAGAGCGAGGAGAAAGAAATTTTATACAGGCCTGGTTTAGTTGCTCCCTAATTTTACAAAATTGGCAAGATTCTCTATCACATCAATCTTTAAATATATGCATGAAAAATTAAATGTAGATAAAAAAATAACTAATTGTACTTTTAGTATGTACATATCGAGACGAATCGTTGGAGTCTACGTAGTCTATATTTGGAAAGTTTACCAAATAACAACGAAAACGCTACCTGAAAATTTTTGACAAGGCCTAAGATAAGAATAGTACTACTTCGGTTCAAGTCTCAGCACGGATCGCTTGACGAGTACCAAGTGTGTAAACGCAGCTATACTGACTTTATACAGTTATCTACAACTACACTACTCCTGCACGGCTGCACCTGCCCGGGACTTTCTTCTATGGCCCTGATGATTTCTTCATTCTGAGATTGTCAACTTCCTTTGGCAATCCCTTTGCTTATAATACTCTTCCATGAGAGATATACCTTATGCTGCCCCTACATCTTAATAATAATAGTAAAAAAAAACAAATCCGTTATGCAATGTGAAGTTTCCACTGAAATACGAAGGAATATGGATGTCGTGCAGACGTGCAGTTTCTTCATCTTCTGAAGGGTCATTCACTCCACTTGCTCGGATGCCATGCATATAGCAAGAGTCAAACAGAAACCGGATGCAGATTAAAAATTTCTCTCCAAAAAAAAACAACACTTGTCCATTCTGGACGGCAAGCATCTGCGGACAGTCAAGAAGGGCCACGTGGCCGATCTGCGCAAACCGTGGCATTGGAATTGGAATAATCATCCAAATCGTGAGCAGATCACAGAGCACATGATGGTCAATATGATGTGGCCTAGCATCCATCTCCGTCTCGAAGGTGGAAAAAGGGAAATGTCAACATCTCCGTACATTGTTTGGCATATTATAATTTAGAACCCCTGAGCGCGTATTCAGATGACTTTAGAGCGCACTTGACGGCAAGAAGAATGTCAATATATATCCATGAAATGCAGAAACTGTACTCACAATATATATCATATAATTTGATAGTCGCATCGCCAACAGCACCAGGACCATTTTTTCCCCTCGTTTCCCAGAGGAAACTGCATGCTCGTCACGGTTATCGGTTAGTTGATCTCCACTTAATCAGACCCAACGGCCGACTTAGGCCCTGATCTACGCTCTAATCAGGACATCCAACCCAATCAAATTGGTGGCCTCCCATCACACAATGTCATATATAAGAAAAAAGTGAGGGCCACAGTCTAAGACACGAGGTTGCACTGAGCCGCCATACCCTCAACTGTCTTAATCATAGTACGATCAAGAGGATGACACTGTCAGCGACGGGAAGTGTCACCGCCCCTGGATAGCATGTGACGTCAACCTCACCAACGACCGCCATGGCCAGCACCTCCACCAAGCTCAATGGTTAGTCACTTCTACTTCTCTGTCTCCCTTCTGTTCGTGTTCTTGGATGAACTTTGTGTGTTCATCCCAAATAGTATTTAGTGCCCCTTGCATCTACGCCTAGTCAATTCAGAGAGTATATATAACTGTTACGTAACATAGTGAAATACGAGTCAATGTATACATCTCATCTTATTTTGGTGAGATTTTTCTGCTAGTGAAATCTACGGGCCTGCAATACGAGTCGCTATGTTTGTCTCGTTCTTGGGGGCAATGGCGTTCCATACTCTTTTTTTTTCCCTACACACAAGTGATGATGTACCAACAACACACAACTAACACAGTAAACAACTTGTTGGTTTTTTTAGCTAACCAGGAAAATTTCGTCAGAGATGAAGTCAGAGAGACAAATCGGTGTCCTGATACAGATATTGGAATGATACTAACAAAGCTGACCACGGTAGCTTACGAGTGTGCTACCTGCTTTTAGCTGCGATCAAGTCCTTTTCCATTGCCTTTGTTAATTTTAATGAGAGATTTCTGAATCGTCGTCAGCTACAGCCCGCAGCCCTACCTGCATCACACGAGTGCGTCACATGGCTGAAAGTTTCAGCTATCACTGGCACTGGAAGGGAGAGCGGCCGAGTGGGCCCTATGCGCGCGGCGGGCCGAGTGGGCTGACGGGAGCACGGCAGGCCGCTTGGCTATGGCTTAAGCAACGTATAAGCCGTGAATATCCTTTTGATTTCCTGAAGCACAGGCAAGGAAGGTAATGATGAAGCGATTGGGTTTTGAAGTTGAAACTGAGTTGCCTGATCAGGCGTCATTTGAAGAGTTTCAGAAGGAGTTTGCGTCACCGCTTTCGCCATCGAAAAGGAAGGCGATGCGTGTGCTTTTCCCTGGTAGGCGATGCCGGCGCGAATTGGCCGAGAGTGCCGTGTAGGCCATTAGAGATCCTTGTCTTTGGTCGCGCAATAGTATGGCCGTATAGTCCTTTTCTGTATTTTTGTTAGTTCGTCTGTCGCACGGTCAATCTCGCTTGTGTCTCGCTAGTGAGATTGTGCCGATATGTAATGTTTTAAACTCTTGCCGTCTTAATGAAATACGGGCTAAACCCCGATCGCGAAAAAAAACTTGATCATCAAAACAAAAAGGCATATAGGTTATGCATTTTGCTATTTGGGACTCTTTGTCTCCTCTTCTTCTCTTTTCTCAATCTCACTAAATGTGAAGCACTTGAGGCATGTTTAGTTGCTAGCCATAGTCTATCATAACTAACCTTAATCAAGTGTGACAAGCCACAAGAAGTGTAGCAAGCAAATTGGTTGTCACACTTTGTCATGCATAAGGGAATCTTGCCACACTTTTTTACTCTATAACGTGTGGAGTCCAAAATAATCATGTCTAACCTTAGTTGTCAACCAAACACTTGTCATCTTGGTCAAATTTGCCTGAGGTGAAGTGTGACAAACTGTGGCTAGCAACCAAATAGCCCCGTGATCATTTGAGTGCTTGTTGTCGTCACCATCCTATATATGGCCACCACCTTGCTAACTCCACCACTTGGTTTAGTCCTAATCCATCTCATGACTACATACATGCATAGTCAAAGGATTAGACTAAATAGGTTTCATGAATTATCAAAACCAAAACTAGGGCTTTCACCATAGAGGAGTCTGACAGGGGCGAATCGTGGAAGCCGGCGCGAACATGCTTAGCGGGGATGCAACACGCGACCTGACGACGATCGGCGGCCGCTCGGATCTCGTGGCCCTGCGGCGGTCAGCTCCTGAGCGGATCTAGCGACCCTACAACGGTGGTGGGCGAGGCAGTGGCAGAGCCAGGAATAATACATAAGGGGTCCTGTCGAAAATAGTTAACGTGTAAAAACTGAGCGCGACTTAAATAGTTAGATTCCTCGTGGTGATATTTTGAGTAAAATTATCGATGTGATATAGTCGCTCGTATTTTTTATTTATATTTTAGGATTTAAGGTATTATTCTTTTAGTGGTGGGCAATATGTCCAATGATAACAAGACTCTATGGTAATTTAAAAAAAAAATCTTAAGACCTACCGATTTAGTATTTTGAAGGTCTTTTATAGAGATGATTCGTGTATCTACCTAAGTTTTGTATGACTTTATTATCTATTTTATCCATCCACAAAAAGTATCGCTATGAGATTCATGTTGGTTAAACTTCTTTAAGTTTGACTAGATTTGTAGAAAATATTAATAACATTTATATCTCTAATAGGTTTATTATGAAAATATATCCAACGATCTAGCTAGTGATACTAATTATATACTATAAATACTAATATTTTCTTTTATACATTTGGTCAAGATTGAAATATTTGATTTTTCGGAAAGTGAGAATGGCATTTTTTATTGAACGGGGGTACAAGATACTAATAGATTTATATGACTACAATGTTGTTATATTATATCTCTCAACATAAATAAAAATTCTAATATTATATAGTTGTAAAAAAATTATTGTGAAATGATAGGGGGGCCATGGCCCCTGCCAACACCCCCCCCCACCCCTGGCTCCGCCACTGGGGCGAGGTGCAGCAGCCATGGGTGCACAACGACCATGGGGCGTGTGGACCTAGGTGTGCCCAATACCGGCGAGGGCATGGTAAAGGAAGGCGAGTGAGAGGAGGGAGAAGTGATAGTTGGGGTGGGCCCTAACTTTTTTTAGTTGATGCAACTCCCCTTTATTTGAGGGACGATGGTTGTTTTTTAGTGGTCAACAAAAAAAAGAAGGGTTACTGGGGAACTATTGGAGGAGTAAAAGTGAGTCATCCCCCTAATATAACAATTTTATGGAGATGAGATGTGGGAATGAGAGACTATTGGAGATGTTGTAATGCCATGTTCTTAAAACAATAATGATATACAACAATTGAGTGTTTTAGCACGTGATCATACTCGATTTTTTTTTGCTCGCGTCTAACGTCTCCCCACACCCAACTCCTTCCCCAGCTTTGGCGACCGACATTGGCGCCCGCGGCGAGGTAGGCCTCCTCCTCATCCACTACCACCGGAGACGAAGACCCTAGGGTTCCGACGAGCCTCTTCCCCCTCTTTCTTCCAACTCTGGTGGGTGTAGAAGGGAACAACCAAGGGAAGCAAGCAGACCAGGCTGTGGGGATGGTGGTCGGGTGATTTGGAGTTGGCGGTAGTGGAGGTGGGCCAGGGAGGGGTAGGGTGTTGTGGCGTCGCCAGAGTTGAAGAAGAGGGAGGCCGCCGCGATAGGGGTGCCGATGGGGACTTGGACACTGCAGACGGTGGCCGATGGTGACTTGGACATTGCAGGCGACACCCCTACCGCCGCCAGAGCTCTGCGACCCCTACTGTGTTGTGGCAGAACCGCCCAATTTAACTTAATCCCAAGTACACTCGTCAACCATTTGACACTAAGCGTACTTAAGACCAAGTCAAATCCGGTAGTCTGTCGAGCACACCCAACAGGAGAACTCGAAAATCCACATTTTCTTCCAGAATCACAATTGAGGACCAAGCATCCAAACTCGAAAACATTTCTTTTATTATAAGATTACATCATCAGAATTATTACAACAATTAATAAGCAGCAAGAATTAAACATAATATTAGAGTCAACAGAAATTATACATAAGATCAAAGTTAATGCGAAAATAAACAATTATACAATAATTCTGGAAATTTATCATAAAGACAGATTATAACTATTTGTAAATCTTTCTTTTGTCAAAATCTTTTGGAGAAGGTTATAAATAAATGCTACGGTCGCAGCGATAAAAGGAATCCTCTCTGAGCCCACCAGGAGGAATCCACACACAAGAGTTAGCTCCAAACTCCACCTGCTACCTGCAACAATGGGAATCAAACCCTGAGTACTCAATTGTACTCGCAAGTCTTACCCGAATGAAAAATATAGATCTTGACTCACAAGGATTATGAAAGGCTATATGACTCTAGTTCCTCTTTGTTTGCAAAAGAGCTTTTTTCTTAGAAAAAGGTTGTAACATGTTGTTTAGCCATATTAGTTGTTATTCCTACTTCTAGGTAAGCACCTATTTTATTTCCAAATAAGTGGTAAACAATACAGTATAGTTCTTCATCCTTAGTTCCAGTTGTTAAACTACGCTGTCGGACGATTGCCATACCGGTACCGTTTAAACAACGACGATTCACGAATCAATGTAGCCCAGCTGGGTACCCAAAACACACGCCCCGTTTGTACCAAGGCACAACCGAGACCAACTCGCCAACTCCTGCCAAGGGGTCCAGTATCCGCATCCAGGACCGGGACTCCAAGCCCCCACTCACGGGCCCGGCCGTGAGTGGTGCAAGGACCTCCTCCTACCAAAAACTAACGGTCGGATCACATAGAGCTAGAAACCGAGGCAAGAGTCAGCTAGCCTTCCCGCTCCCATAAGCAAGTATGTGTTCGGGATAAGAGGATCTGTGACATAGCTCACACCCACAACAACGAACGGTCCCTAAGCGACACAGACAGGGAAACAGTGCAACCGAAGCTAAGCCCGTGGCCACGGGACATACCTCGTCACACCCACCAGAACCAAACCACATCCCTGCCCGGTCTCAGTTTCTTTCCATCATATCAGTTTAAAGTAGAGCACCTACTTTGTGAGCAACGACAGGTCGCCCACGCTATCGTTCATCCTAAGCATAGCGCTACTCGAACCTGTACTAGTAGGACTCATGGGATATATATATATATATATATATATATATATATATAGGTGGGTTTCATATAACTCCTGAAAACATAAATGCACAACATACATATATTCATTTAGAGATATTCAAAAATATAGGTTATGCACCGGGGCTTGCCTGGGTAAAACATTCAGAAAGTTAGTATTCCATCTCCATGCCAACGATCATCGTTGCGCCATCTTTTGGTCAAACACCACGTCCTTCAGGTTCTCATGACCAGTATTAACGTACCTAAATGAGATGCAATGCATATGTATGAACTTAAAGAATACACACACGATTCTCTACAAAAGATATACTAGCAAACTCATAAGTATAGCAAAGTGACACAAACAAAACTCAGAATCTGGACAGCAACAAAGCAGTTACTTGTTTTAATCATAACTGAAGATATAACTATCCAAATAAGGTGATCCAAGACTTTCTGGAAAGCTAATAAAATTTTCTACAACTTTGCTATTATCACCCATAGCTAATTCGCAAGTTAACAAGGTCAAAACATCTCGACAAGCAGATCTGCACAAACAAAGAACAGAAAACTGACAACAAGTTCGAAGAGGCATATCTGAAGTTCTAGGCATCCAACACTTATGATTCTTAACTTTTTGGAACGCTTATTAAGTTGTATATAACTTTTGTATAACCATATAAAAGTGATTCAACAGGTATTTAAGCCAAACAACACAAAGAAACAAATCTGTCCAGACATGGGCAGATTCTGGCAACCAACTTTAAAGACTCATAACCGGAGTTTTAGGTCACCAAAAGATATGATATAGGACATTTTGAAAAGCTTAGAAAACGTACTACAACTCGTTTATTAACATCAGCAGACGATTCTAATGTTATATTAACCTAACAACTCAATCTTTCAGATCTACTCAGAGAGCATGTAAAACGTGATACTGAACTTGAAAAATCTATAACTGTTAAATCGTTTGGTCTAAAATCATAAAATTTTGGGACAAGCAAGATATGGAAGTTATATACAACTTTTGTATTCATGACTCTTACTAAAAACATAATTTTAATTTCGAAGTTAACTCCACAACAGGAACTACTCTGCCAGCCATTTTCAGCATACATATCAATTGATCTTTGTGTTTGCTCTTCTAACAAAGAACATATTCATAAGGCATCCAAAGGTCTAAACCAACATCAATATCATACAAGACCACTGGAGCAACATTTTCTATTTTTACATACAAGTATTATTCATAAATTATTTATTTCCATTTACTAAGCCATAGCAAGGTAAATCATTAACTCTTTCATACATGCATAACTAAATCTGAAGTTTTTATCATAGCATCCACATAACATCAGTAGTCCACCATAAAAAATTTCACCTCAAATGGAGCAATACAACAACAGATATGAATTTATCTATTTGCAGGAACACTTTTACCACATAAAGGAAAACCCTATCAAAAAGTTCTCAAACAGCTTAACTTTATATAACAAACTTGTAGATCACAGAGAAAGGAAACTAACAAAATTAGTTTCACTAGTTTTAGACTTTCCTAGCTCGAGTTATGAATTTATCCCTAGAAAAGCCTACTTACAAAGATAAATAAAAACAGCAGAAACATTCCACTAAAGCATATCATAACATATAACCACTACATAGATCTACTCACAAGGATTCCAAAAAGTCCATATTTATAGTCATACGATTTTTCTATGATTTACTAGAGATTTCCACAGTTTCAGCCGATTTAAATGAAAAGAAAGGGAAAGGAAAAACATAATTACACTGAGGACCCCAAACTATTACCGAACCAAACCACAGCAAACAAGTCCTTTCTAGCACTATTCATATGAGTCATAGGTTAAGCACTTAACCCCCTGAGCTTTTGGAAAAGATGCACGAGGCCCTTCTTCTTCCTCACGTACGTACAGAACGCACGGGAAGGAGATGGGTGACGTCGCCGGGAGGGGCGCGGCCTGCTTGGGCGCTGGGCGGCGGAGCTGGTGGTCAGCCAAGGCTCTGGCTCGGCCGTGGCTGCGCCTTGGCCTGCCTGCACCGCGGCCAGCAGCAGCGCAGGTGCTGCAGCCGCTGGGCACAGCGCGGCCTGGCAGCACGCGGCCCGCGGAGGGCTGCGCGGCAGCGACGGGCGACGTGGCAGCGGCGACCGGCACAGCAGCGGCTGGCCGCAGCTCGGTTGGCACGGCCCTTAGCCGGCATGGCGAGCCCGAAGCTCGGCCATGGAGAGGCACAGTGTGGCTGCACAGAAGAGAGCGAGCGTGTGTGCGCTTGAGAGGGAGAGCTGCCGAGGGGAGGGGAGGAGGGGAGCAGCAGCGCTCCTGGCCTCCATTTTCTAGCAACGCAGAGGAGGAGGGGTTGGGCTTGGGCAGCGATGCTGCTGCCTGCCTGTGCGTGCGCGGTCGAGGCAGCAGCGCGGCAGCGGAGCAGCAAGCGAGCACGAGGGCACAGGCAGCAACGCGACGAGCTCCATAAACGCGTGTCCAGAGTAGACAGCACGGCAGCAGAGCAGCGAGGCGAGCACATGGGCGCGGTGGACGCACAACGCCATGGCAGCGACACACAAGGCTGCCTGACCCGCTCGGTCATATCGTCAAACAGTCGGCGTGCACGTGTTGACACACGTTTTTGGACGTGCTCCGATTGGAATCATCTCTGGCGCCCAAAAGCAAAGTTGTTCCACTCGCAAAGATCTACAACTTTGATTAAAAGAGCTCGGCCAGAACTGCTACGGTTTAGCAGGTAATTAGCGCCAAACTTTGCAGTGTCAGCGCTAATCCAGGTTTAGGGAAAATAGTGATAACGGTATCAAGATTGCATCAAACCTCAACACCATTACCACTATGCTGTATCTCATGAAGTAAACTACAACTTCTATTAAAGGGTTGAGGCCATTTGATCAACGGGTTAACGGGAACGCGGCATGCCACTCGGTAGACACAGGCTGAACTGCAGACTTAGGATTTGGCTAAGCCTGGGCTGAAACCTTATGCTGATTTGATTTCTAGGCTTCAAAACAATCTATCAAACAGTCAGAACATCAGCAACCAAAAGCATCATATCAAAGTACTCAACTTCTACTACAACTTTTATATTAGCAAAACTTTAAGTGCTTAAGCAAATTATTAATTAAACTGATCCAAAGAGTCAAACAAGCAATTAATGGCAGAATTAGTATTTAGCATTTTCGGAGCACTTTCTCCACAAAAGTTGTACATGACACCTTCATGAAAGTTGTTCAAGACCTAAATTAGGATCTAATGGTGTCATAATTGACCTTTGGTCAAACATAAAACATAGAGTTTGATTATTGGGCATGTTTAAGACCTAAAGGTGATTATCATTTCATGTGAGCTAAACTTGAGGATAAGAACTTGTTTCGATCCCCTAAGAGTCATTGAAAAGTTTTTGTTCAACTCAAATTTTAGCTTCTTTTTCACACTAACTTATTCATAAATCATTATTAACAAGTTGATAACAACATGTTTTATTGTTAAAAGCCGTTCGTAACACCAGGGGTGTTACACGTGTTGTGGTGAGGCGGTGGGTACGAGCTCCTAAAGTGGGTTTGAAGGTAGAAGAAGAGCCACACCGGAGGTAGGAGAAGAGCCAGAGGCCGTTGGATCTTCATCGTACGGGTGAAAAAAATATGTGCTAGGATCAGATAGAGATGGCAACGGGTACATCCCCGTCGGGTATTGGCATCCCGTCCCCATCACCGCGTACTAAAATTCATCCCGTCTCCATCCCCGTTTTCGCTCGCGTGGACAGAATTTTCGCCGTCCCCATCCCCGATCGGGGATTTCATACTCATCGGGTACTCGTACCTGAGTATGCACCCATATATAATCATATATTACATGCCACAATAACACAATGGATAAGATAAATATATAGATACATCATACATTATGATCATAGATTATAGTTAGCATCCTTTTTATATGATTCTAATTGGGCTAGGGTCATCATATGTCCAGTAATCCTATTTTATATTATATATATATATACACACATATATATACACACTATAATAGCAATAGCGGGTTCCCTAACGGGTAACGGAGACGGGTATATAGGGAACGTCCCCGTCCCCGCCATCCCCGTTAGAGATGAGTTCTTGTCCATTTAAATCTTCACGGGTACAAATAACGTTCCATTCCCGTCCCCTAATAGATCAAATACCCGTCGGGTATCGGGTAGCCGTTGCCATCTTAGGATCGGATGAAATACCCGAAAGCCACGTAAACAGATTTTCTCCTAAAAACAGAAAAACAAAAACATCAATCATAGTAATAAATCCTTCAAATTCAAGCTAAATTGGCGAATCCCCGTCTATCCATCTGTCTGTCCATCTATAAAAGCAACCGAGGGTCAGATACGTACCGGAGCATGCGGCGGCACCAGCAAAAGCGCCGCCGGGGCGGCCATCTCGGCTGTCGATCGGTGGGGTTGGGAACTTGCCATATCTGAAACTCCGGGAAAGAATTTATTTACTGCCTTTTATTTAGCAGAAAGAGTTTATTTCGAAAATAAAAATTAGCAGAAAGAGTTTGTTTACGACCTTTTATTTTGGAAACCTGATTGGATGAGTTGTCTTGTCTCGTCTCGGTGTAGGACGAAAGAGGCCGCGCGAGAACCGTACTGGGCCTTAAAAGCCTCGTTAAGGAGAAAAAAGGTGGCCGGTGCGGCCACTAGTCGCAACCGTAGCCTCATCTCCCCCGGCGGCGGCGACAGCGGCGACACCGTAGCCTCATCTCCCCCGGCGGCGGCGACAGCGGCGACCGGCACGTTCCCAAGAGAAGACTAGAGAGATAGGGGCCAGCTACCACCCATACACCTGCGCGGTTCACTGTAAGCCATTCCTCCTCTGGGAATTTCTGATGCCCCAATCGTAATTTTTCTGCGAAAGTGACAGATTCGTTTTTTTTATGCGCTCTTGTTCCTGCAGCCATCGGCGGCAGTGGTAGTATCATGGCGGACGTGAAAGCTGGGGTTCCTCACTCGCCGGAGGTGGGTGCCGATGGGGACTTGGACACTGCAGGCGGCGGCCATCTCCGGCCAAGGGTGCAGAATCTGGGAAAAGCTGGGGTTTCTCACTCGCCGGAGTTGGGTGCCGATGAGGACTTGGACACTGCAGGCGGCGGCCAACTCCGGCCAAGGGTGCAGAAGCTGGGGAGGATAGCCAACTCCTGCCCCGCCGTCCGTAGGCACAACCGCGCGGTGGCCAACAAAAACACTGTCATCCTTAAACGCGTGCAGGAAGCACACACAGCGGATAAGTATTGTGGGTTCGTTCCGGATTGGACTATCAAAAAAGGCTCATGGGAGGAATTTGTGGTGAAAGTACTTCACATAGTTCGCTTGCATCAGATCACTGAGTTCGACCCAGTGCAAGGCTATCCTGTGTATACCCGCTTCTGCAGATATAACTTGGCCTACTTCGATTTTGAGAAAGAGTGTAAGTATATATATTCACGACCATTTCATTAATGTAGTTTTGCTGTTGATTGGGTATTCTTGTGTCACACCGTTGCTCTGTATAGGTGGTTGTTTCATATCATGCACATCATGTCACGGACATGTTCCATCTTTTATGTAGTTTGTCCCACTTCTGACAAGCACACAACACATAAACAAAAGTTCAGTATGTTCATATAGTACTCTAATAGGGTTGCATTTGGATTTATGGAAATGACTGTTGGGAATGGGAGATGGAGGGTTCCATAAACCCATGCTTTGGTATGATATGAAGATGGGCTGGGAATGGGACAAGGAGGGGTTCATAACCGACCGTTCTAATTCGGGCAGGGAAGGTGGGTTATGAGTGGGAAATAGGAACCTGGCCAGATTGCTCATCGTCTAGACCTCCTCCCAAGTGCCGCTATACCAGCATCAAATTCTGGCGCGGTCGCCTGGCACATGCTTTACCAGCCATTATTAGTTGCTGTTACAGCACACATCCCACAATGGACCTGCCTTTGCCTGTGTACCACCGTTCGGCTTGCTTCTTGTGTAGGAACCAGGTCTCTCTATCAACTCCGCCAGTCTTGGGGAGGGTGCAGGCATTGATTTTTGGATCCATATCGTGCTTCATTTGTGTTTATTGTACCTTTGTTTCTGTTTCGTTTTTTTCCCCACTTTGCAGGCTTTTTGTTTTTGTTTGTTTTGGAAATATTTGTTGCTTACCTTCTCTTGTCAACAGAACCCCGTTATGATTTATATGAGGGAGAACCAATTTTTAGAATGTGTTCTCATCTTACGGAACTTTGCATGGTAATAGATCTGTCATCGTTAGTTCCTGCTTGCCTTCCTGTGGCGCTGCAGGCAGCATCTCGCGGCTGGCACTAGCTCCAAGCTGCAACGATGCTGCTTTTGCATTGGTCTGTCATGTAGATTAACTACTCAGGATCATGCTAGAGTTTGTTCATAAATTTCCATCCTGATGTTTAAGCCTATTTTCATCCAGAAACAGACAAACAATGGAACAGGAATAAACATCTATATCCCTATCACAAACCTGCCATATTCTATCCTTCCTCATTCCCTCTTTGCATCCAAATACCACCTCACTGTTAGGACTACATGAAAAAATTGATAACTCAAAGGGTTATAGCCATCCTATTTTTTCTAGAATGTTTGTGTTTAACATATAATTTGCACTTACATATGTCACCTTAAAAAAAGGGAGAGAAAATCCCCTCATTGCCACTCAAAACTACAAGATTCCCTTATTTGCCATCAAAATTCTTCTCCCTAATGTGCCATCAGTTCAAAATTCCTTTCCATTCACTGCTGTCACTGTTACTTCAGTATCAAATGCCTTTTGCTGACATGCAGGTGCCACCAATACTGACGCCATATTTTAATTGCAATGCCATTTTTTGTCCCTCTGTAGCTGACATGCTGGACCCACCAACAAGATCCACTAAAGGCATCCCACCCATCTCTTTCCTCTTCTCCAACAGGAGAAACGCTCCCCATCCCAGCTCCAAATCCCTAGCTTCATGCAATTCACAAGGGCAAAACTCTCTTTCACATACACATAACGGTAGATTCACAGCAAATTGACAATAGTGGCAATGAAGGGAAGTGAAATTTGAGCCGATGGCACATAGGGGAATGGAAGAATTTCTATGGAAAATGAGGGAGCATTATAATTTCCAGTGGCAATGAAGGAATTTTGTCTAAAAAAAATCTAGTACCTTCTGAGTGGCCTTGTATATTCTTATACTGCATCTGCATGAATTTTATTTATTTCGTTGCCTTTTGCAGCTAAGGCAGAACGTGGAACACCATTTCTCAAGCTAACTTCATATGATCAAGTTATTAGAGGGACCAGTCAATGTGGTTTCGTTGAAGATACATGAATCTAAAGTGGGCTACCCTATTAGAGTATTCGGCACTGTGCTTGTGAGAGATCAGGTTGACTACAAATGTGTCTATCTGTTCAGGCGTGGCAAGAATGATCCTCAACTGATCGATTCACCGGTCTGTATTCATTGCCCTCTCATCTCATCTGTTTATTACAATATTACTAGATCTTGTACTAGTCAAATCTATATGCAAAATGATGCACTGATATAATGCAACATAAATACTCTTAGGCCCTGTTTGGACCCTTGGAGTTGAATTCATTTTAATAATCATAATTTAGACACATATTAATTAAGTTGGTATGGTTATATGTGGATTATATTTGTATATTATTATTATTAGCTATATGAGAGAGATACTTATGCGTTGCATTTCTACCGTAGGGGAGTGAGTTGAAGAGCGTGCTATAAATTGTAAAGTAGAAACATAGCATAATGATCTATAGAATCAAATTCCATCTCCCATCCTATGAATTTGAGGTGGAATGTCACATTTCAAGCCAAATAGACTAGTTTATTAAGTAGATTTCTATTCCTCCAATTGATAGGATATAAACGGCCTCTTAGATTGTTGTTGCATTACTTAGACTATTTGGATATTTGACTCATTATAAATTAAAGAACTAACAATTTTATAGGCCCATATATTCTTCTAGCCTGTGCTCTCAGCCTCTCACCCACATGTTTTTGTGCATTATCTTATACAAAAATGTTGTCCTTACCTGCAAGAGCAGGCTAGCCACTCCAGCAACCTGTGTAAATTTTGATGCTTTGTGCTGGTAAGATAAAATGATTTTATACTGGTCAAGTAACAAATGTTGGGTTTTTGACTGCACCTGCAATGGATCTGGTTTTGCCCATGTTGGCATTGTTTGTATTTTTTTGTTGTGCATGTTCATTTTCTATATGAGGACATTCTAACTTTCTTTGTCTTATACCCTTGTGCAGAATGATATGTTAACTCTGACAGATCCTTGTCGAGGGCTTGCTGTAACGTCTAGTATGTTTTTTGAGATCAATCTGAAGATCGAGGGTGATTCTGGTGAGATAATATTTAGCAAAGGTGTAATAGAGCATGATGCTTGTGTCCATGAAGACAAGCTTGAGACAAAGATTCTAACCAGTTGGCATAGTACATTGCGTCTGGACTATACACCTGTACCTTTTGCCCTCATAGCTACCATCACAGTAAGGGTTCTGAATGGGTTGAGTGTTTTCAACGGTAAAGTAACTGCTTGGACCAGTGGGAACAAGAACAAAATCATTCTGCATGACAGTAAAGTGGCAGGCACTTCGACAGAGCTTGGAGATGGTGGATGTGTCATGTTGACTCGTCGGTTGATTGCTGTCCCATTGGACGAAAAATTGGTGGTCCAGATTCAAGTTCAAGACTCCATTGGTCATGAAGCTGCATGCTTTCAGGACGCCCTAGGACACTTTGATGACTGTCGTACCTTCTATCAAGATCCCTATATACTAAGGGTAAAGGCTGAATGGGCTGGTAACACTAAGCGGAAGAACGTGTATAAGTATGTTGGACAACGACATATCAAACTGTTGTTGTGAGAATGACTAATGATGGAGAATGCGTTGTACAGAGATTTTGTGTTGTCAGGAGTTTGTTACGTCATGGTTGTGGACAAATTAATTGTCCTAAGGGTGTTTAGTTGAGAGTTGAATTTTTTTTGAGTGTCACATTGAATGTTGTGGCACTAATCTAGTTTATTAAAAATTGACTAATTAAAAAACAAATTTTATATTCCGCAAGGAAATCGTGACATTAATTTATTAAGACTAATTAATATCATTAGCACATGTTTACTACAACATAATCTTGTTAAATCATAGACTAACTAGGTTTAAAAAATCGTCTCACAAAGTTATCGTAATCTATATAATTAGTTATTTTTAATCTATATTTAATAATTTAAGCATGTGTCTAAATATTTGATGAGATAAGTGCCCCCTCCCCCCTGATTTCATAGGAACTTCTGTATGGTATTTATTTGTCCGGAGCAAGCTTATGAGAGTATATTTTCAAGAAAGGAAACTTAGGGCACAGTGCCGACCGGAACAGATTCCAGTCCGAGTGTAGCACAATATTCTCGTCTCTTTTATACGACCAAAACACTCCCATTCACCTCATTCTGTTTTTTACTCCCAACTTATAATAATCTTGGTTATTTATAACAACTTAAATAAATTATTTCAAATTACAAGTCGTTTTGACTTTTTTTGATATATTCATTTTATTATATATTTAGATATAATAATATTATTTATATGCATAGCATATTCTATTATTGTTATAGTACTGAGGAGACTTAGCCCTTAAGTAATTTTTTTATAAAAGCCTTGATACAAGCTTTATTGATCGGAGATCGTTACATTATTATATAATAAATGGACAATGAAATTACAGGGATCATCGTCCTAGATATAATTCTCTTCAGTAATCATAGTTTGACTAGCTAGCTCATGTGTCACTTGATTTGCTTCCATGCTTAAATGCTCAATGGAGATCTCTTGGAATCCACTCCATACTATATTGCATTCATCATATATTGCGGCAGCTGAATTCGCCGTAAAGCCTTCATTCTCCATAATTTCAATGACCATCATGCAATCAAATTGAACAATCAGTCGATCACCATTAATATGTTGAGCTAGCATCAACCCCTCCTTAAGAGCAAAGGCTTCCACCATTGGTGCATCTACTATATAAGGAATAAAAGTATTCGACGTTGCAATCATACCCTCCGAACCATCTCTGATAATGGCACATATAAACCTACTGACGGGTCGGGGGGAAACGGGTTTTTGGGGCCACGAGTGTTATTTTCCTACGGGTTTGGATTACAGAGAAAACGGATCGGGGCAGGTTAGCGGAAAGATTGCGCTCGTATACTTCCCATCAATATGTGGGCCCCACATCAAAGGCAAAACTGGACCTTAGAAATAAAAGCTCGCGTTCACATTACTTGAATTGACTAAAATTTGTTGCAGATGATTTAATTTAGCAAGCAGCTACTTTATGTCAATTGACACTGCCAGATCAATATGTGGACCCCACATCAAGGCCGGACCCTAGAAATAAAAGCCTGTGTTCACACTATAAAATTTTACCTGAATTATGATTTAATTCCCAATAGGGATTGTAATGAAAAGTGTTTGTGCCCACCTCACCAACCATCTTGTCCCGATACATACCTTCCCCTAGCAAGAGATCTACTTTATGTCAATTGACACTGTCAGATCAATATGTGGGTCTTACACCAAAGTTAGACCCTAAAAATAAAAGATCGCGTTCACACTATAAGATTTTACCTGAATTGTCTGGAATTTATTAGGGATGATTTAATTTAACAAACAACTACTTTATGCCAATTGACACTAGCAGATTAATATGTGAGCTCCGCACTAAACGAACGGGGCGGGTTGGAACTGGTTTATTCACAAAATATTTGAGTGAGATTGGGACGGGTGAAGATTTCATGTGACGACGGGTTGGGGCGGACATGAGGTGGGTTTATCCTATTAGCAGGTTTAGGCACATATATTGCCGCAAGCCCTATCCTCATCGTAAGGAAACATCTATATTCAACGTAAGATGATCTTCAATAGGTTTTCTCTATCCTTGTCTCAACTTGACATCTTTCTCCCCTGCGATCTTATAATTCTTTATTAGAAAAACAATCGCTAGGCCTGATTTTGATGGTGGTTGTACAGTTTCTCCATGTGTTAGCTGCCGCCTTTCCCACCGAAAACTCCCGGAAAGAAATTACTGTAGTTATTTACAGACCCGATGAGTGATGATGGGTCCTCGCGGTGGACGGACGGAGGAGGGCCGCGCGAGCTGGGCATGGGTGGCTGTTGGGCTGACCCACGAGCCGTATTTGACGCTTCGGGCCTTACTACGTCGTTGCGGTGCGGGTCTTTCGTATGGTGGCAATCATCTTCGGTTTGGAGTTTAATTTGGAGCACCACCGCATCCGTCTGGTTTTCCTGATCAAGTTGCCTCTGACCATGGTTGGTTGGGGTGTGTGTCGTGCTTCTTCTTGGTCGTCGAGAATGTTTATTTTTACTATACCACTATAAATACTCCCATGCTTGCTTGCTTTTTCACATCACATGGTACGGTAGAAGACAGATGCATGCTCTTCTTCCATAGTTCCATGCATCCTTCAATTCCCCTTGATTAGTAGAAGAATCTCCTCGCGCCGCGCCGAATCGTACCGTATCGTATCACATGGCAACAGCATGCCGCGCGCGCTGAAGAATCTTCTCCCACAAGCCACAAGCCACAACGACGTGCTCCTCCTCCTCCTCTCCCCAGCTGCCGACTGCCCTGCCGCGGCGGCAGGCTCAGGTTGGCTCATCGGCGCACCGGGCAGCAGCAGCAGGGCCTGGCGGACGAGGACGAACGAAGCGGACGCCCACGGCTGTCGGCGCGCGCACGGGTAACATGTGAATCCACACACACGACACGCGACACGCCAACCCATCCATCCTGATCACGCCGCTGCGCCAGCCGTCTCATGATTCCCCCATCTCCCAGTCCCATCCACCGCCCGCGCCCGGCGCCCCCGCACGAGACGAGACGCCTCCTCGTCCCCCGTTCGATGTCGCGCGGCATCGGGGCCCGGCTGGGTGACAGGAGGGATCCCCGTCCCGGTCCCCCGCCTCAGCCCGCGTCGTCTCCACGCATCATCATGCACCGGCAGCCGGCGCCGGACCGAGGCAGGCGTGTTGGGCGCTGCCGATCGTGACAAGGAGTCCGTCCTCCTGGACCATCGCTGGTGCCTGCCTGTGTGCCTGGTGGGAGTAGTACTGGTGGTGGTGGATGGTGACGCGCCTCCGCTATCTTGTCCGCTTGTCTGTCTGACCACACTGCACCAGCACCAAGCAGTGTAGTATCAGTAGCGACGTTAAGCAACCACGCCTCCCGTAGGTCTCTAATCTAATAAATACGTGTCGAGAAGACGACGACACACCCTTTCCGGGAATCCAGATACACCACCACGGAAGCTGCTGTCCATGTCCTTTGACCCGTGCAATTGCTTCGCACATCTTATCCGGCCGCGACACGGACTGGGCGTAGCTACCGCTGCACGTCTATCTGCGCCGCAACCAGTTGGCCGCAACGGCCTGGAACAGGGAGATGCCCGCAGTCCAGTTCGCTTTGCTCACCCTCCTCACCCATCTATCTTTCGCATCACCTCGTCCGTCCGTCCACTCGACTCCTTTCCGCCGTGCCGGGTCACGATCACGCCGCGCCTGCCGGCTTTGCCCTGCCTGCCGTGACGACGGGCGGGCGGGCGGGCGGGCGGCCGTTGCTCTCCGTGTGCGCGCTCGCCGGATCGCTTCGGCCGCACATGGCTGCACCTGTCGGGCGGAAACGGTGGGCGAGGGTACGTGTACGTCCGGTGCGGGGGAGACGGCCGCTTTCGCGCACAAAAGCAGCACGTTACCCGGCTCACCACCGCTACGTCCGGGCCATCATTCATAACCTCCTCGTGACGTGATGTCCTCGCCGTGCCCGTCTCCCCCGCACGCAACGCGACGCGACGTCGCCGTGGTCCACGTGACCATGTCCGTCCCGATCCCTCGCGAGGCGTGCCGTGCCGTGCCGTGACGATGGGTACACACGAGACGAGACGCCTTCGCAAAGCAGGCCGGGCGCACGGGCCGAGCCATGGCGACCCCATCAGTCACTGTAGGGTTGGCACCGCACCGGCACGGCATCGATGGCATCATTCATGAACGTGGCCAGCGCGCGTCCAATCCGACAGCCAGCCATGTGGGGAAGGGAAGGAAAGGCAGGGGAGGGGACGAGAAAGCAATCGGCCGTGCGCGCGTGCATGCACCTCGCGAGTGCTCTGCCCGCCGGCCGGCTAGTGCGTGCGTATCAGTATCACGCATGGAGGATTATGGATAGGTGCCTGCGCGCTGTGGTGGGTGCGGGTGATGGAGCCCCCCGCCCCCGCCGGCCTGCCACTCGCCAGAATCTCGACGTCGTGTCCCCGGGGAGCAGTGGCGGAGCCACGCTAGGGCCATACGGGGCCACGGCCCCCCTTGCCAACCAGTAATTTAGGCCTTGTTTAGTTTTCCCAACTTCTCCGTCACATCAATCTTTAGCTACATGCATAGAGTATTAAATGTAGGTAAAAAAATAATTGATTGTACTTTTAGTATCTACATGTCGAGACGAATCTTTTGAGTCTAGTTGGTCCATGTTTGGACAAAGTTTGTCAAATAACAACGAAAGTGCTACAGTGCAGATTCCAAATATTTCTCGGAACTAAACAAGCCCTTAGTATACATATGTCTCAGATTAAGCAGCAGTGATGTATATAATGTTACTCGATTGAGAGAGAGAGAGTGTTAGTCTGCTACTGATGGAGCTAGTGCTCACCGGGATGGAGAAGAGCGGATCAGCTGCTACTACCTGCTATTTGGCTGCCAATTAAAGATAACATAGAAATTTGAAAAGGCTTGTGTACGGATTAGCAAATTGGCCCCTCCTACACTTCGTTTCACGCTCCGCCACTGCCGGGGAGATCCACAAGCGGCGGCGTCCGAAAAGGCGCCAAGGCAGGCATCGCATTCGCGTCACGCCGTCCCGACCGGCCGGCCTCCCCCTCCACCTCCAACAGTGATAGACTGATGGCGCACAATGCCGCCAACGCTGTGTCCCGTCAGTTTATTTACGTGACAGCCCCCCCCCCCCCCCCCCCCCCGCGAATGCCTACCAGAAAGTTCGTGCGACACTGCTTTCACATAACAAAAAACACTTGAAAAAAAAAAAGAAATACTCTCTCCGTCCCTAAATAAGTGTCGTTCTCGCTTCCCGAGAAAAAGTTACCGGCAATTATATATTAAAATATATTAATATTTATGTTAAGTAATTAATATCATCGGAAAGATCTTTACATCTAGTTTTTTAACAAAATTATTTAGAGATATAAATATTGCACATATTTTCTACAAATTGAGTCAAACACGTAGCACGCACACCAACGACGACACTTGTTTAGGGACGGAGGGAGTACATGGATAGTGGCTGGCCTGATACAAAGTTCTTGATTCAGACTCCCAAGTTGAGAATTTTGAGTGAGAATTCAGGCACAAACTTGATTCGGAAGGAAGTGTGAATAAACAAGATAAGGATGGCAACCGGCAGGAATCAGCAAAACAATATACATAAAAGGTGTGACGAAGTATGCTTCTTCAGAGTGGGAACTTATGGTTCATGGTGGATGTCCAATAAAACAAAAGATCCTGACACACTTCAGATCTGCCTCATTTCTATGTAGCTACAAGTCAAAATGAACGATACAGACATATGCAAGCCTCTTTTCATTTACCCCTGCTACTATCTAAAGTCGATATAGGATACATTCATGCTAGAGTACTGTATTTAATACACAAAAAATAAAAAATGTGAAACAGTGAGCATGATAAATTAAACACCATCTTGTGATACATGATCCAAAAGACTCACGCTAACACCAGCAAAAAAAAGGAAATCAAGGTTACTTACTCATCGTCCCTGAACTGTGATTGCATCCAACTCATTTTGTGGATTGCATCCATCTCTTGTGAGACCACAGTTGCTATGTTCCTTGAGATGTGCCAACTCTGCTCAAGCTCCACCTTTGGTGCCAGGTTTTGCCATTTTCCCCCCCTTAAACTTTCCCTGTAGTGCATCCAACATCTCCAGCTTCTCACCTATTAACACTTCTATTTCACAGGAAGTAAAGGAACTGTCCGACAAATATTGCATTCTGCCACTCAACCATGGATAGAAGAGTTTCAAGGAAGCTTAAAACAATCTCCATGCCCTCCAAGGCTCCAAAATAGTTCCATACCATCTGCTTATTAACTTAATAATACCACAAGGCTCAGGTGTCCCCATGATTATATTGTACCATAATCCAGCCTCTCCCACTTGAAGGATTTACCAGAATTAATCCGCAGCAAAGCTCGCATGAATACACAGACACAAACACAGACTGCTGCTATAGCAAGCATTGAATGAATATAAGGTCGAGCAAGCAATCCCCTTGACCGCACAGGCTGCCTTAGCACACCAGACTCCAAAATGGCACACTGGGAGCAAGACCTTATTTGTAACGCCTGAACCCCGGATTTTTTATGGTCACCAACATTCCCTAACTGATCCATACGAATTTCATCACCATTAACCGTTATAGTAACCTGGTTGTTCTTCATGTCCACCAGCTTTTGTGCTACAAGCTCATTATAAGAATTATGATTCCTCAGCTTGGCATATGTTTCAGGAGATTGGCCATCTTCGTCTAGAACTGACTGCCAACAAGTCAAACCAATCTGCAGTGATTTATGCAAAATTAGTAGTAGTGATGTGAGATAAAGCTAAACAAAAATTGAATTTTACAGAGCATACCCGTTGAGGATCATCTGTCAAGGCATCGACTATCTCCTCTGCATTCTCAATGGATGCAGCTAGATGCAACGGAGTTAAACCACCAGGGCCAAACAAGTTTGGAACGAAGGGGTAAACCTTGGAATTATCAGGGCAAATTACAACAAACTGTACAAGCAAATGCACCATGCTCCTACTCTTTCTTTTTACTGCTCTGTTCAGAAGATGAATCTCAGCAAGCATCTCCACAGTTTCCTTTGATAGTTCCTCGCTGACCAAGCTTCTCTTGGCAAGAATGTCCAGAAGTGTTTTAGTAAGAGAGCACCAGTCGCGCTCACTAGAGAACAGTAAAAGATGTTTGAACCGTGCAGTGGAAAACTGGATCAGATACAAATCAGACGCATCAGATCTGGAGGACAATGTACATGCAGAAGCCCTCTGAAATAGCCAGCCAAGTTCATTAAGGAAGTGCAGAACTTGGTCCCTTGTCTTTGACTGCCGAGAGTCATGAATCTGACCATCTGAAGAAACATCAAGAGCCTGTGAATCCTCAAGCTCAACTTCCAGATTTCTCAACTCCAGGCAAACACTTGAACTTGCAACAACAACAGGGAAGCTGTTACCCCTGAACCTGTTTTCCACCTGTAAATATCAAAAGTGAGACAGTGTTGATCATCTTACCAACACAAACAACTAGTTTTCATACAAGCATAGCATTCGAAATTTTACAAACCTCAATAAAGCAGCGCCCAAGAATAAGATCTGGTTGTCCTGGCAAGTCAAAGGTCTCTACACCTGAATCATCATATATGGTACCTGGATATGCTGAGCACAGAACTTCTTTGGATATGTACTTCCCTATACTTGTACAATGGATCCTGCAATGTCCAAAGTTCACAAGAGATCATTAAGATGGTGAAATTATTGTCATTCCAAGTTCCAACAATAGTTACAACTCCAAACTTACTGTGTGCCAGGAATAGATAGATTGCGGCCTTTAAGAACAAGGGAGGTCTTCTGCCCACCAACAACAGCAATTGGTGACACAAAGGTCAATTCAGGGGTATTCCATGTTCTCCATGATTTCGATAAACGGGTCATTCCTGAAATAAGACAGCAATCTTGACATCAACCAAAATGACCCAACATATATATTTTTAATAGCAAACATCAAAGAAAACACTTCAATGAGTTGGGGCACAAAAAATAAATATGGTGTGCAACTGACTAATTTGCACATACCCGCTTTATACGATACCAACTGGAAGTCGGTTCGAACTAAAAACCTTCCTTTTCTCCAGAAATCCAAATCAGAACTTTGAACTAATGAGTTTACTCTTTGGAGAAGATTTTCTTCAAGCTGCATTTACATCATAGAAATTCCAACATGAGATATAGCAATCGTAGTTGAGTAATAATCTCATAATGTCCAATTGGGTGTCAGACTTACCTCATCCCATGCAATAGGCGGCATTGATAGGTACATGGATAGTACAAGGCAACCAGGGCGAATGTAACCCTCCATTTCAGTAGGGCTGTGTTTGAGCCAATTTACTATCTGCACATGATAAGAAAGGAGAACAATTTTAATTACAGTCATAAAAAACAGGGTAAAACAAGCTGCAATGTGTCTAGCTAATGATCATACATCGTCACGAAGGTTCCCAGGTATTGTGCTAGGTTCCTTGCCAAACAGCTTGAAAATAATCCTACCAGTCCGGTCCTGTAAAATGGCAAATCAAGATAATACAGGTACATGATTAATATGGTAAGAGGTCTTGGAAAGGTAGTGAAAAAAATGGAATTGCAAGCTTCGTGTAGAAACTACCTGTCCATCTGAGTTCGAGGTTGAAGGTGAATGGTCTGAACAAGATGTTGAGGCATAGCAGGATAGGTAACCAGGATTCGGTGGTGATCCGTTCTCGATGGGACGCTCTGAATGCTTGAAGAGATCAAGTGGTGGTGCACACCATGCCTGACTTGTGCTAACTTCACCCATTGTGGCATCTTCCCCATAATCTGTAATATGAGGGTGTCGAACCTCTTCATCAACCGAATGTATGGGGAAAAACTTGCGGGTTATAGGCGGAGAGGACGAAGGAGATCTCTCATCCAACGGATTACTACTCTCAGAAGATAAATACTTATTCACTGAATCCAACTTAGGTGGAATATCCTCCTCACTGCTGGCAAACAGCTGCAGTGACAAGTATGGTCTGGTTTCTTGTTCTGTCTGCCTGTATATATGAGGCTGGCTTTCGTGCATGCTGTTGCTTCTCATGAAACCAGCAGCAGGAAAATCTCGGGTCGATTTATCATGTGAACTCACAACAGTTGCTGGCTCTGTTGAATGGCTCTTGCTCTTGTTATTACCACTGCTGTCACTGCTCCCTTGGGACTGAGATGTATTTGTCTCAGGTGTTGAAGTTGCAAGGCCAGTTGAAAAAACTCCTAGCAAGTCCATGGTTGATGGCACAGTTTGTTGCTTGTCGGTTCCGTTGGTCGTCTTCTCCACAGAATCCTGATGTTGCTCTTGTTGCTCTTGTGAAGCATTCAAATCAACTTCTGATGGAGGAGACTTTGCCGTAGGGGTCGTGTTGTTCAATGAATTTATTTTGCTTATAATTTCAACCAGATTCTGTTTATCTGGTATGGGAGGGATGCTAGGCACTTTACCAACGTTAGAACCTGTCATTTCAGACAACAAATTCCACAATACTGGTTAAAACCACAAAGTCCTGAAATAATATATTAAGTATGGAGTGTTAGTAGTTAGTACCTTGCAAGCGCGCAATCACTGTAATTAGATTGACAATATCTTGTGTCCTATTTGCTGCATTTTCCTGGTTTCCAGGTAGCAGCAACTGCGAAGCAACATCTGTTGGCTGGGTTTTTCTTCTCCGGCGGTTGTGGCCAGCAAGCCTACGCCGGCAGCTCCTCTTACCCTCATCAAACTCCGCGAGTGGGTGAAATCTAAACGATTGACCAGAAGAACCAACTTATTAGTAACTAAAACTCCCACAGCCTACACCAACACCGGCCGTGACCGCACCATGAATCCATGATAGGGAAACATCTCTCTGGCCCAGCAAGAACACACGCCATATCAACCAATCAAATCACAAGAAAAAAAAAAGACTCCTAGCACTATAGCAGTAGCATTAACAACAACAAATCTCATTTACCTACTACACTGCTGGCAGAAGCGCTGCGCCTGGTTGGCAACAACCGCCTTGGTAGTCTTGCTGTGGATCTCGCAGACCTTGTGCCTCCGGTGGTAATCCTTGGCGCTGGTCAGATCCGCTCGGCAGTCATCCACCTGGCACATCGGGTAGCTCGCGCCACCGTTGGCAGCCCCACCGCCGCCCGATCCTCCCCCAGCGCTCCCCGGCGATCCAGACCGCACGCGCTTGCTCGGCCTAACCACCGGCTCCTGCCCCGCCGCAGCCGAAGCATGGGGCGGGGACGGCGACGACGACGCCGCGGGAGCCGTCGGGGTGGCGTCCATCGGGGTCGCGGCGTCCTCCCGCAGGCCGAGCTGGAGGTTCAGCGGCGCGCCGTTACCCCCAGCCCCCGGACGCTGCGCCTCAGACGCCTTGGCCGCCGCCGGCTGGGGCTGCTGCTGGTGGTGCTGTCCACCGGCGAGGCGGAGCGCGTCGGAGGACGGCCTGGCGGTGAGCGTGCGGCTGTCCCAGTCCCACAGCCTGGGGTTCCAGTTCCCGGCGGCGGCCTCCGCGGGCGCCACGGCGGCGCCGCCGGCGGCGGCGGGCCACGGGTGGCCGCGCTTCTTCGCGGCGGCGGCGGCGTGGGGAGGCATCGGCTGGATCTGGTGGAGGAAGAGCGGAGGGGCCACCTGTGGCCCCACCTCCCTCTGCATCGCTCCTCAAGGTCTCCGGGTCTCCCAACCCAGCCGCAGCCACCGATCCACCTCTAGACGGATCTGCAGATGAGGTCAAACCGATCAGCGGCGCGGAAGCAGGAGATACGAGCGGCGCCGGGGGTGAGGGCGAGCAGTTGAGCAGAGAGATTCCAGTTACCTCTCACGCAAGTCTTCGGGCCAAGTCGTCACGTCACCTCGCCGCCTCCCAGAAATAGCACCCGAGCGGAAAATATCCTTGCCCCAGCTGAGTAGTGGTGGAATCAGCGGGTGGGAAGAGCGCGGCGCGCGCTAGCGGGAGGTTAGGGGTGGACTGGGGAAGGAAGAGGAGGGAGGAATGGGCTGCCCTGCGTGATGGCGTGGTTGCTTGCTTGCGGCGCTGGAAGGAAGTCGTGCGCGTGAGAGAGGGAGAGGGAGAGGCCGCGGGGAATCGAGCGGAGAGAAGGCAGCAGCGGCAGCGCAAAGCGGGCGAGGGAAGAGGACCGCCCGCCCCCGCGTTGGGTAGCGTCCTGGCGCGGCAACAGTGGGCGCGGGCGGGCTGGTGGCGTGCGCCGTGCGCGTGGACGGATGGCAGGTGCGCGTAATTAGCGACCGGGCGCGAGGGCGGGACGGGGAGGAGGAGCAAATGGAGGGCGCGGTGGGTGGTGGTGCCGCCGGCCGGCCCCACCCCACGCCGGGGACGGACGGGGAGGCCGTACGGGGGCGGGCACCGGGCACCGGGCAGGGCCGGACGCGAGCGAGAGACTGACGACTGCGAGAGCGATCGCGCGTCGCGGGCAGCGGGCACGCGAACCCGTGGTACGAGCCCACCACCACCACCACTCGTGCTCGTACCGCTGCCCCCCGCGGCGTGCAGCTCCCCTGGCTCTGGCCTGGCCGCTGGCCGCTGGCCGCTGGCCTGACCTGACACCCCCCGCGGTGGCGATGCGTGCGCGCCTGCTTTGCTCTGCTCTTTTTTACCGTACGGCCTCTGGCCTGGCCCGGGGGCGGGCGTGTGGGGCGCTGCCGCGTCAAAATGGACTCGGATCCTCTGTCGTCGTCGTACGACGGTGCCCCCTTCTGCGTGCCTGCCACATGCATTATTGTACTTGGTACGTGTACACTGTACCATATTTACCACATGCTCTTTCTTTTTTACTCCTATTATTAATGAAATACATGCACACAACGTTGCCAAGTTACTGGGTATCCCTTGAGAAGTAATTACTGTATCGCTCGTAAAAAATTCAATTATCACATACGGAGTATCTATGCATACAAGAACAAAAAAAAAGTATATCTCTATTGTTTTTGTTCTTCACCTGTGATGGTTAAACAAAAGCAAATAGTTAAACCTATAAATTCTATTTATTGCCTCAAACATCTATATAGCACATCTTTTTTAGGATTTATTTCACACCTACTCATAAACTAAAGTTGAATTCTTTTTAAAATAACACTATAATTGTATTCTTTTCAACACATGGAGGGAAGCACTTGGTAGATGTGCCACTAAGGACACTCACAATACAAACTCTATTTAGAGTTTAAATCTATTTATTACCTCGAAGCTATCATAGACTTGGAGTGTAAATAAGACTTGGAGTCTTGCTTTTTCTTCCTCTCTTCAATGAATACACGACCATATCAGCAAAATACAATAAATATGAGTGTAATAAACAGGTTTAAACTCTATGATAGAGTCTGCATTGTGAGTGCTCTAAGAGTTCAATGGATGAATTCACGAGCCCGTCCTCGTCTTCAAGGCTCCTAAAGGATGTATGGAAGACGTGCATTCCTATACTTCTAGTGTGAAGCGGCTACAATGTACCACATTCGGTAAATCTAGATGTGGAGACTCACCATGGCTTCATTCCCATTGTAGGTAGACTTGTATGACAGTCATGTTCACAAACTTCTAGTATGGATAAAAGTGAAAGCGATGCAAATGGTGTCTGTGAACCCACAAACAGGCTTCAAGCTTTTACGGGTTTACAAGCAACTCACAAAAATATAGCTTATTTGTAGATTTAAGGACAACTTGTCTTGCATCCGTAAAAAGTGATCGAAAGGGAGGAGTGACATTTTCGATATAACTGAATGATGGACAAGTTAATCTTTGTTATGTTAGCCCTAATTTGTTTAGAAGTATTTTCTTAGAATTTTTTAGCGTGTAGAGGTCTTTTTTTTTCTTTGGTAGATATTATTTGTTGCTATCTTTTGTTTATGTTAAAGGACTATCTTTTGTTCCATTCTTTGGAATAAAATTTTTAATTCACCTTTTAAGAAAGCATTTTTTCCCCAGACTCCATAAACTAATCAAGGGTTTTTGGCATGTACAATGAATTTTGTATAATGTGCTAATTTGTATATTTTCCACACTGAAATTATGCATTCTTTGATTGTATCAAGTACCAAGACGATTAAAGTGACACTGTAATATGCAATGCCTTTATCTTGTTCCCAAAGATACGATGTAACAAACAGTATGTTTGAAACACAGGTTAAAAGGGATAAGGAAACTAAAACGATGGTATATTTATTTGGTTCTACCTTGTTGGTAACACACTTGCCCAACCTCCGCACACGTGCAGGGGGTGGCGAAGGTGGCCAATCGTCAGAACCAAGCGAAGACACAGCGGGAACAAAAAACAGCGCGAAGGTATAAGGAAGCGAGAGCAGTGCTGTTGTGGCTCTATTCCCCAAAAAGCCGTACCCGTTACACTGTTCACCTCCCGGTATTTATAGGGGATACCAAGGGGTGCCGACCAAATTACAAAAGGGTACAAGAAAAATTCCTCTGCGCTATACACACAGAAGGGCATAATCGTACAAACACAACTGGAGCCGAAACCGTAGCCTGCTTTCCATGCGCCTGCCGCCGCTCGGCTCGTGCTCACTCTCGCGGAAACGCGAGGGCTGACCTTCGTCTTGCGAAGATATCCGTCCAGTCGCAAAGTCCGAGCCCCTTCGCCACCAGTTGGGCCTGGGCCTCTCGGCGAAGGTGCGCGGGATGCGCGAGGGTTGCTCCCAGCGCTCTTCATGCCCTTTGCCTGTAAGAAATTGTCGAACACTCCGAAGGTTGGGTCAGTATTCGGGGGCTTGAGCGGTGACTTGAGGGACTTAACAAGGTAAAAAGGGGGGCGGGCGGCGAAGGTGCGTGGGACGTGCGAGGACCGCTTTGTCGAGCTAGCCTGCGTGGCGCCACTGCCGAGGGTCCCTTCCCCCAACAGTAGCCCCTCGTTGCCTTGGATCTAAAGAACAGTATTTAGGCCCAAGCAGCGCCTTTTAACGGGAAATGTGACGAGACCCTTGGCAGCGACGCCCGCGGCTGCTTTTGGGCCGGGCCGTTGTATTGTATTTGTACTGTAGAGGTCCGTTTCGTTTTTTGTGTCGTGGAGTTCGGTTTTCGTGCCGGTGTTATCGGGTGAGGTGTTCCGCCCCCGGCCTATAAATAGATGGGGTTGGTGGGGGCTTGGAGTTGTGCCCTCCTTTGCTATAGCCACCTTGCTGCTGCGCATCTATTTTTGCGAAGGTTGCTTTTGTGTGGTTGCGAAGGATCTGCTTACTTTGTTTTGCGAGGTTCACTTTTGGAGAGATGGCGAGGTCTAGGCAAACCGCTCGTGTTGTTTCTCCTTCTGCTGCGGATGAAGGAGTGACCTTCGAGTTCGGGCTCAGCCGGGTTTGTGCCTCGGAGCTAGCGGCTTATGTTAAGCAAGGTAGGATAGAAGATGGGAAGGCTAGGACCAGTGCTGGGGAGACAGTTCCGAAGCCGGACGTAGACGAGGTTGTTTTGTTTGAGGAGTTCTTTTCAGCTGGTCTGCGCTTTCCTGCTGATTCCTTCGTGACCTCGGTTCTGCGAAGGTTCAATTTACGTTTCCATCAGCTGACACCTTCGTGCTTCACGAAGATGTCAGTTTATGTCTGGGCGTGCCGTTCTCAGGGTATCGTTCCTCATGTCGAGGGATTTGTTCGAACCCATCGAGTGCACATGCAGCCTCGCAAAATTGTTGACAGCGGAGGTAAAGCCAGCCTTGGTCAGTTTGCGGTGTACACTTTCTGTCATCGCGCCGGATCGGAGCTGCCGGTGCAGGCCCAGAAGAATAAGTGGACCAGCGGATGGCAGGAGTTTTGGTTTTACTACAAGCTCAGTGATAATGCCGAGCTTTGCGGCGAGCTTCCGCTGCTTGGTGATGTGAGCTCCGAAGCTAGGATGAGCACCGAGGCTCACGCTGCTGTTGACTGTCTGAGGGTCATTGCGCACTCTCAGTGCGCTCGTGATTTGGTAGAAGAGTACTGCTGTGCCAAGATTTGGCCTCTCAGCCGGAGGCAGGCATGGTTTAAGGTTGAGGATGACACCAAGTATGAGGGTAGGGGTTTGAAGAAACCGAAGGTGGATCTGGACAAGGTTTGGGAAAAATTCTCAAGAAGTTTCCGAGGCGAGAGGATGGGGTCGAAGCTGTCTATAAGCGTGTTCAGCAGTGGGCGGAGGAACTCGTTGGGAAGCTGTCCACATTAGAAGTTAAGGCCATCCATAGCTCGGTGGGCAGCGGAGGTCGGGTCAATCGGTTGTTTGACATCCTTGGGGTCCAGTATGCTGACTGGCCAGCGCCTTCGAGCGAAGATGCGCCGAAGAAGCGGAAACGTGCAGCTGCAGAGGGTAAGGAGATTGTTTCGCGACCGAAGAGGGGTCGTGGTCGTGGCCGCGGAGGCGCCGGCGGCCGGGTGAAGACGCTTGCGACGAAGGTCGCGGTAGGTTCAGGTGTCGGCGGTAGCTCCTCTTCCTCGGCCATAGTTTCAAGCGGCCGAGGCGTTGGTAGGGTTGGAGGACGGGTGCCTCGCGTAGGCGGGATTGGTGCTTTAATCCGGAACTCGGATGACGAAGGTGTCTCCGATGATGAAAAGGAGGAGGAGGAGGAAGACGAAAAAGAGGGGGGTACTGAAGAGGACTCATCCGATGAGGTTAGTGATACCTCTAGCAGCGAAGGTAGCTCTGATGAAGATGTGTCCATTGAGGATGATCAAGGAAAAGGGATAGCCTCGTCTAGTGCTGGAGCTGCGGCTACCTGAAGTATTGATGACACCATACGGGACTTTGAGCCAGAGAGTCCTCCCCGAGGGTCGTTTTCCGAGTTTGCTGGTTCGCACATTTGGGTCAATGGTTTTGAGTTTACTGGTGATCTTGAATCTGACCGGACCCCCGAGAAGAGGCCGTATGGTGAGGCTAGCCAATCAAGCCTTCCTTATTTTGCCAAGAAAATTGGAGTCTCCGATCCGGCAACAGAACTGTTCACGAGTCCGGATCTTCGAGGGTGTCACTTACAGTGTGCTCCGGAGGAAAGGCGTTTTCTTGGCCGGGTGTTTAACCGTATCTGTGTGCCGGAAGCTGAGCTTCGACTGGCTAACGAGCCTTTGGACACCCTTCATGATGATATCGATGTCAAAATGGCTGAGTTGATGCTCCTTAACCGCTCGGCGCGCCGGAGGGCGAGTTATAATCTTCACCATCTGAATGATCGGTTGATTGAAGTGGAAAAAGCTAATAAGGACCTTCGCCAGAGCTTGAAGAATAAAGAGATTGAGCTCAAAGCTGCTCTAGAGAAGGTTAAGAAATCCCGAGAGGACGCGCAAGAGGTTGCCAATAGCAATGCTGAACTCCTGGCTGCCTGTCGTCAGAAAGACAAGGATTTGTTGACAGCGAACACTCGTATAAGTGAGATGTCGTCGGAGGTAGCTTCGCAGATGGAGGCTTGGCAGAGGAGTATGGGGAAAATTAAGATCAAACTTGATACCTGCTTCACCGAGGTCGGAGGTTCTACCGGTGAACCCTTGCCTGGCGCCGATGCGGAGGCCTTCGAAGGTTGGTTGTGTAACGAGCTTGATGTGTTTAGCTCGTTGGTTGGAAACGCGACCGATTTTGGTGGGTATGCCGGAGCATTGGCGATGGCCAGTACACTTCGTCAAGCGGATTGCGAGCATCTTCGCAAAGTTAAAAAGCCCAACCACATCTTCCTGACAGTTGACGAAGTGCGCCGGATGAAGATTGATGATGCTGAGGTTCGGAACTGTGCGATGCGTTTGCTTCACAAGTTTTGGATAGCTGGTGGTGGCCGTGCTCTTGCTTTCGAAGAAGCTGCCGAGGCTACTCGCCAGGTTTGTGGTACTTGGAGACAATTGGTTTTGGGTTTGTTACAATCGATGAAAGAGTTAGTATTAATCTTGTGTTTTTTCCCCTTATTTTTTGTATGCTCGGAAAGAGGCGATGCCCTCGCCGCCAGCGACTATTGATGCTTGTGGTAGCTCCGAAGCTGTTCCTGTGCCCAGCTCTGCGGAGGTTCCACCTGTCGAGGTTGAACCCTTAGCTGAGGAGGCTCCGAACGCTGGAGAAGCTGTTGTAGAAGAGGCGGCAACAGAGGGGGCGCCTGCCGAAGGCTCGGATGCTGCGATTGGCGGAGGTTCTGTTGCTTCAACCGACGAAGCTGTGGCCGATGAGCATGGGGAAGCCGGGCAGGTGTGAGAATTTAGGATTGCTCGGGCGAGAGGGTTATTTTGTAAAAAGTGTGGTAGTTGTAAAAACTTAATGACACTGAGACACTTTCCTATTTTGTGAAAATGCAGGTTCCTGACGGAACCGTGTTAGAGGTTTTTGATGTGACGTCGTTGATGTTAAATTATCAGGATGTCTTTCTGACTGGTGAATCTTGGGCTCGGGCTAAATTAAAACATCATTCGCTGAGTTTTGAGCGTTTTTGGTGGTCGAAGCTGCGAAGGTACGACTTGAAGAACAGCAGGTCGAGTCGTTTTTGGCGCGAGGCGGATTATACCGATCGGCAAGCTACGCGTTTTTTGTTTGGTTCTTCTTCGTCCGCGCCAGCTGTTGTCGATGATGATATCGACGATAAAACGGCTTTGGATTTTTTGTTTGGACGAAGTAATCTAGAGGTTGGTTCCGATGGTTCACTTGTGATTCCGAAGGAGGAGCCTTCGAAGGTTAGTGATACGGATCGGAGATATATGTATAGGGCGAGGGTTTTGCCCGGGGAATTGCCGATTGTTCCTATGGCTCCTTTGTTGTGGGGACCCATAGTTCCGGTGGAAGTGGAGTTTGTTGTGGGTAGTGAGGGTTTTGATGATTTAATGATGATTGAGGATGGTGATGAATCCTAGTAATTTTATTCTTTCTATTGATTGTATATCATACTGTCGTCAGAAGCGAATAACTTGTGATGTTGCTTTGTGGTGGTGCTATTCATTTTTTGCAATTCTATTGAGATAATACTTGACTCTCACGGCTCGCTTTTAGTTTAAGATAGGTGTTTTTCGGAAAACAGCGACACCCTCTTTTCTTTTAGCGAGGCTCGCTTAGCGCTTTCATAAGCTGGTTTGGAAAAACAGCGACGCCCCCTATTCTTTTTTAGCGAGGCTCGCGTATCGCTTTCATAAGCTGGTTTGGAAAAACAGCGACGCCCCCTTTTCTTTTTTAGCGAGGCTCGCGTAGCGCTTTCATAAGCTGGTTTGGGAAAAACAGCGACGCCCCCTATTCTTTTTTAGCGAGGCTCGCGTATCGCTTTCATAAGCTGGTTTGGAAAAACAGCGACGCCCCCTTTTCTTTTTTAGCGAGGCTCACGTAACGCTTTTATAAGCTGATTTGGAAAAAACAGCGACGCCCCCTTTTCTTTTTTAGCGAGGCTCGCGTATCGCTTTCATAAGCTGGTTTGGAAAAACAGTGACGCCCCCTATTCTTTTTTATCGAGGCTCGCGTATCGCTTTCATAAGCTGGTTTGGAAAAACAACGACGCCCCCTATTCTTTTTTAGCGAGGCTCGCGTATCGTTTTCATAAGCTGGTTTGGAAAAACAGCGACGCCCCCTTTTCTTTTTTAGCGAGGCTCGCTTAGCGCTTTTGGTTTTGCGGGGGTATTCGACTTTTGGACTTCGCGCTTCCCCTTGTCTTAGGTGGAGGTGAACTTTGCTTTGCGAGCCCCTAGCGTTTTTTGCGAGGGTGCTCGTTTTTTTTTGACTTCGTGCCTCCCCTTATCTTAGGTGGAGGTGAAGTTTGCTTTGCGAGCCTCTAGCATTTTTTCCGAGGGTGTTCGAGTTTTTTGGACTTCGCGCCTCCCCTTATCTTAGGTGGAGGTGAAGTTTGCTTTGCGAGCCCCTGGCGTTTTTTTGCGAGGGTGCTCGACTTTTTTGGACTTCGCGCCTCCCCTTATCTTAGGTGGAGGTGAAGTTTGCTTTTGCGAGCCCCCGGCGTTTTTGCCAGGGTGCTCGACTTTTTTGGACTTCGCGCATCCCCTTGTTTTAGGTGGAAGTGAACTTTGCTTTGCGAGCCCCTAGCGTTTTTTGCGAGGGTGTGAGACTTTTTTGGACTTCGCGCCTCCCCTTATCTTAGGTGGAGGTGAAGTTTGCTTTTGCGAGCCTCTGGCGTTTTTGCCAGGGTGCTCGACTTTTTTGGACTTCGCACCTCCCCTTGTTTTAGGTGGAGGTGAACTTTGCTTTGCGAGCCCCTAGCGTTTTTTGCGAGGGTGTTCGACTTTTTTGGACTTCGCGCCTCCCCTTATCTTAGGTGGAGGTGAGGTTTGCTTTGTGAGCCCCTGGCGTTTTTTGCGAGGGTGCTCTGCTTTTTTGGACTTCGCGCCTCCCCTTATCTTAGGTGGAGGTGAAGTTTGCTTTTGCGAGTCCCTGGCGTTTTTGCCAAGGTGCTCGACTTTTTTGGACTTCGCGTCTCCCCTTGTTTTAGGTGGAGGTGAAGTTTGCTTTTTAAAAAAAGTTTGTTTTTGAAGCAATCTTGGAGGGTTATCATCGATTATAGCGCTCTTGAAGAAGAGCTGCTTTTTTCGATGTTTGTTAGTAAAAGTAATAAATTGGAGTTTACTTTTTTTTCGGGGGTTTTAGCCTGTATTAAGAATTTGGATGCTGCCTCGTTAAAAAACCTTATGCCCCTTCGTAAGGAAAAAGAGTGCAGCTCCTTTGTTTTTGTTACATGCACAGAAATAGAAGAAAACATAAATGAAATAACAAATTACATATTGCGAGGGCTCGCTAAGGCTCCGCTACGGGTAGTATTTGCGAAGGTCGTCGACGTTCCAGGTGTGAGGCAGGATGTTTCCCTCGCTGTCAGAGAGGTGAAAAGAGTCGGGACGGTTGCATTCTGCTATTAGGTATGGACCCGTCCACTTTGGCTGAAACTTCCCCGTCATGCTGGCGTTTTGCTTTCGAATGAGAACGAGGTCACCTTTCTGTAGCTCTTTGATTCTCACCTTTTTATCTCTCTATTTTTTTGTTTCTTCCTGGTACTTGCGAAGGTTGTGCACTGCGTTGCATCTTGTTTCTTCGAGCAAGTCTTTGTCAAGTAATTGGTATTGTTCGTCTGTTTCGAAGGTAGTTCTGAGTGATACATGCTTCAACTCTTCTGGTAACACAGCTTCTTCTCCAAACAGGAGCCTGAAGGGTGTGAATTTGGTGGCTCTGCATTCCGAGGTGTTGTGGGACCAGGTGACGGAGGTTAGCTCTTCCGCCCACTTTCCTTTGGGCCTGCCTTGCAATTTCTTTGATACGGCTTGGAAAATTGTTGCATTGGCTCTTTCGACTAAACTGTTGGATTGAGGGTGCCGGACTGAGGCGAAGCATAGGATTGTTCTAATTTGTGCGCAAAATTCTTTGAAAACCTCGCTGTCGAATTGAGTGCCATTGTCAACAGTTAGTTATTTGGGGACTCCGAACCTGCAAATTATTTGCTGCCAAAAAAACTTCTTCACGGCCAAGGAGGTGATGGAAGCCAGCGGTCTAGTTTCAGTCCATTTCGTGAAGTATTCCACAGCTACGACTGTGTAGCGAAGGTTTCCTGGAGCTGTTGGGAGTGGACCGACGAGGTCCATTGCCCATCTTTGCAACGACCATGTTGGGCATATGTGACGGAACGACCCTAATCCTATGGCCCACGTGTCCCTGTCAACCTCTGACAGCCGAACCCATGTTCCATGTGATTAAGACCTGTTCGCCACCGGGCTACATCAGCGCCCAATGTCCGCAGGATCATCTCACAATTCGGTTACAGCATTGCATACTTTTACAAATAACATCGGAATAAAGAGCGGAAGACTTAAATAACATTAGTTTTACAAAACGAGGTTTCAAATGAGGTAAGGAGTACGGTTATTACAAACCATTGTTCGGGTGATTCAAGTAGACAACGTAGCGGAAACATTAACATAACGATACATGTAACACCCAGCCCGAGGGTGCACGTTTACTCATCGGCCTCATCGGCCTCTTCCTGGATGAAGGTCACGCAACAGGGTGCGAGACACATCGGGGTTCAGGCATACCTGCAACATGGGTAACAAACCCTGGAGTACTGGGGTACTCACAAGACTTACCCGACTAAAGAAAAAGGGAGAAGACTCAGGAATGAGAGGCTTAGGGTAGTCAAGGTAAGGCTTAAGCAAGATCAAGTATTTGCAGAAAAGCATTTTTGTAAACCTTATTTTATTTTTGAAAGATTCAGTATTTCTCAATTCTTCATCATTCATGATTCATTTTACATTTCAAAACATTCCTAGTTGAGAACCACTCTCCGTTGACAGTCAGTGGACCAAGTCTCCATAACCGAGGAGCAACGTTAATCCGGATAAATAATACTCAGCTTGAGGATCCCTATCCACACTGCATATGTAGCACCCAAGCTTGCATATGCCAACTCGTCTACCACGATTCTCCAAGATTGGGCCCGGTCCTACGCCACCCGGAAGTACAGTACCCACACCAATCCGGGACTTTAACCCACGTGGGTACATGCTACTTCCGCCATCTCTCCACTCCCAGTGCGCGGTTGTCGGTCCAATAAAGGATTCCTCGGAGCCAGAGCTTTCCGTAGTATGTGAATAGTTACAAGTCTTGACCAGCAGGCCCCCATACGGATGGTCCCTAATTTTCCAGCCAGAACTATACCTTGGTCATATCTCACCCAAGCGTAATAGTCATGTCAGTTTTCAACCATGTCCCGGTCGGTGTCAACTGTTGAGTCCCCGGACTACAACATGACGACACCGTACGCTCGGACAACCTCTCCTCGCTATTAACTAGGTACGGATCAGATACCTAGCGAACAGCCGGGGAGTAAGACCAAAATTCCCATAAACATTCCTTAAGTGATCACACTTTTAAAATTGGCATTTATTGCAAAGTCTAATTCAATAAGCATTGCTAAGCATTTTTCAAATACTTTTGAAAAGCAGGTATCGGATGTATCAGTGGGTCAAGGTGGATAGTGCATCAATTAGGATAGCACACAACTCCTATAAACCTAATGCAATAATTTAACTCAAAAGCATTTAAGGAAATCATTTTATAAAATTCAAGGAAAGGGTTAAATGCACCGGGGCTTGCCTTGGATGGCAAAGAGAGCAGACTCGGGGTAGGTATAGGTGTTGGAGCTCGGGGTCGCCTCGGGAGTTGGTTCGTCAACAGCGGCCTCGACTCTGTACCTTCTTCGTCAACTATACGGATGCAATGATGAATGCTCATGAGAATGATGATAATGGACTTATGGTGCAAGACAAATCTACTGATTCCTATTACTCTTAGGCAAGGTATAATCGAAATCTAGGTTGAGCATAAAAGGTAACCATTTCTTCCTTAAGCATATTGATTAAACTAGACCTTATTATAATTATCCTAAGCATCATCCAAACATAGCATCACAAACATCATAGACCAACGGGTAGGGTCTATAACATCAATCATCCAAAGATCACATCATTAAACACTTATTACCAACCCTAATCCATCTTTTCTATTTTCCTTAATTTATTTAAAAGGTCATTTTATGAAGTTGCTCTAAAAATTACCAAATAATCACATAAGTTCATTAAGGCATAAACAGATGGCAAAACAAATTTTATAATTTTTGGAGGTCATTAAGATGCTCAAATAATTCCAGACATTATTAACAAAGGCACTATTTACAATTAAAGATAAATGCTCAAAATCAACTTGTTCTAAAAGACTTCAAAAATTTTACCAGAGGTTCAGCATGTTATAACAAGTCACAAAATTTATCTCAATTTTTGGAGTTATAAATGATTTTCTAAAAATCCAAAACTATCCATTTATTAATTAAAAGAGGGATTTTACATTTTCAAATTCTTGGCAGAAAAGTCCAGTTTCATATTTTTATAAAATACTACACAGTGCAAGGAGCTACCATAATTTCTCAGCATTTAAGGAACAACAATTAATTCACACAAAAAAGAGAAAACAAACCTATTCACAACTCCCCAAAAAGGAAAAAGAGCACTGTGCTCCTTCTATGAAGGGCTCGGGCGAAACGGGCTCGGGCGAGTCGGAAAGTGAGTGCTGCGTCCGAGGCTGGCCCGGAGGCTCGGGCAAGCGGAAGGCTCGGCGAGCGGAAGGCTCGGGCGAGACGGAAAAGCAGCGTCCGTCCGAGGCCTAGCTCGACGAAGCGGAGGGTGCACGAGTTCGCTCGAGGCCTGGCTCGAGCGAAGTGGTGAGGTCTGTCCGCTTGAGGCTCGGGCTCGGCGAGACGAAACGTGTGCTCGAGGCTTGGGCTCGGGCGAAACGGAGTGGAAGCAGAGGCGGAGGCTTCGGGTGCTTACCACGGATCGGAGGCAGGGCTCGAGGGTGTGGCTCGCACGTGCTCGAGGGTGAGGATCGAGGAAGGAGGCTCGACACGTGCTCGAGGGGGCGGTGGTTCGGTGGAGCTCTTTCGGCGGCGAGCGGCGCTCCGACGACCCTGCGCATCACACGAGACCGCAGGGCCTTGTCAGAGTCGCACGGAACCAAGGAACACGACACGGGGTCGGTGAGGGATGATCATGGCCGTAGACGCGAATTTCACGAACCCGAGCTCGCCGGGTTTCTGCCGGAGATGGGAACGATGGGGTTACGCCGGGCGATTGGAGGCGGGGGAGGTGAAATTGAAGTGTGGAAAGCTTCACGAGCTCAAGGCGGAGCTTCTGAGCTAGGTGGTGAGCGGCGGAGGCACTGGACTGGCCTGGCCATGGTGGCGGAGAGATGAGAAGCTCGGGGCTCCGCTGGGCTTTTATAGGCGCGGCCTGAGGCCGGTAAAGAGCAACGGCGAGGCGCGGATAAGATCGGCGGGAGCGTGCGCACTCGATTGCGCTAAGGCGGAGGGGCTTGCGTGCAGCCGGGGCCGGTGCGCAGCTTGGCCGGCAATGGCCACGCGCGGCGGCGCGCTGGACACTGTAGGGGCCGAGAGCGAGGTCAGCGCTCGCGTGCGCGGCGCGGAGGGAACAGGGAGACAGCGGCGGCAGGATAAGGCGCGTGGGAGCAGCCGTATGCGCTACAGGCGCAGCGCCGGCGCCATGGCCGGGCCCCCCCCCTCCCCCTGGCTCTACGGGAAGAAGAACAGTGTAAGGCTAGGGTTTGACTTTGGCCAGTATCTGTATTTTGCAAAATCTCCCAAAATTTGAACTGTGCGACAAAAACTCAAAATACCAAAGTTGTTCAGAAAATGAGATCTACAACTTTGTAAATATGAACATTTTCAAATTCCAATAGTTTTTGAACTATATTCAAAACAGAAAAGGGGACACTTTTCAAATTTGATTCAATCAAATTACTTTGGATTTCAAACTGAAACTTGAAAATTTTCATATAGCAAAGTTTTTCCATTTGACAAAAACCTACAACTTTGCTAATATCCACTTTTTTCTGAAACTCAATAGTTTTCTTGATTAATTTTGAAAACTCAAAAAGGGACAAAAACTGGAGTTTGAATGAATTTGAAATTACTTCAAATTTTATATAGAACTTTGAAAATCTGTAAATAACCAAAGTTTTTCTTTCTTGGCCAGATCTACAACTTTGCTTTTTGGACCAACCTCAAATTCTGAATAATTTTGAATTACAAAAAGAGGGATAAAAATCCAGGGTTTGGAAATCAGGGTTTTGCAAAAGGGAAAATCAAATCAAAACTGATTTTTGAACTTTTATCAATGCAGCAAACATCAGGGCACTAAATTTGAACAAGAATTAAATAGAACTAGGCACAGGGTGAAATTACCATTTTGCCCTTATAGAGAAATTGGGCTTTTAGGGTTTTTGGAAAGGGAATCAAAGCATAGTAATTAGGCAAATCAAATGCATCACAGGAAATGATTAATGCTTAAGATGATGACATGTCAAGTTAATTACATTTAAACACCAGGGGTGTTACAGACACTTGCCTTCGGACTGGGTCGAATCAACTGGGTCGCAAGGATGGTCTGGAGCGTCCTCGTACTCCGCATTCTCTGGCCCAAGCAACATACATGGCACAATACATAGAAATAATAACAGTACAACAAACAGTATGAAAATAGTAAACTAATAGATCTCTACTGCGTAGAGAACGAAATTATGAATCTAAACGCAAGTTGAATGGGTCAATCGGAGTTAAAATGAGCAAGTTATGGGCTTTTGAAGTTGGGTGGCAAAACTGTAAATCATTTGAACCCATTTTCGTATTTTAATAAATCAAATCTGAATTTAAACGAGCTCTGGACCGGGCCTCATTTTGATAAAACTGCGGGGGCTAGGATGCGAGATTCCCCAGACACAGCGCACAGTTGCAATCGGACTGCGGGTTGATACGGAAAAGAGTAAGGTCTCTTTAGCAAATGCGCGCGTGAAGGGTATCCCTCTCATCTGGATCGCCCGATCCAGATCGGACGGTCTAGATTAGATCGGGGGGGGTGCGGCTGTGCAGTGGACCGTGCCTCGTTTCAGCGAAACTACAGGGTCAAAATGAAAGTTATCCGAGACTCATGAATAGTGCTTGAGGACTGCGGGTTGGTTTATTAAGAAGTGGAGGGGTTTTCTGCAAAAGGACAGGACAGCCGGTGTGGCTGCTGACCGTGCTTCACGTGCCTTCCTCCTATTGGTCCGGCGCACCACGCGTGCCGTGGACGCGCTGACGCGGAGGAAGTGGACCGAGTCCACGGCGCTGTGACCGGGCTCATACCGGTTCGCGTCTGGATCTAATCCAGGCCGCTGGCGCGAGATCGGACGGCGCTGGAGGAGTGCTTGGCGGCGGAGCGGCGCTGTGCGCGGCGGCGGGGAGCAGAGGGTGGCTGCGCCATGACTAACGCTCGCCGGCGCTCTCGGGTCGAGCCCTAGAGACTAGTAGAGACCTAGGAGGCCGGTGGGAAAGGAAACGGAGAAGATGGCGAGCTCACCGAGGGTTTCGCACGGCTGGAGGATGCTCGGGAGACGCAAACGATGGCGGAGTCGGGAGGACTGGTTCGGGATCCGGCGCGGTCGATGCCGTGGAGTTCCTGGCGCCAGTTCACGCCGTGGTTGATTCCCCCGGATGCGCCGTGCGATCGCGACGCCGTAGGAGCAGAGGATGTGTCCGGGGTGGCCTTCCCTTGCGATGGCGAGCTCGGACAGAGCCCGTCGATGGCGAGGGTGGCGGTGGTGGCCTCGGAAGGCTCTGAGTATGGCGCTAGGGCTTGGTGAGGGACCTGGCGGAGGCGGCGTGGGGTCGGGGTAGGGTAATATTTGTAGGGTGAGGCGAGGGGTGGTGGCGGCGGGTTCTAGCTGCCGTTCGGCGGACGGAGGGGGAGGTGGCACAGCGCGAAGGGCGGAGGGGAGGTTGAGGGAGGGAGATGACATGCGGGGCCGGTGGTCAGTGAGAGGGAGGCCGGTGCGTGGGCCGCGCGGGAGGTGAGGTGGAGCGGGCCGCGGCTTGCGCTGGGCCGCGGGAGAGGAGGGCGCGGCTGCTTGGGAGAGGGAGCGGCCGAGGCCGCGGGAGAGGAGGGCGCGGCTGCTTGGGAGAGGGAGCGGGCCGAGGCCGCGGCTGGGCGGGAAGTGAAGGTAGGGGAAGCCCAAGCCATTCCTTTTCCTTTTTCATTTGTTTCCCAAATTCATTTTGAAATCCAAATTCAAATCTGTTTCAAAACAAAACTAATTTGAAAACTTTGGAAACATTTTCCCTAGGTTTTGTAAATAAAACTTGATTTTGATTTTGTAAAATTTCTATAAATCTTTTTATTTGCTTTCTAAATAGAATAAATCCGATTCGCCCTATACGGTTTAAATGAATTTATTTTTCACCCAATAAAATTGTGCACGGCATGAATGCAACATGACAATATTAAATAAATTTTATTTTCCTCCTCTAATAAACTAGCCAACCTATTTAGTTTCTAAATTCTTTAATTAAATTGGGAAAATTAAATCAGGGTGTTACAAAACCTACCCCCCTTAGAAGAATCTCGTCCTCGAGATTAGGAAAAGTCAGTGAAGAGATGAGGAAATCTGCCCGAAGATCATCTTCTTTCTCCCATGTGGCTTCTTCTTCGGAGTAATGCTTCCATTGCACCTTGCAGATTTTAATCCTCTTGTTGCGAGTACCTCGTTCCATCGTGTCCAGAATCTTGATCGGCTCGGAGAAAGTCAAATCATCTCGCAGATCAAGCTCCTCAAGTGGCAACTGCTCCTCTGGAACTCTGAGGCATCTCTTCAGCTGGGATACATGGAATACATTATGGATACCTGCCAGACGTGCAGGCAACTCCAGCCGATATGCAACTGCGCCTTTCTTGTCAATCACCTGAAAGGGCCAATGAATCTCGGAGATAGCTTCCCTTTGACATTAACCTCCGAAGACCTCTGAAAGGTGACACCTTCAGATAGACATAGTCCCCAATCTGAAATTCCAGCTCCCGTCGTCTGACATCTGCATAACTCTTCTGTCTAGTCTGAGCTGTCTTCAGGTTGCTTCTGATCTGTCTGACCTGTTCTTCAGCTTCTTCTATAGACTCAGGGCCAAAGACCTTCCTTTCTCCAACCTGGTTCCAGAACAGGGGAGTTCTGCACTTCCTGCCATACAGTGCCTCGAAAGGTGACATCTTCAGACTGGCCTGATAGCTGTTGTTATATGAGAACTCTGCATATGGCAACTCACATCCCAACTCTGGCTATTCTGAAGCGCACTGGCTCTCAACATATCCTCCAGAATCTGATTCACCCTCTCTGTCTGTCCATCAGTCTGAGGATGATAAGCCGAACTGAAACTGAGACGAGTGTCCATAGACTCATGCAACCGCTTCCAGAATCTAGATGTGAACTGTGTACCTCTGTCAGATACTATGATCTTAGGTACTCCATGCAAACATACAATGCGGGACATGTACAGCTCTGCCAGCTTCGTCCCTGATGTCTCCTTGACCGGAATGAAGTGAGCCACCTTGGTCAACCGATCAACTATGACCCAGATGAGTCATATCCAGACTGTGTCCTGGGCAAACCAGTGATGAATCCATGCTGATCTCTTCCCATTTCCACTCGGGAATCTGCAGAGGCTGTAACAAACCAGCAGGTCTCTGATGTTGGGCCTTGACCCTCTGACATGTGTCACACAAAGCCACATACTCTGCTACTACTTCCCTCTTCATCCCATACCACCAGTAATACTGCTTCAGATCCTGGTACATCTTGGTACTGCCTGGGTGAAGAGAGTAGGCTGAATCATGAGCTTCTCTCAAGATCAACTCCTTGATAGCCTTCACATCTGGAACACAGATCCTGCCTCTGAACCACAAGACACCCTGATCATCCTCCGTGAAACCCGGGCCTTGCCCTCCTTGATCGACTGTCTGATCTCCAGAAGATACTCATCAGTGAGTTGTCCTGCCCGGATATCATGCTCAAGTGTCGAATCAACCTCTAAGGCTACTGCATCAGTGTGGCCAAGAATACCCAAGTTGAGCTTCACAAACTCTTCATGCAACTCGGGCTGCTGCTCCTTGATCTCTAGCACATTACAGTAGACCTTCCTGCTCAAGCATCTGCAACAACATTCGCCTTGCCTGGATGATAGTTGATACTCAGATCATAGTCTTTGATCAACTCTAACCATCTCCGTTGGCGAAGATTCAGATCTGGCTGGGTGAAAATATACTTCAAGCTCTTATGATCAGTGTATATCTCTGTCTTCTTGCCCATCAGATAGTGCCTCCAGATCTTCAGAGCATGAACAACAGCTGCCAACTCAAGATCATGTGTAGGGTAATTCAGCTCGTGCTTCCTGAGCTGTCTCGAGGCATAAGCAATCACCCGACCTCCTCCCTGCATAAGCACACATCCAGACCCTGACGCGAAGCATCACAATACACCGTGAAGTTCTTCTGGACATCTGGCATGACAAGAATAGGAGCAGAGTCAATCTCGCTTTCAGCTCCTCGAAACCAGTCTGGCATTCAGGGGACCAAACAAACTTGGCACCCTTCTCAGTCAGTCTCGTCATCGGCTTCACGATCTTGGAGAATCCCTCAATGAATCTGCGATAGTATCCAGCCATACCGAGGAAACTCCGAATCTCAGTGACGCTCTCAGGTACCTTCCAGTCCAATATATCCTGGACCTTACCTGGATCAACAGATACTCCACCTTCTGAGATGATATGCCCCAAGTAAGCAACCTTCTTCAACCAGAACTCGCATTTGCTCAGTTTCGCATACAACTGATGCTCTCTGAGCTTCTGCACAACACTAACCTCAGATGCTTCTCATGTTCTTCTTCAGTCTTCGAGAATATCAGGATATCATCAAGGAACACCACGACGAACAGATCTAAAAACTCCATGAAGACCTTGTTCATCAGATACATGAAGAAAGCTGGGGCATTAGTCAAGCCGAAGGACATCACTGTGTACTCATATAGCCCGTAACGAGTTACGAATGCCGTCTTCGGATATCAGCTTCACGAATCTTCAGCTGGTTATAACCTGTTTTGCAGGTCAATCTTCGAGAACACATGAGCACCCTTCAACTGATCAAACAGATCATCAATGCGAGGAATCGGGTACTTGTTCTTGATGGTAGCTTCATTCAATGCGCGGTAATCAACGCACATCCTAGGCCTCCATCCTTCTTTGGAACAAAGATCACAGGGGCTCCCCACGGGGATGTACTAGGACGAATATGCCCCTTCTCTAACTGCTCTTGGATCTGCGTCTTCAGCTCAGCTAGCTTTTCGGCATCCATTCTATATGGTCGCCTGTATATAGGTGCAGTGCCAGGAACTAAATCAATAGAGAACTCAATCTCACGATCAGGTGGCATACCTGGCACTTTCTGGAAGACATCAGGGAACTCCTTGACAACTCGGATATCAGGTACCACGACAGCCTCATATGCTCTGGCTTCTTCTATCATCTTCGTCGGTGCCTGATACAATCTCCGGGCCATCTGGATGCTTCACTGTGATGATCCTCTGAGCACAATCAATAACCCCTCGATACTTGCTCAGCCAGTTCATTCCCAGAATGACATCTATCCCCTCAGAATCCAGAACGATAAGATCAGAAGGAAACTCTACTACCCCCCTTATTTTATACTCAGCTCCCGACACACCTGTCTGGAAACCATCTCTCCTCCAGGAGATGTAACTATCAAGCCTCTAAGCATAGGTGAAACTGACAGACTACATGCTGATGCGAACCTTGCGGTTATGAAAGAGTGTGATGCACCAGAATCAAAGAGTACTGTAGCTGGATGGGAATTAACAGTGAACATACCCAATACCACATCTGGAGCCGTCTGAGCTGACTCTGCTGCGACATGGTTCACACGGCCACGTGCGAACGCCTGGGGCTGTCCTGCGGAACGGGACTGTGGTGGAGCTGACTGCCTCAACGGACACTTGTTGGCGAAGTGTCCCATCTGGTTGCACTTGTAGCAGGGACCAATCTGACCTGCCCCCTGTGCTGGACGGGGCTGCTGCGGAGCTGGAAGACCCTGGCGAGGTGCCTGAGCCTGGCGTGGTGCTGCTGCTGCTGCTGCTGAGTGGAGCCTGGTACTGTGGAGCTGGGTGCCTGTACTGAGGAGCGGGCTGCCGGGACTGGGGCGGGCGGTACTGCTGCTGCTGGGGAATCTGCCTGGAAGCTGAGGCAGGTGGAGCGTAGCGGGGACGGGCGGAGCTGCCGGAGGACTGTCCCTGGAACGCCATCTTCCTCTTGCGATCTGCATCGAGGTCCTTCCGTTCCTTCTCCACCGCGAAGGCACGGTCAACCAGCTTCTGAAATGAGGAATACTCATTTGAAGCTAGGGCATAGCGGAGTCCTGGGTTAAGCCCATGCCTGAAACACTCCTGCTTCTTGTCATCCGTGTCCACGTCATCTGGGGCGTAACGGGACAGCTGGCTGAACTGCGTGAGATACTCACGCACTGTCATCGCACCCTGCCTGAGGTCCTGAAACTCTCGGCGCTTCACCCTGATCTCGCCGAAAGGGACGTACTGGTCGCGGAATGCCTTACGGAAATCCTCCCAAGTGATCGAGTTGGCGTCCGCATGAGCTGCGGTGTAGGCAGTCCACCAGTTCTTCGGTCCGCCGGGCCCGCTGGTGCGCGGCGTAGAGGGCCTTATCAAGGTCCCCGACATGGCAAGCTGCAACTTGCCTGTAATCGTCTCGAGCCAATCATCTGCATCCATTGGCTCTATGGCGTGGTGGAACACTGGAGGGCGCGTCGTCATGAAGCTCCTGAGAGTGTCATCCGGTCGGGGTGGCTGTGCAGCTCCTGCACCCTGAGCACCCTGAGCAGCCTGCGCCATCTGCTGCATGTGCTGCATCATCTGGGCCATATTCTGCATCATCTGGTTCTGCACCTGGGCCATCTGGAGCGGGTCGTACGGAGGCGGAGGTGGAGGTGGATGAGGATGAGGCGGCTGGTTGCCACCTGCCCCGCTCCCGCCAGCGTTACCGGCGTTACCCCGCTGCTCCTGGTGTCAACCATCTGTTACATTTTCCAGGAGTAAAAAATAAGATATGATAGATAGATATATAACAACCCTAATTTGTTAATTAATTCGATTAGTAAAATATTTAAACAAATGATGTCGCTGCAACCTGACGGTCGCAACACACCAACAATCATTACAAAGAACCAAAACATTACATATGCACAAGTACATGTCATTCAACGACCTACGAGATCACATAATTATGGAGGGCTTCTTACGAGTTTGGAGGACCTACTTTAAAACAAAGTTTGAATTTTCAGCAGGGACAGGCTACAGAAGTGGAAAAAGGGTTAGGCTTTTTAAAATAGTTTTGTAAACTCGACGACTAACTAGGGTAGCGTCCTACGGTCAACACGGCTCTGATCCACCACTCTGTGACACCCCAATTTTAAGACAAAATTGGAGCACAATATATGTATGCCAGGATCAATTTTCATACATATATCCACATCATAGTAAATATCAAACAATGCTTTATTAATAATATCGAACTTTATAACAAAAATGACCCTCGGGTCTGAAAGAAAAAGTACAGACTCTCATGAAACTGACTCTAAAATAAACTCTGATGAAGATGCGGAAGATCTGGACTCCATCTCCACAGGAACGTCGACCGGGGGTAGCGCCATCCTAGTACAGGTCGTCAGGGTCGTAGCCTCCGTCTTCTGGATACTCCTGCTCCTCGTACGTGTAGTCTCTAGCGTCTGGGTGGGGTAGCAGGGGGACAAAGAGGAAGGTGAGCACATCGAAATGTACTCCGCAAGTGTAGGAAATAAATGCTTATGAGGCTTATAACAAAGGTAGGCTGACTTTGTTTGACTCAAGCGCCTAAAGCGACACATCCTATTAATTCCTATTAATCCTATGCACCTATTTACTAGGTTATAGACAGACTCTGTGTAGAAAAAAAAATATCAACACTCGGAGTCGCACCGAGCAACCACCACTCGGAGTCACACCGAGCAACCAACACTTGGAGTCACACCAAGCAACCGCACTTGGAGTCGCACCAAGTACCCCACCTGAAGTCCATCAGGCAAACCACACCTGAAGTCCATCAGATGACCCGAACCCAAAACCAACCAGTAACCAACTAATCTCAAAGAAGTCCAAGCCGCTCGTGACCGTGAGCACGGCTGATATATCAGTTTTACACTCTGCAGAGGTTGCACATCGTTACCCCATGAGTCGTGCAGATCCCGTCACGCTAAACACTGCCGAGGTGCATAGCGGGTTGCACTGCAAGGCCTTTACAAAGCCCCCTCCAAGTCCGTTCCACACGTACCTCTAAGGTTTTCACCCCGTACAAAGGTCTACGACCCCCAGGGCCCCCTCGTGAGCCACTAAAACAAACCCCGTGTGGACCCTCAACTTAGAGGTAACTAATTAATTAGCCAGGTCCAGCCCATCCAGATCTCATGGTTGCGCTGTCAAGCCGGGTTACATGCTCTGAGAACCGGTCCTAGGGATCCAGGCAGGATATGTCTAGCACGAGCCCCGAACCAAAAACCAAAAGCAGCTGCCGAGTCCCACGGCACAAAACCACCAATACGGGTCCATCCTGCCGGATTTACCTAATAACCATGTTACTACATAATTACCATGTCCACATTCGTTTCATAGTTCATTAATCAAGATTATAAACATTTTAACTCCCATCCCAATCATGACTGCAGGAATAAGCAAGACACCTACCCGAACATCCCAAACAGGCGACAAGAAAAAATAGAGCAAGATCTAGTAAACCATAATATAGGATTCAAGTTTGACATTGCATGCATCTACTAGATCTAAACTACTCTAATACCAAAAGTAAAATAAAGTAGGTGCAAGATGTTCAAGGACACTTGCCTTCGGACTGGGTCGAATCAACTGGGTCGCAAGGATGGTCTGGAGCGTCCTCGTACTCCGCACTCTCTGGCCCAAGCAACATACATGGCACAATACATAGAAATAAATAACAGTACAACAACAGTATGAAAATAGTAAACTAATAGATCTACTGCGTAGAGAACGAATTATGAATCTAACGCAAGTTGAATGGGTCAAATCGGAGTTAAAATGAGCAAGTTATGGCTTTTGAAGTTGGGTGGCAAAACTGTAAATCATTTGAACCCATTTTCGTATTTTAAATAAATCAAATCTGAATTTAAACGAGCTCTGGACCGGGCCTCATTTTGATAAAACTGCGGGGGCTAGGATGCGAGATTCCCCAGACACAGCGCACAGTTGCAATCGGACTGCGGGTTGATACGGAAAAAGAGTAAGGTCTCTTTAGCAAATGCGCGCGTGAAGGGGTATCCTCTCATCTGGATCGCCCGATCCAGATCGGACGGTCTAGATTAGATCGGGGGGGTGCGGCTGTGCAGTGGACCGTGCCTCGTTTCAGCGAAACTACAGGGGTCAAAATGAAAGTTATCCGAGACTCATGGAATAGTGCTTGAGGACTGCGGGTTGGTTTATTAAGAAGTGGAGGGTTTTTTCTGCAAAAGGACAGGGACAGCCGGGTGGCTGCTGACCGTGCGTCACGTGCCTTCCTCCTATTGGTCCGGCGCACCACGCGTGCCGTGGACGCGCTGACGCGGAGGAAGTGGACCGAGTCCACGGCGCTGTGGACCGGGCTCATACCGGTTCGCGTCTGGATCTAATCCAGGCCGCTGGCGCGAGATCGGACGGCGCTGGAGGAGTGCTGGCGGCGGAGCGGCGCTGTGCGCGGCGGCGGGGAGCAGAGGGTGCGGCGCCATGACTACGGCTCGCCGGCGCTCTCGGGTCGAGCCCTAGAGACTAGTAGAGACCTAGGAGGCCGGTGGGAAAGGAAACGGAGAAGATGGCGAGCTCACCGAGGGGTTTCGCACGGCGGGAGGATGCTCGGGGAGACGCAAACGATGGCGGAGTCGGGAGGACTGGTTCGGGATCCGGCGCGGTCGATGCCGTGGAGTTCCTGGCGCCAGTTCACGCCGTGGTTGATTCCCCCGGATGCGCCGTGCGATCGCGACGCCGTAGGAGCAGAGGATGTGTCCGGTGGTGGCCTTCCCTTGCGATGGCGAGCTCGGACAGAGCCCGTCGATGGCGAGGGTGGCGGTGGTGGCCTCGGAAGGCTCTGAGTATGGCGCTAGGGCTTGGTGAGGGACCTGGCGGAGGCGGCGTGGGGTCGGGGTAGGGTAAATATTTGTAGGGTGAGGCGAGGGGTGGTGGCGGCGGGTTCTAGCTGCCGTTCGGCGGACGGAGGGGGGAGGTGGCACAGCGCGAAGGGCGGAGGGGAGGTTGAGGGAGGAGATGACATGCGGGGGGGCGTGGTGGTCATGAGAGGGAGGCCGGTGCGTGGGCCGCGCGGGAGGTGAGGTGGAGCGGGCCGCGGCTTGCGCTGGGCGCGGGAGAGGAGGGCGCGGCTGCTTGGGAGAGGGAGCGGGCCGAGGCCGCGGCTGGGCTGGAAGTGAAGGTAGGGGAAGCCCAAGCCATTCCTTTTCCTTTTTCATTTGTTTCCCAAATTCATTTTGAAATCCAAATTCAAATCTGTTTCAAACAAAACTAATTTGAAAACTTTGGAAACATTTTCCCTAGGTTTTGTAATAAAAACTTGATTTTGATTTTGTAAAATTTCTATAAATCTTTTTATTTGCTTTCTAAATAGAATAAATCCGATTCGCCCTATACGGGTTTAATGAATTTATTTTTCACCCAATAAAATTGTGCAACGGCATGAATGCAACATGACATATTAAATAATTTTATTTTCCTCCTCTAATAAACTAGCCACCTATTTAGTTTCTAAATTCTTTAATTAAATTGGGGAAAATTAAATCAGGGTGTTACACTGAGCAGCGTGCTTTCTTCGCCACGCTCAGCGACGTCGACGGCTCGGATGATGACTCTGCTTGCTCAAGCGACGACGAGTCCGAGAAGATGAAGAAGATCGAGGACAAGCTGAACGGCCTCTGCTTCTTCGCCGACAACGAGGGCTTTTGCACCATGGCCCTCGGCAAGGAGGTCGACAGCCAGCTGGAGGACACCCCTCGGGACGACGACGACACCTCCCAGGTATCTATGACCCACGATGAGCTTTCTGCTGAGGTCGATAAGCTTACTGTCGCGCTTCTTAGTCAAGATAAGCTGCTTAGGCGTGCTGCTAGACAGCGCAAGGAGTTTAGGCAGAAGTGGGAGGACACGGTGAAGGAGCTTGAGTTTGCTCGGTCCACCGTGGTCGTGTCTGAGGAGGGTGAGTGTGAGATGTGCACCAAGCACATGACTGACCTTCTCACTTTGAGAAGTAAGTATGCTGCTTTGGTAGGAGAGGGTGGATGAGCTCCGGGCTAGGCCCCAGTTGTTGGTGCATGCAGACCTGTCCTGGCTTGCAAACCGAGTTGGCAGAGAAGAATGCCAAAATTGAGTCTCTTGAGAAGGCCAGCTCGGGTAGCACTTGTGTGACTAGGTGTGCTTTGTGTGAGGGTTTGGAGATGGAGATTGCCAATGTGAAGCATGGCAAGATGCAAACCGAGGAAGAAAACATATACCTTCGGACCATCTTGTCATGGGTCTCTTGTAGTGAGCCGCAGCTCGGGATGATGATCTCCCAATTTAAGCGAGCTGCTGGAGGTCCTGGTGTAGGTTTTGCTCCAGGTGTTGATCTTTCTGCTTTTGGGAAGATTGGAGAGTTGAGTGGTCTGAACCCATGTGAGAAGCCCAACTCCACCACTACTCCCAAACTTACCAAGCTTTCCACCCAAGAGCCTCTCAAGCCTAACACCAAGGACGGAGTGTTTGAGGAACCTCCGAGAGCTCCACCCAAGAACCAAGTGTGGCATCCCAAACCCAACCACCTCAAGAACAAGCTGGACACAATGCCACCTATCCAGGAGGAGCTTATGCCACAGAAGGGCAAAGTGATCCAAACCCACAACCGTGAGTACCAACAACCCCCTATGAGAGCGGTGAGGTATCATTGTGAGCACTGTGGGAGAGATGGACACTTGAGTGAGTTTTGCTTTCGGCGCAAGAGAGAGGTGCGCCGTGCTAGGGACATGAACAATCCGGACATGTACCATCCTTTCCATGATGTACATGTGCCGAATGTTCAGAGGAGAGCTCCGAGGAGAGCTGCTAGGCCTAGAGGTGCAGCACCTCAAGGTCCTAGGCGTCAGGGAGGAGTTTCCCGACGGGGTCCTGACTTTGCAGGATACGGACCCCGTGACAGAGGCTTTGTTGAGCGTTTTCCCCCACCGCGTTTTGAGTATCGCGATGGACGCTCTTTCCTTAGCGGACCACGTTTTCCTGTGCGTGTGATCGCTACTACCCCCGTAGGCAGGCTAGGAATGGTTTTTACACTGACCGTTCTTTTGAGCAGCCGGCCCAACACTGGTATTCTTCCTACTTCACTAACCCCAGTGTTGGACTGTATGCTCACCCTATGTCTTTTTATTGATGTAGGTAAAACGATTGGAGAACGTTTGGTTGGTGGATTCTGGTTGCTCGAGACACATGACCGGAAACGCCAAGTGGTTCTCCAGTCTTAGCCCTATTGCCGGAAAGGAGTTTATCACCTTCGGCGACAATAGCAAAGGTAAGGTGTTGTCTCGTGGGTCGGTGCGGGTTAATGAGTACTTTGTGTTGCGCGATGTTGCTCTTGTTTCTAACCTGCATTTTAATCTTCTTTCTGTTTCGCAACTTTTTGATGATGACTATGAGATTCGTTTTAAACCGAATCTCAGTCGCATTTTAGATCCTCAGGGCAATCTTGTATGTTTGATTTCGCCCTTTGGGAAAGTCTTTCACGCGAATTTCTCGGAGTCGTTTGGTATTTCCCGCTGTCTTTTGGCTGGTCCTTCCTCCTCTGATCTTTGGAAATGGCATAGGAGGCTCGGTCACTTAAGCTTCGACTTGCTTGCAAGACTTAGCTCACTTGGCCTAATCCGAGGATTGTCCAAGCTGTCGTTGGAGAAGGATCTTGTTTGCCATTCTTGTAGACATGGAAAGATGGTTGCCGCTCCCCACCATCCAGTGACTAAGGTCATGACTTCGCACCCTAGAGAGCTTTTACACATGGACCTTGTTGGTCCGGCTCGGGTGAGCTCAGTTGGGGGTAAGTGGTACGTGCTTGTTGTTGTCGACGATTTTTCGAGATATTCGTGGGTCTTCTTTTTGACCGAGAAGACTGAGACTTTCTCTTTTGCTCGCAATCTGATTTTGCGTCTTCAGAACGAGTTCCCTATGAACTCGATGCGAGCTATTAGAAGTGATAATGGTTCCGAATTCAAGAATTCAGATTTTGAGAAGTTTTGTAACTCTTTGGGTTTGGAGCATCAGTTTTCTTCCTCCTACACACCACCTCAAATGGTGTTGTAGAGAGGAAGAATCGGGCCCTTGTAGAGATGGCCAGGTAGGACTCCTAGGCGATATTGGGCCGAAGCTATGAACACTGCATGCTATATTTCCAATCGCATTTTTCTGAGAGCCTTTTTGAAAAAGACTTCTTATGAGTTGCGTTTTGGTAGACAGCCCAAGGTGAGTTACTTTAGAGTTTTCGGTTGCCACTGTTTTATATTGAAGAAAGGCAACCTGGACAAATTTGAGTCTCGTTCTTCTGACGGTGTATTTTTGGGTTATGGCACTCATACTCGAGCTTATCATGTACTTAACCTTGATACTAACCGAGTCATGGATACATCCGATGTCACCTTCGATGAGACCATGGTTTGTCCTTCTTCTCGTTTTGAGCATGCAGGTGATCATGAGGTTGGTGAGCCTCTTTTCGATGATGAGGACGAGGATGCTGAAGGCATGGGTGACCCAGCATCGCCTCCACCTGCTGTGCCGCAAAGAGCGGCTTCTACGACGACTCACGGCCCCGACACTTCTTCTTCTCTGGGGGCCGTGGGATCCGTCACCCGAGCGGTACCTTTTGTACCCGGGGAGGGCCACTGCTGTTGAGGGGGAGATCACGTCTGGCTCGGGAGGCGCCACGACACATCCAGCGCCAGCCCCCCCTCAGCAGATGATCGGCAGCATCGACGAACGTGTCACTCGGTCCAGGTCACAGCACATTTCTCACTTTGCTCATTCTGCATTTGTTGCTGATTTTGAACCCCGAGATGTTGGACACGCCTTGACGGATCCCGATTGGGTCAATGCCATGCATGAGGAGTTAGAAAATTTTGAGCGAAAATGGGTTTAGGTTTTAGTTCCACCTCCTCCAGACTGTAATCCTATTGGGACAAATGGCTTTAAAACAAACAAGGAGATGGCCACATTGTGAGGAACAAAGCGAGACTTGTGGCCAAGGGTTATAGTCAGAAGGAGGGAATAGACTATGAGGACTTTTGCTCCCGTAGCTCGTTTGGAGGCTATTAGGATCTCTTGGCTTTTGCTGCATCCAAAGGGTTCAAACTTTTTCAAATGGATGTCAAGAGTGCCTTCTTAAACGGCTACATAGAAGAGGAAGTTTATGTTGAGCAACCCCCCGGTTTTTGAAAATCCCAAGTTTCCAAACCATGTTTTTAAACTTCACAAAGCTTTATATGGTTTGAAACAAGCTCCTAGAGCCTGGTATGATAGGTTGAAAACCTTTTTGCTTGCTAAGGTGTTTAAAATGGGATGTGTAGATAAACGCTTTTTCTCTTCAAGCAAGGCAAAGACACTCTCTTGGTCCAGATTTATGTGGATGATATCATTTTCGGTGGTTCTTCTCACGCTTTGGTTGCCAAGTTTGCAGATATTATGAGCAGGGAGTTCGAGATGAGCATGATGGGGCGAGTTGACATTCTTTCTCGGGTTGCAAATTAAGCAATCCCGAGAGGGGACGTTTGTACACCAGGGCAAGTACACCAAGGACTTGCTGAAGAGGTTCGATATGGGTGAGGTCAAGCCTCTTCCAACACCCATGTCGACGACGACGGCCCTGGATGCGGACAAGGATGGAGAAGCTGTGGACCAGAAGGAGTACCGCAGCATGATCGGGTCGCTGCTCTACCTGACGGCGGCACGCCCGGACATCCAGTTCGCGGTGTGTCTGTGCACGCGCTTTCAGGCGTCGCCGCGCACCTCTCACTGTCAGGCGGTGAAGCGCATCTTCAGGTACCTTCGTTTCACACCTGAGTTCGGGATTTGGTATTCAGCTTCCTCCACCCTCTCCCTTTGCGGTTATTCCGATGCCGATTTTGCTGGTTGTCGTATTGAGCGCAAGTCCACTTCTAGGACTTGCCAGTTTATTGGTTCTTCTCTTGTATCGTGGTCTTCTCGCAAGCAGTCTAGTGTCGCTCAGTCTACCACAGAGGCTGAATATATTGCTGCGGCTAGCTGCTGTTCTCAGTTGCTTTGGATGATGGCCACTTTGCGTGATTTTGGTCTGAGCTTTACTCGTGTTCCTTTGCTTTGTGACAGCACGAGTGCTATTAGCGTTGCTAAGAACCCCGTGCTTCACTCGAAGACCAAACACATTGATGTGCGCTTTCATTTTTTGCGTGACCACCAGAAGAAGGGTGATATCGACCTTCGCCATGTCGATACTCATCATCAGTTGGCGAATATTTTCACCAAGCCTTTAGACGAATCAACCTTTAATCGGTTGAGGGGTGAGCTTGGTGTGTGTTTCCCCCCTTTAGATGGGGGAAACATTTGGATCTTGTATTATAGACTGACTCTTTTTGTTTGTCTTTATTTCTTTTGCATTTCAGCATACGCTATTACATTCTAAGCTTCATGTATATAATCATTAGAATGTAACTATGCTCTATGTAGTATGCTCCGATGCTTATGTTGATGCTTGTAGCTTATGCTCTTTCTGATCACTAGTACATGTTGTGAGGTGAGCTATTTTGAAATGGTGATTTGTTTAATGAACATAAAATCTGAAAATGATCACCATTGAGATATGCAACTAGCATGTGTAGGATGTGTTGAATTCACTCATGCTTTTCATATATGCTAGGTTGCTATGTCTCTAGTTCTGAGTCATTCACTTGCTTGTCTGTCTGTTCATATTCTGTCAATAAAATTTGAACCAATTTTTAAGTGAATTGAAAAGATCGAGATGGGATTGCTTGTCAACACATCACGGTATCGAGACTGTTTCTCATTGCACTTTGAGTTAAACTTGAGCCGTGAAGTGTATGACCGAAACCGACGCTTTAAGCTTCTGATTGCTTCGGCATAGGCTTCGCTCGGTTGAAAAGTTAGGCAAAGACAAGCTTTCAACCTCTCGCAATCACATGCTGAATTTAAACTTGTGTAATTTCACCGCTGCAACTCCGATTATATTTTGAAATCACAAGTGTATGCTTCATTCTATAGCATGATGATTGAACTTTGCTAGGGGTAGTTCACCTTGTATACTTGTTTAGCACTTGTTCGAATTCCTGTCTATACATGTGTAGTGCTATTTTGATGGTGACTATCCTTTGGCTAAAAACTGCTCACTTTGCTCTTATGTTCATATTTCGTATTCGGTGATCAGCTTGAGCCTTTGCTAGCTTAGTATGATATTGTTGAGTCATCGGATCAGAACTGTGTAGAGCATCTTTGCATTCTCTTGACTATATTCCTGAAGCTGCTAACTTGCATTTTGACTCATATGCATTTTGGAAGGGGGAGAACCTCTCTTGTTGGCACGTTTGATGGTGCATTTTCTAAGGGGGAGAACTTTGCTCATTTGCCTGATGATGCTTTTACTTGATAAGTGCATTTTCAACTAAAGGGGAGAAATTGCAAATCATATGCTTCCCGTGTGTTCAACTAAGGGGGAGTTTGATTTTCAAATCTTGTGCTTTCCAAGTTGAACCTAGTGGGAGTTTTCCCGGTTGCGTGCACTTTTCGAGGGGGAGTTTGCTAGTTGTGTTGGGCCTTCGCCTCTTTCTTGAGGGACTAGCAAATATTTTTCAGTGCGTTTGATTTCGATTGGTTCGGAGTGATCTTCTTTCTAGTTGTGTTGAGCCTTTGTGCCTCTATCTTGAGGGACTAGCATTTGCTTCGATTTTTCATTTGGTGTCAATTGGTGTCGAGCCCTTTTTCTAGAGTTTTTCAATTGGTATCGAACCTTCTTGCGCTTCTTCAATTGGTATCGAAACTTTTCTTGCTAGCGGTGTTGAGCCTGTTCTACCTCTTCTTGAGGACTAGCTTTGTTTTGCTTGGTTGCGTCGAGCCGTTGCCCATGTCTTTGGGGACCAAGTTGTTTTGCTCCTTCCACTTGACCTTTTTCGTTCGGCTTTGCTACTTTTGGGTCATTTGGTCGAGTTCTCTCTCTCTTCTTCTTCCTTCCTTCTTCTTTCTATTATGATTTGTGTGAGTAGTTGACAATGCACTCATCAAGGGGGGGATTGCGGATACATGGGTGTATGCCGAGTCTCTGAGTGATGAGTGATTGTCAACGGGTTTGATCGCATGTTCTTTGGCTTGTGTTGTGCAGGTGTCGAGCACGGAGACAGTGATCGAGAGCAAGGTGAAGGTCAAGTAGAGACGTGCCGTGCCGATGGACCGGGAGCGGTGAGGGCGGACGTGAGGCTTGGACTGAGGGACCGGTGGCCTGAGGATCAGCTGTGGTGGCTGGCAGCCTGGGACAGCGACGAGCAGAGACTTGCGGGGCACGGTGTTGCCTGGGTCGAGGACCTGGGGACACGTGTCGATGGACGGGTGCACGGGCGGTGCATCCCCTCTTCGGCTCCGGTTTGGTGGTTGAGCCAGAGAAAAACCACCGGGTGGACGGTTTCCAAGTTTGGGCCCAAAACTCGGGTGACGGTTTCCCAGGTTTGGGCCACAAAACCTGGGCGTGCGGCGGGTTTCTGAGTTTGGGCCACAAAACTCGGGCTGAGGACGGTTTCCAGGTTTGGGCCTCAAAACCTGGCGCTGGCGGGTTTCCTGGTTTCGACCACAAACCAGAGGATGGACTTGGAGGCTGGTTTCCTCCCCCGGTTTGGGCCTCAAAACCGGGGATGGCGTGAAAAGCCTGGTTTCCCTCCCCCGGTTTCGGCCACAAAACCGGGGGTGCAGAGCGAGGGCGGCACGTGGCGGCAATCGTGAGGTTGCGTCGAGGCAACGCTAACGAGTTGTGCGGCGTGGCCGTCGATCACACCACCTACTTCGAGTTGGTCCAAATAACCCTAGGTTTAGCTGGTTCGCTCTGTAATTAGTTAGGGGTAGAGTGGGAATTAGGATTAGTTAGAATTAGGATAGTAGGGGAGACACCCCACCTCCCCATCAATCTCAGTCTTTTGCTCTTTGCTTTCTAGGGTTTCCTGCTCTCCCAATCCCCTGTTGTAGCTAGCTGAGATCTGCAGAGACCATACCTCTGTGTACTGAAGATTTTGAGGAAGTGATGTCGTAACCTCACTGTTGTAGCATGTGGGTAGCCACACGGTTTGCAGATCGTTGTGTTGATCGCGTTTTGGTTCGTGTTCTTAGCGTGCTTCGTTTCTCTTTTCTCTTCTCCGCGTTTTTCTCCCTCGTCGCTCGATCTCCCTCTCTAGTGCGTCTTTGCGAAATCCGTTTGAATCATCTTGTTCTTTACAGTGAGGAGGTCATCTTGACCAAAGGAATTCATCTAACTCGCCTCACGAACAAGTAGATCGGGTTGATTTCGTTTTCGTGACGCTTTTTCGGTTCATACACCTTCCCCTTCGATTTCCCGTTATTGAGTTGATTTGAAGCGGATGATTTCTTGGGATAGTCTCCTAACTACCTCGTGATCATCCTCTCCAAGTTTGGGATCAAGGGATTTTAATTTGGATCGAATTTGGGGAAATTTGTGAGAGGGGCGACTGAAATCGCCCTCTCTGTTCATCCGCGGACAGTTCGCCACTGGGGGCGCGGACAGTCTGGGGGTCGGGATCGAGCCAGTTCAGTGGCTGCGGGTCTCGGCCAGGTTATTGTTCCTTGACCGGCGGACAGTCCGCCGTTGGTTTTCGCGGACAGTCCGGAAACTGTCCAGGGGACTTCAGCAGCTTTGCAGTTTCGGAGTTTTTGCCGGCGGACAGTCCGGGCTTCCTCGCGGACAGTCCGTAGTTACCCCGAACAGTCCGGGACCCCCGCAGACTAGTGCTTTTTCAGTGCATTTAGTCTCCCGGCTTTTCCACTTGGTTTTCGGACTTCTCGTTTGGCCCTATAGTTAACCAAGAAATATTTCTAGGTATCTTTGCTACTTGTTAGCATTGGTATTTAGGGATTTCTCGACGTAGCCTGGCTCCCATTCACCCCCCTCTGGTCGCCTTACTATTGCATTCTCGGTCCTTCACTTTGCTTTTAAGATTAAATGTTATTTTAACACTAATATTTGATTTACAATATTGATATCTTCTTGTACGATCTATATATTTTTAGTATAAAATTTATTATCACGTAGCAACGCAGGAGCATGCTACCTATACGATACAAAAGAACTAAGCAACATGTGGCGAAAAGGAAAAGGGAGATAGAGAACCACGCACCAGATCCCGCCATCCAAGCCACCATACATGATGAGAAAAAGAAGTCGTTCGCACACAAATACTACAGGATACAAAGCACTGATGACCAGGACACAACACGTACTAGAGTGAAGTCGACAGCCAGCAGCGGCAAGAACAAGACCGCCACAACCTCGCTTAACAAGCTCGATCACCCGGCACCATCGCTCACACGTACACACGCCCTCACTCAACCACGTACCTACACGTACAACACGGCCTCACTTCCAGGTCACCTGCCCCCTCCCCCCCTCCCCTCTCCCGTCCACGGCTTCCTTCACCGCGGCAGCAGCAGCAGCACCACCACCACCACCACCATGCCGACCGCTGCCGCCGGCCGCTGGGCGTGAACGGCGAGACACCACCGCTGCCTCCGACGCCCGGAAGGCGCTAGAGCCCGGCATCCCGCCGAAGCCGACCTGCGGGGTGACTCCGTGGGGCCCGGGAACACCCAGTTGACGGAGGGGCCCGGTAGAAGCCGCCGACCCCGAACACGTTCTGGGGCCGGAGGGGCTTCTCCGCGGGTACACATCGCGCGCGCCGTGGCACTGGCACGACAGGGAGGCGGCCACCAGGAGGCCGAGGAGGACGAGGCTGCAGGCACGACCACTGCTTCTCTTCTCCATGGCTGCTGGTCGCCCTACTGGGTCTACTTCTCACACGGTCACACGGCTCTGCTGATTGATCGGATTGGGTCACCACGAGCTCGTTGCTTGGCACCCACATTATATTGCGCCATTGCTTGTCTTTAGATGCACAAGTGAAAGTTTGAGACGCTGAGCAGAGCTTCAGGTGCACTGTCAACAGTCCAAGCCTTGATGGAGTAGAAAGTTAAATGTGCCCCTAAGGGCACATGTCCTCAACACATCCAATCAACCATTGGATGTGCATGCATTGAGATGTGTGGCACGTGCCCTTAGGGGCAAGCAGCTCATGGCGGCCTCATGAGCGGGCATGTTCAGCTGCGTACCTCTCTCCTCGCTGAAAGTTACAGAGATGCGTGGACCATGGATATCATATCCCCGTCCCCCAGAAGAGAGTACAGTTCAGTCTTAGCCTTGTTTAGTTTCCGAGAAATATTTGGAATTTACACTGTAGCACTTTCGTTGTTATTTGACAATTTTATTCAAACATAGACTAACTAGGCTCAAAGATTCGTCTCGACATATAGATACTAAAAGTACAATCAGTTATTTTTTTTACCTACATTAATACTTCGTGCATGTAGCTAAAGATTGATATGACGGGGAATCTAAAATATTTGGAGGAAGTTGGGGAAACTAAACAAGGCCTTACTTTTCCTTATTAAGGCAGCCAAGGCTTGACCCCAGCTTAATGACAAAATCAGTGGTAGCACAGAACCCTGATGCTGCCCAAGCACTGGCCTTGCTGGCTCCGAAACTGGCTAATATAAGGGGATGCAGTGCTAAGGTCAATCTTAATGGTGAGTTTCATTTTGTTGTTTCCAAGACTGTCATATCATATGAAATAAAATGAAACTTGAATGAAACTCTTCATTGAGAGTGAGAGTTTCATTCTAAGTTTCATAGACATTAAATTTCATGACGTTGATATTCGTGCCAAAAGAGTTTCATCTAGATGAAACTTATTTCTTCTCTCTTCTTAAATACAATGTCATGTCATAAAAAACGCTTATGTGACAACATATTTAATGTAAATAAACTCAAATAAAACCCCTATTGAGATTGGCCTAATGCAAGACGAGGAGGAAATGAGGTTCCACAGTGCAGTAAAGCCCCTTTACTTTTACCTGTGGCTACCCAACTACCCACATTTAACCCACCAGAATCCTACCCGTCCCAGGACTGCAGCGAATCAGGCAGAGTAAAGCTAGAATTCAAGGCGTCCTCGGCTTGGTTGGCACTTGGCAGAGCAAGCCCATGACGACCAATCGACAGGCGTAGTGATGTGCCTGACATACAAGTTCTCCAACAATACTCCATACTCCCTCCATATAAAAAGCTGACGTTTAGGACAGGATTGTGATAACCAAGAAGTGATTAATTAGGAATATTCTTCTAGTTTTGGCCTTATTAAATAGGGCTACGGGTGTTTGCTGTGCAAGAAAGTCTTCTAGCCTGATTGGTTAGACCAATAGCGCTTGAAGCGTCTCAATTGTGTGGGCAGTGTTGGATCCCTCGGCCGAACTCCTTTTTTTATTTTTTTTATGCGTGCGCGTACTTTTCCTTTCCATGGGACCCAGCCCGCATGCAGCAGCCTGCCCAACGGGCGCAGCGCGCGGCGGCCGAGCGAGCATGGGGACCAAGCGCGCATGCAGTCACGGAGTAAGGCCATGTTTACTTTCCCCAAATTCCCCCAAATATTTCTAGATTTCCTGTCACATCAATCTTTAGATACATGCATGGAGTATTAAATGTAGGTAAAAAAAATACTAATTGTACTTTTAGTATGTACATGTCGAGACGAATCTTTTGAGTCTAGTTGGGCCATATTGGACAAAATTTGTCAAATAACAACGAAGTGCTACAGTGCAGAATCCAAATATTTCTCCAAACTAAACACACCCTAAATGCCGGAGTAAAGCGCGCATGCAAACGACGCGTCAAGGAGTAAATGCCATGGGAAGCCAAGGGTGAAAACGTCCGAGTGAAGTGAAAACGTCTACTAATGTGAAAACGGTACTATATCCCAGGACGTCCAATCTTTTGATATGGAGGGAGTACTTGCATCAAAACAAAGAAATGAAGCGTCAAGCACATAAATGTTTTTCAGGGAGTGTTTAGTTTTCGCTCCAAAACTTTTTATCTGTAACATCGAATATTTGATACATGCATAGAGTATTAAATATAGACTAAAAACTAATTACAAAGATTACGATAACTTTAGAAGATGATTTTTTTAAGACTAATTAGTCTATAATTTAATAATGTTATATTACAGTAAACATGTGCTAGTGACAAATTAATTAGTCTTAATAAATCTCTCAGTTTCATGACGGAATATGTAATTTGTTTTTTATTGGTATCCAAATATTATATTGTGACATTCGATGCGATACCCTAAAACTTTTTATCCACAAACTAAATACCCCCTTAGATTAAGGAATAAAAAGCATTATGGCCTCCCACATTCACGAATGAATAGGTCAAGCAGATACATATAGAGATGAAGCAAATTTGAAGCTTTCATAAAGACGAAACGCACACATGTATTTCCTATACAGTGTGAATATATATATGAACTCCTAACCCAAAAGAAAAGAATGAATGGGACCTGCACACACACACACACCACCACACACAGCAAAACGAAACACCAACTATAACCAGGCTCCACGCAAAATTCAACTCAGCAGTGGAAAGAGAGAAACCACCAAAATCTCACAATGAGAGATGGTCACCAGTACTGGAGAAGCACCTACTGGCACATTTTGAGGAATCCATCTTCAGTTCCAACCACAAACACCTTGACAAAGGAAGCACAGCAATAGTTGAAAGGACAGATAGGTTTTTGTGTTTCGTCCCTCTGTCAGCAGAATACAAGTTCTGAAGTGCAAGCTGCTGATGTCCAATCTGCTTAAAAAAAATGGAAATCACTTTCATGAGAACCAATTAGATTTCCATCTCATATAATTTACAAAAAATACTAAATGAGAGGTACACTACTAAGCAGTAAATTCTTTCAAGATTGGACAATGGTGCCAGCTACAAAAATTAAAGTCTTACTTCACTTGCTGGTCTCGATAGGGAAGTTAGTGCAATTTTGTTCCTTGAAATTGATACCACGTCCTGACCCCACACAGAGAGTTGAAATGCCGTCTGAATGACTTCTGAAAATGTTTGACTGAGCTGCCAGATTCCTTCACATTTTCCTCCCACCCAAAAAAAAAAAAAAACTTTTAAGAACATGCAAGCCAGAAGGCATACAAGGAATCCATATCCAATCTTGAAGAGTAGTGTGTCAAAAAACATACCAAAAATAAATAGTAGAAACTGGGAAGGTGTTCGTCTAAAACAATACCAAAAAATAAAATAGTAGAAACTGGGAAGGTGTTCGTCTAAAACAATACCAAAGAAAAATAGTAGAAGACAATAGCCCCAACATTTTTATCTAAAGTTAATTGTCAATTCCCGTATACATTAATTAACAATAAAAAATACATCCAAATTGGTATAGGACAGAGTTATTGCATCAACAGAATAATACCTTCTGAGGTCCCAGACTCGAAGAGTCTTGTCAAGGGAACTTGATACAATTAAGTGATCATCTGGCACTGCCAGCTATAAGCATAAATGTGAATAGAAAAAAAAAACAGATCAGAAAATGTCAAAGTATCAAAACTTTCTTGTACCATTCTGCGGCAGATGGCTAGGAGCATTAGCATACCTTTGTAATGTGTCCATCATGTGCTCGCCAAACTGCAATGATGTTCCCACTACGCTTATCAAGCAATCGACAATATCCCAGAACTTAAACCTGCTGCTATCCAGATGAAGCCATTTGGCTTCCTTTACTAAGCTTGTTTGAGCCACACGAGCAAATAGCTGACACAAGTG